>CM061048.1:27825112-28407612 GCA_030762985.1 Adelphocoris suturalis
GATCAGAGGATCTAGTATGTTGCCTGCCTGTACCACGAATGCGTGACGGTCCTTCGAGGCACGAGGTGAGATGTCAGGGGATGTTGTTATTGGGCGCGGGAACGCCTGGGGGATCCTCTGTCGCCACTCCTCTTTAAACTGGTCGTGGATACATCCTTGGGTAAGCTGCCGGCTAAAATATGGTTTGATCTCGCCCCTGGGGTGCGAGTAGGTGCATTGGCTTTTGCTGATGATGTCATCCTACTCGCAGAAACCCGTGAGGGCTTGCAGATCTCCCTCAACGCATTTGCTGAGCAGCTAGCCAGGTGTGGTTTGGTGGTAAACCCAGCTAAGTGTGGGTCGGTCTCCTTGGTCCCGTCCGGTCGCCAGCATAAGGTGAAGGTGGTGGATGAGGAGTGTTTTGTCTTAGGACAAACTTCCATCCCTGCCCGATCCGTGCTGGAGGTCTGGCGGTACCTTGGAGTCGACTTCATGGGTGTTGCAACCATTGCCGCAAGCCGTGTGGACCTTAGTGGAGCATTAGCTCGTGTCACTAAGGCTCCATTGAAGCCACAGCAGAAGCTGCGCCTCCTTCGCACGTACTTACTGCCAAAGCTAACCTATGGGTTAGTCTTTGGCAGGCTTACTGCGGGGAGGCTGCTTGAGTTAGATCGTGAAGTTCGCTCTGCTGTGCGCTCTTGGCTAGGCTTTCCACCTGGTGTCCCAAGTGCTTACATCCACGCACCGGTCAAGGCCGGTGGGCTCGGTATTGTCTCTCTTTCTGCCAGCATCCCATCATTACGCCGCCAGCGCCTGCTTGCCCTTAGGGGCTCGAGCTGGGAGGTCGCCCGCACTGCTGCTGACCTGGACTTTGTCCGGCAGCAGTTGTTGTGGTGCGATCGAGCAACACCAACTGCTCCAAAACCCAGCTCATCTGCTGAGTTTGCTGCTGCACTGCATGAATCAGTAGATGGTAAAGAACTCCGACAGTGCTCTGAATCCCCCATTTCTACTCAGTGGGTGGAATGGGCTTCAGAGGGCATTGGGGCCCGCGACTATCGCCATTTTCACGCCGTCCGGGTGGCTACGTTAGCCACCTCGGTGAGGTGTTCGAGGAGTAGTCGCGGGACAGTTGACACCCTTTGCCGTGCCTGTCGGGGTAAAAATGAGTAATCTGTATCATGTGGTGCAGCAGTGTCCTCGTACTCACGGTGGCCGCATTTTACGTCACGATGCGGTTGCCAAGCAGATAGCAGGTGCTTTGTCATCTAGCGGTTGGGATGTCGAAAGGGAGAGACTATACCACATGCCGAGTGACCGGGGCAAGAAGCCAGATATCGTCGCGATCAAGCCCGATGGGTCTGCCATAATCCTGGATGTCCAGGTTGTCAGTGGCAGCGTGGACATGGAGCAGACCTGGCGGGCTAAGAAAAGTAAATATGATAGAAATGATCTGCGCCATGCGATATCTGAGCTAAAAGGAGTGGCACCTAATAACATCAAGGTCATTGCCGCGACCGTGTCATGGCGCGGGGTGTGGTGCGGGAAAAGCGCCACGGAGTTACTCGAGTTGGGCATCTCGGCAGGAGTACTCCATGGTATCACCAACCGTGTCCTGGAGGTTTCTTACTTGAACTGGAGGCCATTTTATAGGGGCACTTCCTTTCATCCCATTCTTCCTCCTCGTCCTACAACTTCCCTTATCCCTAGAGCCGGCGTCGGGGTCCACCCTTAATCCTCACCCAACTTGGCAGACTTTAGAACAAAATTTCCTGTTGTTTTGGAAGCCCACGCATTGAGGAAGGTCAGTGATTCCCTGTTCGGGATCCCTTGCAAAATAACAAGAAGTCCCTACGAAGATACATCGTACAAATTCAGACCAGTCCTGCTGGTTCCCACTCTCCTGGCTCTCATAGTCGGTTTGAGGTGAACGCACGCCCGCCTCTTTAGAATCATTCGAGTGTCAACAGTCAACATGCCCTTTGGTGCGCTCTTTTTCTTCCTCGGCTCTGGTATAGCGGTAAGTAAAAGCTAAAATGCTTTCATTTAACCTTTCGGCAGGTGCGATACAAATCCCCTAACACGATCAGACGCCATTCGTCCGATAGATTAATATCGTAGTTTTTTTTTTTAAGAATATTGAAAAATGCATAAAATCCAACGTGTTTGTTTGTATTTGCAGTTTTAGATAACTCTTCCATAGCATATTTCAACAATAAAAATTAGAAATTACATCAAATTTTTCTGAAAAGACTGACGGTTATTCGCTCATGTACACAATCAGACGCAATTTATCTCACAGATCATGTACTACGATAAGGGTCAATACCATTGAACCAGGGGGTCGAACTTAGGTAGGTATTTAATATTATATGAGAGATAGAAAGAGTTAGGTATACTAATATAGTATGGCAGATTAAAAAAATACCGAGAAACATTATGAACTTATTGAAGTAAAAAGAATTGAGGAACATCAGCAGATTATGGTGGTTCCGTACGTTGTAATTTTACTCTACCTTTCTCATACAGGTCCTGTTTCAAATGTTAAATTCTGAGATTAAATACGATAGACATCAATTTTAGAAACCAATCAGCTGATCAGAGGATCTAGTATGTTGCCTGCCTGTACCACGAAGGCGTGACGGTCTTCGAGGCACGAGGTGAGATGTCAGGGGATGTTGTTATTGGGCGCGGGGTACGCCAGGGGGATCCTCTGTCGCCACTCCTCTTTAACCTGGTCGTGGATACGGCCTTGGGTAAGCTGCCAGCTGAAATAGGGTTTGATCTCGCCCCTGGGGTGCGAGTAGGTGCATTGGCTATTGCTGATGATGTCATCCTACTCGCAGAAACCCGTGAGGGCTAGCAGATCTCCCTCAACGCATTTACTGAGCAGCTAGCCAGGTGTGGTTTGGTGGTAAACCCAGCTAAGTGTGGGTTTGTCTCCTTGGTCCCGTCCGGTCGCCAGCATAATGTCTTAGGACAAACTTCCATCCCTGCCCGATCCGTGCTGGAGGTCTGGCGGTACCTTGGAGTCGACTTCATGGGTGTTGCAACCATTGCCGCAAGCCGTGTGGACCTTAGTGGAGCATTAGCTCGTGTCACTAAGGCTCCATTGAAGCCACAGCAGAAGCTGCGCCTCCTTCGCACGTACTTACTGCCAAAGCTAACCTATGGGTTAGTCTTTGGCAGGCTTACTGCGGGGAGGCTGCTTGAGTTAGATCGTGAAGTTCGCTCTGCTGTGCGCTCTTGGCTAGGCTTTCCACCTGGTGTCCCAAGTGCATACATCCAGGCACCGGTCAAGGCCGGTGGGCTCGGTATTGTCTCTCTTTCTGCCAGCATCCCATCATTACGCCGCCAGCGCCTGCTTGCCCTTAGGGGCTCAAGCTGGGAGGTCGCCCGCACTGCTGCTGACCTGGACTTTGTCGGCAGCAGTTGTTGTGGTGCGATCGAGCAACACCAACTGCTCCAAAACCCAGCTCATCTGCTGAGTTCGCTGCTGCACTGCATGAATCAGTAGATGGTAAAGAACTCCGAGAGTGCTCTGAATCCCTCATTTCTACTCAGTGGGTGGAATGGGCTTCAGAGGGCATTGGGGCCCGCGACTATCGCCATTTTCACGCCGTCCGGGTGGCTACGTTAGCCACCTCGGTGAGTTGTTGTAGGAGTAGTCACCCTTTGCCGTGCCTGTCGGGGTAAAAATGAGAATCTATATCATGTGGTGCAGCAGTGTCCTCGTACTCACGGTGGCCGCATTTTACGTCACGATGCGGTTGCCAAGCAGATAGCAGGTGCTTTGTCATCTAGCGGTTGGGATGTCGAAAAGGAAAGATGTGGGGACTACCTACAGCGATTTTTATTAATTTCAGTTATTAATTTACATTTTTAGTTTCCAAGTTCATGATTATGAATTCTTTAACAAGTATGACTGGTAGTCATGCTAGAGTCATAGTTACTCAATAAATATTCATTCGTTCTTGAAACTTCTTGGAGTCAATTTATTCTAAAATTTAAAAATTAAAAATCTTATAGGTGTTTGAAAGTCATTCACCTATAATTGGTGACACCGTCGTTCAAAATTATGGCTGAAGGTGATGTAGGCACTCCATTGCTGAGATTGCGGTCGTCCAACTCAGGTAATGAAGTTGAAAGTGATGAGAGTGCTATTACCATGAAACTGCCGGCATTTCGGCCACAAAAACCGAAAATATATTTTCTCAGGTCGAAGCACAATTTTAGCTCAAAATAATTAGGGCAGAGTCAAGAAGATTTGATTATTTGCTAGCTCAACTCAATAGCGCCTACGTAGAAAACATTTACGACTTGGTCGATTCTGATGTTGCTGATAAATATAAACATACTAAAAATAGGCTTACTGCAATTTATCAGGAATGTGAAGAGTCTGAAATACAAAAACTCACAAGCGGCTTAGAGCTAGGAGGACTGAAATCAAGCCGATTGTTAAGAAAATTGAAATATTTGGATAGAACAAGCGATTTTTCGGACAGAGTATTCAAAACAATTTGGCTCAAAAAACATCCAGAGCAAGTGCGCAGCGTGTTAGTGATCGCCGAAGGAAATCTTGAAAAATTGGCCCAGTTGGCTGATAGGGTATGTGAAGTTAGAAATATCGATGCTATTAACTCTGATTTCAGTGCTTCACACTCAATAGCTCGAGAACAATCCAGCAGTTCAAGTTTAGAAGCCTTAGCACGCGCCGTGGAGGAGATTCAGCACCAGCTCTGCGAACTAAGATCCATGTCCCGCCGTTCAAGCAGATCAAGCATTTCATCAAGCCGGAGCAACAGCAAAAGACGACGGAGGTTTGATCCAAACGGAAAATTTTGTTATTTTCATTTTAGGTTTGGTAGAAATTGTAGACCAGAAAAGTGTAAGGCATTTGGTGCTGTCGACAACATAGGAAATGGCAGCTACAAGTTATTTGTCAAAGATCGAAGGTCAGGAATACGATTTTTAGTAGACAGTGGTGCAGATGTTTCTGTCCTGCCTGCGAAAAATAACATAAAAAGTGAACCCTCAAATTATAAACTTTTTGCTGCAAATGGAACCGAAATTCCCACCTTTGGAATAAAATTAATGGATTTAGATTTTGGACTTAAACGAAAATTTGAATGGCCATTTATAATTGCTAAAACAACTAAAGGAATTTTGGGAGCAGATTTTCTTCACAATTTTGATTTACTTATTGACCTTGCAAAAAGAAGACTAATTGATAACAAGACTAAATTAAGTATTCCGACCTCAATCACTGAAATTTCAGATGCAGACAACCTTAGCACAATTCAAAACACTAACAATATTGCCACATTGCTCAAAAGATTTCCGAATTTGACTAAGCCAACACTAGTTGAAACACTTCATCTCAACAACAGCTGGACCACCAGTTTTTGGAAAAGCTAGGAGATTAGACCCTGAACGACTCAAACTGGCCAAGCAGGAATTTCAGTTTAAATGCTCGACAATAATATAATTAGACCATCTAAATCTGAATGGGCAAGTCCTTTGCACATGGTCAGGAAAAAGAATGGATCCTGGAGATGTTGTGGTGATTATCGACGACTTAATGATCGCACAATATCCAACAGGTATCCACTTCCCTATATGAGACGTCAACCAAATTCTCGAAGGAAAATCCATCTTTTCAAAAATTGATTTACTTTCGGCATACCCCAAATTCCATTAGCAGAAGAAGACAAACCAAAATCAGCTACCTATTATAACTCCTTTTGGCCTTTTTGAATACAATTTTATGCCTTTTGGACTAAAAAGACTAAAGGTTTCAGCGATTCATAAATTCCGTATTATTTGGTCTAGACTTCTGTTATGCATACCTCGACGATATTTGCATAGCTTCCAAGACACGGGGTGAACATGAAAAACATCTAGAAATTATCTTCAAAAGGCTGGGCAAATTTGGCATAAAAATTAATGTAGCGAAATCTGAATTTGGAGTTAATGAAATTGTATTTTTAGGCCATTTGATATCTGCTGAGGGAACCAAACCAGACCCCGAAAAAGTTAAGGTGATTCAAAATTACAAGCGCCCTGAAACAATTCGTGAGTTGCGAATGTTCTTAGGCTCTTTAAATTTTTACAGAAGATTTATTAAAAACGCAGCAGAGCACCAAGCGGTCTTGAACGAATACTTGAAAGGTGCAACCAAAAAAGACAACAGACTAATTAAGTGGACTGATGAAGCATTGCAAAAATTTGAAATATGTAAAGAACTGATTGTAAATGACGCAACATTAACATGTCCAAGTGTTAAATACGAATTAGGATGGTTTGTGGATACCTCTGATTTTTCTATCGGAGCAGTACTGCCACAAAACAAAGAATTAGGGGGATCGGTATTTTATTCTAAGAAATTGAATCCTGCCCAAAAGAATTATAGCACATATATGATCGAGAGCTTTTAAGCATATATATGGCTATAAAATATTTCAAACCATTCATAGAGGGTAGAATATTCTCCATTTACACAGATCACAAACCACTCGTATTTGCATTCAAACAAAATAATGAAAAAGCTTCACCACGACAACTTCGACATTTACACTATATTTCACAATTTTCCACAGACATAAGACTCATTGCAGGCGAACAAAATCAAGTAGCTGATAACTTATCTCGACTATCAGTAGAAGAATTGAAATCAATCGATTACAGTCAAATCGCAACACGTCTTTCAAACTAAAACAATATCCAATTCTACCAGACAAACATTTATGGTGTGACATTTCTACAAAGAACATACGACCTTACATTCCATCAAAATTTCGGTTTGCCATTTTCGAACAATACCACTCATTATCACATCCTGGAGTGAGATCAACATTAAAATTAATTACTTCAAAATGCGTTTGGTTAAACATGAATAATGACATCAGAACATGGACAAAAGCATGCATTCCTTGTCAGAAAAGCAAGATAACTCGCCATGTTAAATCACCTATCGGTACATTCCCAGAAGTAGATGAGCGCTTTGAAGTAGTTCATATCGACATTGTTGGACCATTGCCAGTATCAGAAGGGTACTCATACTGTTTGACATGTATAGACAGATTCACGAGTTGGGTGGAAGTGATTCCCTTAAGACAAATAGATGCAGAAACTATAGCGAGAAAATTTTACAATGAGTGGATAGTTAGGTTTGGTACACCGAGACGAATACATAGCGACCAAGGTCGTCAATTTCAGTCAGAACTATTCCACTCATTGGCAAAATTATGTGGAATCACTCTACAGAGAACAACCCCATACCATCCACAGGCACAAGGAAAGATTGAGAGATTTCATCGCACCTTAAAAGCAGCAATTAGAGCACATGGGAAGAAAAAGTGGACAAATGCACTTCCTACAATTTTATTGGGTATCCGTAGCTCAATAAAATTAGAAGCTAACGCATCTATTGCTGAAATGGTTTATGGGATGCCATTAAGACTGCCAGGCGACTTTTTCCAAGACCATCCAGAATCAGACACAAATCAGCAGAACTTTGTCAAGCAATTGAAATCAAGAATGAACGAGCAGAAGCCAATAAATATGGAACACAAAAGCAAGTTTACTCCATTCATTTTCAAAGATCTGAAAAATGCCAGCCATGTATTCGTAAGGGTTGATAGGTTGAAAGCTTCTTTGACCAAACCTTACGAAGGACCATTCAAGATCATTGATCAAACCAAAAAATTCTTCACGCTCGAGATGAAAGGAACTGAAGTAAATATTTCGATTGACTGTTTAAAGCCAGCTTACTTGTTTCCAGAAACGATTGACGACGAACTGACTGATGGAAAACCGAACACAGCGGAACAGAAGAAAGAGAACACTGAAAATATATCAGGACGAACTGAAGTTTTCGAAGCGTTTACATGAAACGATGTGTATTACATCCACATCGCTGGAGGGGGAATAGCTGTGGGGACTACCTACAGCGATTTTTATTAGTTTCAGTTATTAATTTACATTTTTAGTTTCCAAGTTCATGATTATGAATTCTTTAACAAGTATGACTGGTAGTCATGCTAGAGTCATAGTTACTCAATAAATATTCATTCGTTCTTGAAACTTCTTGGAGTCAATTCATTCTAAAATTTAAAAATTAAAAATCTTATAGGTGTTTGAAAGTCATTCACCTATAAGCCTAGTAACATCAAGGTCATGGCCGCGAACGTCTCATGGCGCGGGGTGTGGTGCGGGAAAAGTGCCACGGAGCTTCTCGAGTTGGGCATCTCGGCAGGAGTTCTCCGGGGTATCACCACCCGCGTCCTTCGGGGCTCTTATCTTAATTGGTGGTCATTTTATAGGGGCACTTCCTTTCATCCCATTCTTCCTCCTCGTCCTGCAACTTCCCTTATCCCTAGAGCCGGCGTCGGGTAAACCTGGGCGTCCTCCCCACTTTTTATTTTATTTGTTTATTTTTCAATTTAATGGTGTGCCCCTCCGCCTTTGAGGGGAGTTTTGTTGGACAACAATTTTTGAGCACATTAAATTGGTCAAATTCCAAAAAATGTTCTAAAAAAAGTCACAAAAAAGACTAAACATCGGTGTTTTTATTTTATTTCATTTTTTTTAAAGCAGAATATTACTCAAATAAAGTTTATTAACTATGAAGTTGGTAATTTAAAAATTAAAGCTCAAACCTATGCTCAAAATTGTAATTAAGTTTCATTACAATGTGCTAGAAAATCGATAAAAATGTAAAAAATTCTAGAAATCCAATATCTTTGTTTAAATAATAGAATGTTATTTAGAACAAATTTTTCAGCTTTAAAATTGATAGTTAACAATTTTTTGCAGACAATATGACGAATTTGAGCAATAAAATTAATAGTTAACATTTATTTTGCAGACAGTAAATTTCAACTTGAGCGTTGCTAAGTGATGGGAGGCCGAAAATCATAATGTGAATATCTTAAACGTTAGCGTCTAAGACTTCCAGAATATTAGCACTATTTTTGCTTTTTCTCAAAAATGGCTCGAGGGATTTTGATTAAATTTACAGGAGTTACTCCTCCTCTAAATAGAAATGATATCCCATCCCAAGAGATAAAAATTCCATTATTGCGCCAAAAAAATCAAGCTTTCCAAACAAAAAGACAGACAAGTTCGTTGGCCAGCATTTTTTGAGCACATTAAATTGACCTAATTTCAAAAAAGAGCAAAAAAATCTATAAAAACTCAAAAAAAAAAAAAAAATCTCTTCTTGAATCGCAGAATATTATTTAGGACGGGTTTTTTGGCCATATTTTGGTAGTTAACAATGTCTTTTCCCTCAAGGTCCTTAATTTTCAAAACAATGTAACATAATATAGTATCATAATGTAACATAATATAGTATCATAATGTAACATAATATACGATCATGCTGCATGAATGGAACTTTTTTTTTAAATAGGTCGCTAAAGCTGCCAGAATCATACCGAATCCTGTTCGATGCCTTTATCCTATTTTCGTAGGCTTAGACTATGTCGTTGAAATTGCTTGCTAGGATCTCAGGTTCAAGGGTGTCCCATAGGAGACTAAATCCTAGATCACAGATCAAAAGCCTCATCATGGTTACCCAATTGTACCGTCTCTGGTTACTTTGCCTCTCGTTGCCTCAGCCAATAGTCTTTTAAAACATCTTACTGTGAACCTTTTTTTGCTAGCTTTGAGAAGCTTAACCAGCCATCCAACCGCCAAACGGAGTGCTCGACCACCCACAGTTCTTAGCTGGAACTCCATCTGGATAATAAAGTAAGGATTATTCCTCGCAAGGGAGTATACATGCTTAATGAATTTTGTCTGTACGGACTCCAATTCCATTAGATAGTTCAAGGACCAAACCTCTGCACCATACAGAAGTGCATTGGCGACAAGTGAGTCAAAAAAGCCAGAGATGGAGCTTCAGTTCTTTACCTTAGCCCTACATAATGTACCAATTAGTAGAGGAAGCCACCCCAGCCTTGCATATAGCAGAACGCAGAGCGGCGCGAAAAAGCCCACTCTTATAAAATTTTATTCCTAGGTATACATAGTCCTCCGCCATTTCTATTTATTTCCTACCTAGGTAATATTTCGAGTTTATCCTGAACGGCCAAATTTAACCACTTTCGTTATTTGTGGGTTGACCTCTAATTCGTTCGTGGTGCAGTACTGCTCCAATTCTCTGAGGCTCGAATATCCGAAACAAAATTGTCACAATTAACCAGAATATTAAAAATTTTTTGCACAAAATTGTGCTGAAAAACGTACTTAAATTTCATTAATATTTGCTGAAAAATCTAGAAAACTTCAAAAAAATTCAAAATCTTTTCTAATTACCAAATTTTATTTAGTTTTGAGTTTTTGCCATAAAATTGGTTTTCAACAATTTCTTCGTAATCAAATAGCTGAAATTGCAATACAACTTAACATATCATAATACGATAGATAATTTTAGAAAATTCGCTCATACGATCATGCTGCATGACTGGAATTTTTTAATTAGACATGCCTATCTAACGTGCTTGAAAAGTTCTGGCTTACAAACTCATCCTTTCTTTAGAAATTGCTTGATTTTAGAAGCAATTTTCAGCTCAATAAACGGGTAGGAAGATCAAGCGTGACGTAGTAGGTCAATGGAGCTGATGGTTCCACCAAGGCGTTGTAGGGAAAATGAATTTTAAGAGCCGTTTTACTGGTCAGATTACCCATTATATAGCAGCTCTTTGGAAAGCTCTCGCTCTGATCTTTCAATTGAGAAAATGTGAATGACAATTTCCCATTGTTTATTTAATTATTACTCTGAACCAACCACCCTGAATATGTCCCACTTCACAATTGAAGCTCAAATGAAGTTGGATGAATAGACTTTAGATTAACGTTTCTTGATAATTCTTTAGTTCATTATTAAAAATATGGCGACCCGACGACCAACATGATTCTAGGAAAAAGTAAGTGCCATATGTACGATTACAACAATACACTATTATAACAATTTTTTCTTGTTTAATTAGGTAGATACTCGTATTTGAAATAAATTATCTCTAATGTTCCAATACATGAATATGCGCCAAGAGCTGTTGGCATTATCTTTAATGGAAAGAGTGAAGCAAGGCCCTTACTGGGTGAAATATAAACCATCCCGTCAAAGGCTCAGACAAACGTTTATTTCTAAAACGGAGGATATTTCAACAGATCAAGATCTTGATATCAGCTCATTTCTCAATTCCTCTAGTTTGCTGTTTCCGCCCTCCATCCTAACGTAATTTATCACTACTTTGCCCTGCAAGGAAGGATGATCTTCTGCCGGCCCTTGAAACACTGGCCACTAGATTCCCTTCCCCACAATGGATCCATGTTTACACCGACGGGTCAGCGGTAGCTGCAAAATGATGCTGGAGCTTATTGATTTGGGTTCCAGAGATGCTGCCCGTTTGGACGCCTTGCCTCCAACTTTGATGGTGAAATCAAGGCTGATTGCCCTATGGGAGATTGTTGGAACCTTAGTGGACTCGCAGACAGCAATGACATTAGTATCTTCTAAAACGTATAGTGACTCGAAAGGTGTAATAGAATGTCAATGCTGAGGGACTCATGGAGGCAGGCAGCAGAAGATAGTCATTGGAGTAGCCTCAGATGGAAGAATCCCCGTCTCAGACCCCAGGGATGTTTCTGTGGCATGTTTCACGATGGCACGACAATCTCCAAAAATATTTACACAGAATCGGAGTAAAGACTATCCTGCTTGCCTCCTGTGCGACGCAGGAGAACAAATGACTTTTTCTCACATTGACTCATTTCCTGCTTTGGAGGATGTACGATCATTCCTATCTACAGTTTACTGCCAGCAGGAGCGCTCTGCTGGACTCTACTAGGCTGCTTAAGTGTATGGCAAGATTGCATAGCGGCCGTTGAGCCCTGTCTCAAATGAAGTAGGTAGTAAAAAAAGAAAAGAATGTATATGAGAATCTATGATGACTGATTTTGGTGTCATCCAACTTGGTTTATTAATTCATCTTATAAAAATGTTCGGAATTATTTCAAAATGAAATTGTTAAAAGGACTCATGATATATACAGTACAATACAGTTTCAAACCCTAGAGACTTTTCAACTCTGATCTGCATTCATATGTTATAAAATTCTATGGAAGTCACCAATCACGAAACCTTTTAGTTTTTTTCGTTGTATTTGTCTGCATTGTAGATTTTCTTTTACTGGATTGAATTTTCGAAGAGCTGGGAGATACAGAGGTTTGGGTCTTGGTTTCTGCGTCTCTCAATACGCGAAGAGTAGGAACGATTGGTCTCACCAAAGTTTCGAATACTTGAAGTTCCTTCATAGATGTGGAGTTCGCCAACTCCTCTTTCACGTATTCCCAAAGTTGAGTCATATTCGTTTTGTAAGACTCCAAAGCTCTGGCTTTAGCTTCAGACTTTTCAGATTTGTAAGCAGCTCTGGCATAATCTTCTAAGGTCGGATCTTCATCAAGGTCAGATCTCTCTGAAGGCTGAGGAGATTTTTCTGTTTTGATTCCAAAATGGTCATGGCCTAGATGAGTTTTGACGAAATCCACAGACACCATACCATCTGCTCGTTCATTGATTGAAAAATAAGCAGGGCAAAAGGTTTTAGTGACTCTTTGTCGAGAGCAATAAAAAATTACATATCTGGAACCGTCTATCCGTTTATACGGGGCTCCTTGTTCGAAGTGGGCTGCAGTCTCTGTCTCCATGTTAGTTTTCCACAACTTGAACTGCTCGATGTTTGGAAAGGACAGAGATTCTCTAACACATTTTATTGAGTGTTCGTCATATAAATGGTCCATAAGATCATGTCTGTTGACAGTAAAAGCACCACATACGGAACAAATCATGTCGACGGAGAATTGTAATTAACGTAAAAAATTATTCGCTTCGTGATCCTGCTGGGGTCCCCAGAAAACTCAAGAGTTTGTAGGTTGATCTGATTAGTTATCGACTTCGCCCATACATGCATACTCCTCAATAAGTCAAAATGAGTGTTCCAACTTTAACTTCAATTAAAGCAAATATTTCGTGAGATACAGTTACACATTGTTCATGAGTTCTTGGGTTCATCATATGCTGGATTTGCACTTTCCTGCAAAGAAAAGGAAAGACATTTAAATAATATAATAAATAAGTATAACAATAAATAAATAGGTGATGGAATGGATTAGAGTTACCCGTACAATGGTATATGGGATATCCTAAAAGCTGAAAAGCTCCAGGTATAACCTCAGGGGTGGCAGTTACAAGAAATGGGAAGGGGAACCTACCTATGTTCATCACACCTCCGGGGCTTTTATAATATGTAAGGTAGTGGTAAACTAGGGGGACACCCCTACAGGCTTCGCCTGCCAACCCCCGCCACTGCGCTCAGACGAAAATCATTATCCAATAGTACTGTTTAACACGTTCCGAGTGGAATGGATCGATCGATCCAGGCGCCCTCGTTCGATTCACCCGGAGTGGATCGATAGATCCAGCAACAGAGAGCACATAGGTTCCTATGTTCTGCCTTCTGACGAGATTACCACGCATTCTGTTGGCTGTGGAGTTTAACACACTTATTGTAGATGATCAGGTCTCCGAAAGAATGCGTTCCGTTTCGTTCCCCATTGATGTCAAGGGCCCCGTTCAGTAACATTTTCGCGCCCTTTCATTTCCCGCCTTTCTCTAGAAAAAACAGGTCCCGTCACTGGGAGTTTCTACCGAAATCGGCGCCGCTCGGAACGTGTTAATAATAGTCCAATTTATACTGCCCACCCCATTGTCAATATTTATACTGCCCTTCTCCTTGGCGAGATTTATATTTATACTGCCCACCTCCTTCTCGAGATTTATACTGCCCAACTGCTTGGCGAAATTTATACTGCCCACCTCCTTGGCAAGATTTATACTGCCCACCTCCTTGGAAAGATTTATACTGCCCACCTCCTTGGCGAGATTTATTCTGACAGAGCGCGGGCCGGAGGTGGCGGCGGGAGCGCAGGTGAAAGCAGGAACCAAGACAGCTTGGAAGTAGGAGGCGGGCGGAGAAAGTCGCAAAACTCCTTCTCTCCAAACGATGGGAGCCACCATTTGTTTTTTAAAAAATTTAACTACATTTTTTGACACACTTTCGCAATTTAAACGAATATGGTTCAAAATGTTGAAAAACCAAGGTTTTTAACATTAGTCAGGAGATCCAGAGCTTGAATTTGAGTACCAATATGTTAGGTTTCTGTTCAGCCGAAATGGGCGATCTTTTTGATCCTCATCATCATTCTCATCGTGCAGTTTTACAATATAGAATATTTTATTGTGGTAAGAGTTGAACTGTATTGCTCTTTTGTCTAGAGGGGGCGTCAGGATGGATACGTACTGATATGATGAACACATAAATACCGTTTGGGGTAAAGTTATGTTATGTTCAAGGAAAACTCCTGCAGTCGAAAAGGTTTGATTACGTTGGCCTCATTGATCAGCCCATTGGTTTCTATAAAGAATTTTCCCTAAAGAAATCAAGATCAATAGTTCGAACTCTGTCGAGGTATCAAAAATGTACTTGGGCCGTTACATTCAGTGCACTCCGTAGGACCTAGACTTTAATACGAAATGATTAATCCCTCTCTAGCCAGACTGTAAACATCACTTTCTCTGATGAAGCAACTTTCACTTCTTCCCTCACTTGTGTCAAAAATCCACCGTGATAATGATCTAGCTCGACTGTAACTTGTTCCAGCGAGCATCTGCTGAGCCAGTAGCCTGCACCAAGTAGTTACACTTCGTCGTTTTTCCGACCCCAAATCAAGGAGGCCGCTGGTATTTGACTCCTGAGAAATGTGATGTTCAAAGAAACTTCCACAGTCGAAGAGGTTTGATTAAATTGGTCTCATAGTTCAACCCATAGGAGCGCTGTTTCTAAAGAGGATCCCTAAAGGAATTAAGGACACGAGTTCGAACTCTGTCTAGAGATCAAATATTTTTGGACCTTTACCAAAGTACCAATCATGTGTGTTTGATAACGAACTGGGGTGTGGTGCATCTTGAAACCAATGTAAATATATCATTACCCTATCAAAAAATGAATTTGGCGAGTGTTTCAAAAACCTCGGTATCCTTTCTTTCCCATGGTTCCATGATAAATTGAATGTCTCCTTTGCGTACATGTCAAATGTGGAATTAAAAAAAGTGGGGACCAATAAGGAATTATCACTATTTGGCCCTAACCAAAATTCGAATTTTCCCGCCAGCGCTTGAAATGGGGTTGGCATGTTGTCTTCCCAAACTTCCGACAGAGCGCATAAGTCGTTCAATGTTTTCATCCCGCTTTTTACATATTTAATGAAGGAACACTGATAATACCTATTTTTCCCGATCATCTCGTAATAATATACGATTTGAGCTCCCGAAGGTGCAGTGAAATTGTGAAGTATTAATTGTAAATTGTGTAACGGGCTAAAAATATTTGATACCTCGACAGGAGTTCGAACTTGTGTCGTCACAACTACGAGAAATTATTATTAATTTCCCGAAGTTGCGACACTCTAACGATCAGAGCTATGAGGGTAGGGTGATCAAACCTCTTCGACTGTGAGAGTTATTTTCCTGGAGCGTAACATTTCCCCGGAGTCAAATACCAGCCGTCTCGGCTGGTTTGGGGTCGGACGAATGACGAAGTGTAACTGCAGGCTGCTGGCTCAGCAGATGCTCGCTGGAACAAGTCAGCAGTCGAGCGAGGTCATCGTCACGGTGTGTTTTGACTCAAGTGAGTGAGGAAATGAAAGGCATAACAACAGGAAATGTGATGTTTACAGTCTTTAGGCTCGAGAGGGATTTAATTAATTATTGTTTTGTATAATTTCGGGTCCTATTTGGGCTGCGCCACTGTAACGGGCTAGAAATATTTGATACCTCGACAGGAGTTCGAACTCGCGTCGTCACAACTACGGGAAATTACGGGAAATTCCTCGGAGTTGCGACACTCTAACGATCAGAGCTATGAGGCCAGGGTAACCAAACCTCTTCGACTGTGAGAGTTATTTTCCTGGAGCGTAGCAATTGCACAAGAACTTTATATTCTGTAAGCTCTGCATTACTCACTAGCGCCCTTCGAGTCCTGCGGACGACGAAGGCAAATGAATATGAGTCAAATTCCGCCTCCCGTACGAGCCAAATGGCTCTCCCGCTATTATGTTTCCGATCCCGCCTTACAGTCATTAAAGTGAACCAGGATCCCGTTATTTTGTGTATTTTTTTCTTCCCGGAATATTCAATCACAGTCAAGAAGTTCCTTATATGTACGAACTAAATCACTCGCGACGAAGTTGTGGAAACCCATTTCAAAACGGAAGTTAGTGAAATCAAGCCTGGCTGGGATTCAAACCCACAACCTTCGTCTCACGGGGGAAAAAAAAAAAAAAAAAAAAAAAAAAAAATTCAGGCCTGGCCGGGATTCGAACCCACGACCTTCGTCTCACGAGAAAAAAAAAAAAAAAATTTTCAGGCCTGGCCGGGATTCGAACCCACGACCTTCGTCTCACGAGAAAAAAAAAAAAAAAAAAAATTCAGGCCTGGCTGGGATTCGAACCCACGACCTCTCGCTTCCCGTCACACATTTCGTTCCCATCCCGCGTTCCATTTTCGGCTAGTTAGTCCATGGCTAAAACACATTCTGTGTTAAAACCATGTCTATTTTCACAAAAATTTGAAAACTGAGTGAATATAGTTTCAAAAGTGTGAAGGGATAATTCCAAGATTTATTGAAATGGACCTATCAGTAGTGAAATATATTGAGGGATATCCTCAATTAAACATTTACCAGATCTGTCACTTTTGATAATTTTGAATTTTTCAAGTAAATTCAACATACCTCTATTTGGACAAAAATGAAGAAATTCTACAAACTGTTTATCTGTCAAATCAAAATTGTAACTATGATTGGATTCCTTCAGCAAATGTAGACTTACCCTTATTTTCCCAGAAATCCTCCTGATGCTTGTCTATTCTTTCCTAGAATTTCCTACCAGTTTGACCGCAATATTCGTAGCCGCGAGAACATTTTAGTTTATAAACCCCTCTTTTATCCTCAACTTTGATTTTGTCCTTAACGGATCCTAGAAATGCTTTAAGACTTATTTTTAGTTTTAAGACCTACTTTGCAACCTCTGGATGATGGAATTTTGCCGATTTTATCAGAAATTTTCCCATAAGGTATACTTATCCATTGCTTCTCTTCTAAATTTACATCTTCCCTAGCCAGATTCCTAAGAATCTTATCCCATAGGGTATCAACGAGATCTCCTCCATATCCGTTACTAGACACTATGCTTTTGATAGTGGATTTTTCTTTTGATAAATTTTGTTAACTCATTGGAATAGACAGGGCTCGGTTGATAATACTATGGAAAGCTGCATGCCTTTGGACTAAAAGGTGTGTAGTGGATTTAGATAGGTTTTACTTGGCGTAGGTAGGCCAAGTCGGACATTTATATCCCGGTTATGCGGGTTGGTCTCCGGGTCACTCCCGCGAGGAATGCGGGCGGAGCCGCCAAGGTCAACTGGTTTGGCGGACTGAAAGGGGTAAGTGCTGGGTTCGATCAGTTTCGTACTGAGCCGTTTTGTAATATTCCGGCCTTAGATTTATATCTGAAAGGGGAATATGTTGAGCTTGGTTGAGGTACTGAAAAGTATCCTTCGCTTTTTGTGCATTTGGAGTATATTTGACACTCGGATCGGCCGGGTAAGCCTGCGTCGAATATCGTGGGTATTCGGACAGCTTGGTCGAATCGTAATGATCGGCTTCAGAGCGAGTCTGAAAGGTTTTCTCGATCTGTTGTATAGGCGAGGCTTGTTCGAATGTTTCTCGAACGAATACGTCGGGCGAGAAGGCGATCCGGACGTGAGGGTCGCGCCTTGCGCTGTCGCTGGGTTCAGCGGACTCGCCGTGTGGCCGGTAGGGCGCACTACGTGGGCTACTCGGCCCGGCTTTGCCGTCGTCCACCTCCCCTTGCAAGGGGAAGTAGGAAGGCCGACGTTCCATCGAAATGATCGAGTTTTAGCTCGTTTCGATGCCTCTATATGTGAAAAATAGAGGGTTTTGGAGGTGGACTCGCTTGACAGAGCGTCTTTCCAATGCTCGGATGTCAGGGTCCTACCTCGTAGCCTTGAAAAAGGCTTCCTTAGACGGTAAATTAGAGCGGAGGAGCTGAGTAATTTACCGGCGTGCCCACAGCGGTCGGTTACGAGCTTAAGGCTACGAAACCCGGGCGACACGGCTCGGAACGTCCCTCGGGCGTGCGAGCTAAAGAGAATATCGATAGCTGCACCGGGTGGCGTCCTGACAGATGAACTACGTTGGGCAATGAGCAGGATGAATAATCACTGGACTCGTAGATGCCAATGCGAGATCTGCGTGGAGAGAAGGACTGGCTTGTAGAAAGCAGTAGGAAACCGTTCTTGAGATGACTTCGTAAGGCAGAAGGTTCGTCAGCGTAGAGCGTGTAGAATTCTTCGTACTTCAGAGTGTGTCGTCGTCGAGAGCGGAGAGTGGAATGAAATTCGGAGGGCTCCCAGCGGGGTATTTATAGGGAGGTGGCCGCCTCCTGCCGCCTCCTGGTTGGTCCGCTTAATTTCATAAATTCGACTGTGCAATCTCATTGGTTCGCACAGTGTTTTCTCAGTATCTGTGCATATGATAGCTGAGTTGGTCTTTCGAGGTGGTTTCCCTGCGTCCGTCGCTGTGACGGGGTCCCCGGGGGTGGCTGAACGGCCTTGAGTTTTCCTGTTTGAGGTTTCTCATTCAAGGCGACTTGTTTCGAGATGTTTGTCGCATCTCTCTCGCCCAGTAAATGTTTGGGGAGGTCGCCTTGCGTGTTATTCTTTAATATTTCACTTTTGAGAGAGAATTTAGTATTTTCTCTCTGGTGAAATATTTTGTTTGACGGAGTTGTAACTCGACGTCTTATAAATATTTTTGTGGTGTGCCTACCTCTTTTTGGTAGCCCTGAAAAGGGCTGTTGAAAAGAGGTGGTGGATTTCACCACAGGGGCCTCCCCAAGACGTCGCGTTATCAACGACGACGCCGATGGGGGAGAACTGGGAGGTCTACCCGGAACTCTCCGTAGGAGAACCTCGCCAGTTGGGGCGGAGGCGGAGGTGCAGGCCTCGCGTCCCGCTCCTGTGGTGCGCCCCGACCTCGTCGGTTTCGACGAGCGCCGCGGGGCGGCCGTGGCCGGCCGAGCTCTGCCGACGGGAGCCAAACCCGCGAGGGTTTGGCCCGCGGCCGCGGCTGGGCTGTTGCGGAGGAGCCCGAGAAGTGCTTGGCTCTGACCACCCCGCAGTGCTCATTTCCTCCCAGCGAGGCACGGGCACGTCGCCCGAGCTGATCCACTGTCGAGGTACCGCTGGTAGATGGTGAGCGGGCGGAGGTGTAGGCAGTGGCTGGGCGGGTGGAGCTGGTGGCTGGAAAGGCCGGGGCCTCGTCCACACCACCTCTGTGGGAGCGTTGGTCGTCTTCTCCGCCTCTCTCTTCGGCGAAGGCGGGAGCGGGCCGAGCGGAGCAGGGAGGGTTTCCTCTGCGAGGAGAAATTCTTCCACTTCCTCGGTGAGCATTGGAGAACTGGAGGCTGCCATGGTTGAGATTGGTATGATCTCTGGCTGTGGGGTGTTCCATATTTATACCTCCCACTGTTCCTACCCGAGAAAAATGGGCGTGGCTTGTTTTGAGTGCAGTCACCCACTTCTCGTCAAATTTGGTAGAAGGGACGCGCCCTCTGGCGGATTTCCGGGGAGTTTTCTCCTTACTTTCTGTCTGATTTTGTGACACAGATTGTCCCTGTGATACAGCTTCATCCGAGTGTAGAGTATAAGCTGGCTTGATTTGCTGTTTGGGAACTTTCTTAGTATGTTCGCCAATTTGCACTGTAACCGAAAACTTATCTCTTTTAACCACTTTGAATGGTCCCGTGTAAGGACATTGCAGAGAGGTGAGCTGTGTGGGCACTCTGATATAGACATGAGTACATGTATCCAAATTTTTGGGCATGTTTACGGCATATTTCGTATTATTATGTTTAATATGCGTAGGCCGGAAGAAAAGAGGTTCCGAAAGGTTCGTAGAAGTTACGAAAATGTCTCCTGGGAGTGGTACATCAATTCCGTAAACTTTTTGGAAAGGCGTAGTTTCGGTCGCCGGGTCTACTGCCGTACGCATGGCGAGTAGAACTTTGGGAAGTGCGTCGAGCCAATTTTCGTTTTGAGCTTTGAGAGCCTCTTTCAAAGATCTATTTCTGCGTTCTACCATACCGTTTGTTGATGGTTTGTATGGTAACGTGTGAGTATGTTTTACTCCGAGACGTTCCATAATGGAATTGAACAGATCTGATTCAAATTGGGTGCCCTGATCACTTGTGATGTATTTAGGTACGCCCTTTGAAGCTACCCAAATATTGATAAAGGCATTTGTGATTGTGGTTGTTTCGATGTTGTTAAGAGGGACTGCCTCTAGCCAACCCGTTGCTCTATCAACCATCATCAAAATGTAACGTTTCCCTCCTCTTGCTAAAGGTAAGGGTCCGGTAATATCCACGTGTACGTGTGAAAATTTGTTTGCCGTTTCAAATTCGGAGTAAGGGAGCTTCACGGAGCGCGTGATTTTTGCTCGTTGGCAAGTTTCGCACGCTCGGACCCAGTTTGAGACATCTGCACGTAGTCCGTGCCAAAAATATCGTTGTTTAACTTTATACACTGTAGAGTGTATACCTGGGTGTCCCAAATTGTGAATTTGGCTTATTATTTCTTCCCTTATTTCGTTTGGAATATAAGGTCTAGGGTGTCCTAGGTCTAGGTTACACCAAATTTCTCCTTGAGAGAATTCAACTCGTGTGAGTTTCAATTTGTCCTCCGCGGTAGGGGGAGAACGAATTTGTGAATTTGAAATGTGCAGTAGAAGATTGCATTCTATTGCAGCCGTAATTTTCGAAATTTCGGCTATGGGTGGACCCTCGTCCGTCTGGGTTGAAATCGATTTCGTTTGAATTTCAACCGGATCGAAGGGTCTGGAGAGTGCGTCGGCGACGACGTTGCTCTCTCCGGAAATATGACGAATGTCACTCGTCATTTGAGAGATGTACGTTAGCCATCTTAGTCTCATTTTAGAAAAATGTGCATTCTTCTTAAGCATCGTGCCTAGCAGAGGCTTGTGATCTGAACAAATATGGAAAGATCTGCCGTCTAAGTCGTTGTGCCAGTGAATGCACGCTTGGTAAACGGCGAACATTTCCTTGTCGAACGATGCTTTGTTCTTCCATTGTTCTGGAATTTCTTTACTGAAAAATCCCAATGGTTGGTACGATTTCGAGCCATGTTTGTCTGTAATTTCTTGTTCTAGTGCCGCTCCGATGTGTGTGTCGGACGCGTCACAGACTAATCTCCACTCCGCCGTAGGGTGTGGGTGAGCAATGTTATGCAATGTTGCTTTGATCATTGCTTGCTTTAAGCTGTTGAAAGCTTTTTCTCTCTCTGATGTCCATTCGATAGGTGTGCTGTCATTTTTTTTGTTGGACTGAATGGAGTCATACAGAGGTTGTGCCGTGTGAGCGAATTTGCTTGAGCATGCTCGGTAGAAACCACACATACCTAGGAATCTGCGTAGACTTCGTACGTCTACTGGCCTAGGAAATTGTTCTATGGCTTCAATTTTATCTCGTTTAGGAATTATCCCTTCCTTCGAGATAGTGAAACCTAGGAAATCGACGGTAGGTTTTGAAAAAATGCATTTATCAAAACCTACTCGAAGTCCGTGTTCCCCTAGTTTGTCAAAAATTTGTCTGAGGTGGTTCATGTGTTCGTTATAATTTTTAGAAGCCACCAGGATGTCATCTAGGTATACAAATGCGAAATCAAATTTTCGCATAATGCTGTCCATGTATCTTTGCCATGTTTGAGCCGCTCCGGCCAAACCCATGCTCATTTTCTTAAACTCGTAAAGACCGAAAGGTGTAATAATCGCAGTTTTATGAGCGTCATCTGGGTGCATCGGAATATGATAATACGCTGATTTTAAATCTATTGTCGAATAGATTTGCGTATCATGTAAATTCGCTTGGAAAGAGCGAATGTGAGGAGGAGGGTAGGCGTCTTTCTTCGTTTTCACGTTGAGGAAACGGTAGTCGCCGGTGATTCTCCATGACCCGTCTTTTTTCGGCACACAGTGTAACGGGGATGCCCATTCGGAATCCGATGGTGCAATTATGCCTTCTGAAAGCATTTCTTCAAAAGTACTTTTGACTTGAGCCCGTTTTTCGCCTGCCATGGGTCTTGCTCGGAAGTGTACTGGTGTTCCTTCCGTGGTTATACGGTGGTAAACCCCGTTGTTTTTCCATTTACCATGAATTTTGCTCATTTTATCATTGTATTTGTTAATGATAGAGCGAATGTTTTCGTCCTCCGTGATTTGCACGTCCTCTGGTTGAGAGGTATTGTCACGATGAGGGATATTAGCTGCTATTTGTTCGTCAGTGAACTTTTTGTTCATGACTGCAGCTATTTTTTGATCGGCATAGCACTTTATTTTATCTTTATAAATGTACTTGTGTTTGACCCGTATTCCGATATCCCAAGACTCGAGGAATGGAATACCTAGGATCGCTAGATCAACTTTTGTGATCATAAACTCGGTGGTCATGTCTCCGAGGCCGATGTTAATTGTTGTGTCAGCTCGCCCTAGTGTGTCTATAGGGGCTCCGTTAGCTGCTGTGAGCTTAACGTTGGACTTAAGAATTTTCAAGCCCAATTTTTTTGTGACATTCTGTTCACTTCTGTTCACTTGTGACAGAATGTTCACTTCTGCTCCCGTGTCAATGAGAAATTCAGTGCCATTTAGTTTGCACTTGAAAAAGAGCCTTTTATACTCAGTAGACTGCCGGCGTATAGGCTCAGATACACTGGCAGTTATTCGTTTTCCGAACTCTCTGTGTCGGAGGTTGGAACGGTACTTTCTTGTACCGATTGCTGAGTATTTTCGGCAGAAACCCGGGTTTTAGGCTGGCTTATAGTCGCAGCCTTTCTGCTAGTTTTGGAAGCAGTGTTCGTCTTCCAAGTGCAGTGTTCTGGGTCTGCACACTTGCGAGTTTCGTTACCGAAACGTGCGTGGTTTCGACAGACATAGGCCGTCGGTTTGTGAGGCTTACTCTCCACTGGTTGGGGTTTGAACTCAGCTTGTTTCGAGAGGGCCTTTTTGAAACCAGTATTTATGGGTTTCGGAGTAGATTCTACTCCTCGTATGTTCAGAGAAGTATTCTCTGTTCTGTACGCGTGTAGCGTATCAGCTAGGTCGAGCCGGGAGGTCGTGGTAGGCTGAGCTGCGACCATACCTCGTGCTTCGATGGGAAGAGTCTCGATCCACTTTTGAGTGATTAGAGCTTCCGAAAAGTACCCAACAGCTTTCGAGTACATCTCGTGGTACTTGGTGCTGGGTTTTTTGGCGAGAGATGCGGGGTCCTCGAGTGCGAGGAGCCTGTCCTGTAAGGACAACCCATATTCTCGCTGGAGGCGCTGTTTGGCCTCTTCGTAGGGTGCGTGGGGTGCCGTGAGGTAAGCTGAGTCGATAGCTTCCCTCATTTCTTCTGGTACCCACTTGTATATAGCTGAGAAGCATTCGTTTTGCGTTCTCAGGTGTTTTCGCACGCAGTATTGATCGAACTCGGCGAGTGCACGATCGATATTCTTCTTTTGGAAGATTGGTTTTTGATAATCTCCCATCTCCTCTAAAAGTGCTTGAAAACCACCCTGTGTAGAGGGATGTTGCGTGAGATGTGGGGCGTAGAGGCCCGGCGGGGGTCGCACGCCCGCAGTGGTTCCCTGAAATCCACTAGCTTCATAAGAGGGAACGAAATGCTCCGTGTTGAGCCTGTTCAAAGGCGGGGTCACCATTTGTAGTGGATTTATATAGGTTTTACTTGGCGTAGGTAGGCCAAGTCGGACATTTATATCCCGGTTATGCGGGTTGGTCTCCGGGTCACTCCCGCGAGGAATGCGGGCGGAGCCGCCAAGGTCAACTGGTTTGGCGGACTGAAAGGGGAGATAGCCCGTGTCGCAGCCGCGTGGAGCACTGGGCTCGCATAGTGGGTGCTGGGTTCGATCAGTTTCGTACTGAGCCGTTTTGTAATATTCCGGCCTTAGATTTATATCTGAAAGGGGAATATGTTGAGCTTGGTTGAGGTACTGAAAAGTATCCTTCGCTTTTTGTGCATTTGGAGTGTATTTGACACTCGGATCGGCCGGGTAAGCCTGCGTCGAATATCGTGGGTATTCGGACAGCTTGGTCGAATCGTAATGATCGGCTTCAGAGCGAGTCTGAAAGGTTTTCTCGATCTGTTGTATAGGCGAGGCTTGTTCGAATGTTTCTCGAACGAATACGTCGGGCGAGAAGGCGATCCGGACGTGAGGATCGCGCCTTGCGCTGTCGCTGGGTTCAGCGGACTCGCCGTGTGGCCGGTAGGGCGCACTACGTGGGCTACTCGGCCCGGCTTCGCCGTCGTCCACCTCCCCTTGCAAGGGGAAGTAGGAAGGCCGACGTTCCATCGAAATGATCGAGTTTTAGCTCTTTTCGATGCCTCTATGTGTGAAAAATAGAGGGTTTTGGAGGTGGACTCGCTTGACAGAGCGTCTTTCCAATGCTCGGATGTCAGGGTCCTACCTCGTAGCCTTGAAAAAGGCTTCCTTAGACGGTAAATTAGAGCGGAGGAGCTGAGTAATTTACCGGCGTGCCCACAGCGGTCGGTTACGAGCTTAAGGCTACGAAACCCGGGCGACACGGCTCGGAACGTCCCTCGGGCGTGCGAGCTAAAGAGAATATCGATAGCTGCACCGGGTGGCGTCCTGACAGATGAACTACGTTGGGCAATGAGCAGGATGAATAATCACTGGACTCGTAGATGCCAATGCGAGATCTGCGTGGAGAGAAGGACTGGCTTGTAGAAAGCAGTAGGAAACCGTTCTTGAGATGACTTCGTAAGGCAGAAGGTTCGTCAGCGTAGAGCGTGTAGAATTCTTCGTACTTCAGAGTGTGTCGTCGTCGAGAGCGGAGAGTGGAATGAAATTCGGAGGGCTCCCAGCGGGGTATTTATAGGGAGGTGGCCGCCTCCTGCCGCCTCCTGGTTGGTCCGCTTAATTTCATAAATTCGACTGTGCAATCTCATTGGTTCGCACAGTGTTTTCTCAGTATCTGTGCATATGATAGCTGAGTTGGTCTTTCGAGGTGGTTTCCCTGCGTCCGTCGCTGTGACGGGGTCCCCGGGGGTGGCTGAACGGCCTTGAGTTTTCCTGTTTGAGGTTTCTCATTCAAGGCGACTTGTTTCGAGATGTTTGTCGCATCTCTCTCGCCCAGTAAATGTTTGGGGAGGTCGCCTTGCGTGTTATTCTTTAATATTTCACTTTTGAGAGAGAATTTAGTATTTTCTCTCTGGTGAAATATTTTGTTTGACGGAGTTGTAACTCGACGTCTTATAAATATTTTTGTGGTGTGCCTACCTCTTTTTGGTAGCCCTGAAAAGGGCTGTTGAAAAGAGGTGGTGGATTTCACCACAAGGTGATTTGAAGTACTATGGATAGTTATATCGCTATATGTATCTTTTCTATAAATTGAAAATCATGCTTTTCGTTTACCAAAGAGATGGACAGATCTAAAAAAATTGAGTTTATTCCCGCCGAATTCGAGGGTAAATTTGATAAAGGGATCTAATTTATTGATTTTTTCGTGAAAAGAATTTGGTTGTCTTTCTGTGCCTTTCCATAGAATGATAGTATCAACGACATATCTATACCAGTAGAGAAGAGTATTTGTGTTAAAATTGTAAGTATTTGTTGCTCAAGATAATCCACGTAAATATCTGCAAGCAGAGGAACCCATGGCAACCCCTGGCTGTGTATAACATTTCCTCTCAAGTAAAAAGTAATTTTGATACATACAAACAGGTATTAAATTAAACAATCCTTCCTTTTCGAAAATATCAAGTTTACAGGCGTGAATCAGCCTGCACACCACATCTTTGCGTCTAGCTACATCGATATTGGTGAACAGACTAACCACGTCAAAAGATGCAAATTTAGCATTTTGAGATATCTGAATGTCCTTAATTTTGGAAACCAAATCATAAGAATTTAGTGCAATATGTTGGGGTCGAAAGTTGATTTGGTTACTAAATAAAATATTGAGTTTTTTAGCCAATTCGTAAGCAGGAGCACCAATACAAGACACCACCGGTCTCATCGGTACTCCTTATTGAATATTAGGGAGACAAGATAACCTAGGAGCATGACGGTTCATTTCTACAACAGCACTGCAGCTGTAGCCTGTATGTGCTGAAAAATCATATAGAAAAATCCTTGTAACATGTATTTAGGAGAACATTGGTCAATACATATATGAATAGTGGCATTTGATTTATTTATAATTCGATACATTCAATTAGATCCAAAACCTCGTTCAACTCTTCATTTTATAAACATGGTCGAACATTTGTGAGTTTAACAAATGCATTTTTTTCTGACGGTGAAAATTGAGGGCACTTCAACCCGTCAGTTTTGAGGAAGTAGGTACCTCATTGGCAGAGAGCTCTCAATGACTTCAATAGACAAACGATTTCTCAGTTTATCTGGGTAGGGAGTTTATTATTATTTCTGGGTAGGGACAACAGTGACAGGGAAAAAATGTGCTATATTTCTGAACCGTGGGTTCCCAGCATTATCGACGGTGCTATAAACTTTTCTCCAAAATTATGCCATGCTCCCAATTTCTCTAGGGACACATTCCACCACTCCTCAAGGCAGTCAATTGACATTGAACCGAACACGTCGGATATCTGTTTTTCGGGATGTACTTATTTGTTCAAGAATGTAAATGTTAGAGGGCATACTTAGCTGCATTTGCTCGCAAAACTCCAGAACGAAACTTCTTTTCCTTCTTCATTTCCCCCCAGATCTTTACGAGAAATCCCCCTGAAAAACCCCCTCACGTTTTACCCCCTTCTCCAAAAAAAAAAAAAAAAAAAAAAAAACCCCCTAAATCTGGGGGGAAAACCTCCGATTTGGCAACACTGTCAGAACTCAAAGAACTAGGGTTCAAGTCAGTTCAGATTAGGGATGTATGAAAAATATCGATATATCGATATTTTTCTCTCGATATATCGATATTTTTGGCCGATATTTTCTATCGCGATATATCGATAGAAAGTTTACACTATCGGGTCCATATTTTTCAGCCTAAAAATTATTATTATTTAAATTAGAGAGTAGGAGAATTTCGGCTAAGGTAGGGAAAGGTAGGGAATTTTTGGCTGCTCAGTAGGTACTTTTTTGCAGAAGGTTCTGGGTTCTGGCCTTCTGGAAACACTGCTTGGTGATAAGATAGCGTATAGCCAGCTGTTCATTCATCGTATTTTTTTATTATAGTTGTAGACTGTTGACTCGTGCTTATTTGACTCGAATTATTTGTTGTTTCGTGCATTGGTTTTTGGTTTATTGGTTGGTTTATTGGATTTTTATGATGGTTAAACTTACCATGATTCTTAACATGATTAAACTTTATAATGATTAACTTGTTTATAATGATTAAACTTTTTAGTATATATATTTATGTGCATTTTTGTGTGAGTGGATTTCTTATGTAGGTACCTATGACCTATACCTATACCTACCTAACAAAAATTGATGTATTTATAAATCGAATTTGGATCTGAGATGAATAAAAAAATATCGATGACCGATATATCAAAATATCGATATTTTTCTACGATATATCGAAGTAATAAAACGATATTTTTTAAAATATCGATATTTTCTCTGATATCAACATCCCTAGTTCAGATGCATCCAGTCCTTCACCCAATTTCCATATCCCCACCCCCATTGTTCTTCTTAGATCTCAAACCAAGTCTGAAAAATGAAACTATGATGATGCTATGAAACGCGAGAATAAGAGTAGAACCCCCAAAGGCTCGCAGATCTGTTATCTAGAGCTCAAATTGCCAAGGGTACAACTACACTAAAAACTACTGCAGGCTCTTCCCAAAATGCGTAAAGTTTGATGGCATCGACTCAACAGATAGGTAAAATGTACCAAATCCAATGATACACCCCCTACTTGTACCTACTGTAGAGGCCAACATACAGCAAACAGACATTTCTAGCAGTAACGTTCTGTTTAAATGATTCTTCTTAAATTAACTTAACTATCCTTAATAATTATTAAATTAACTTATTGAAATAAATTGAAATCGAAGGAATAGAAAAAATGGAAGAACCTCACCATCAACTTGGTAGTACAATGGAACTACTCCCTGGAGTTCTATCACGTCAAACAAATAAAATTATATAAATAGGTAAACAAATAATACCTTTTATCCACGACGCAGTATCTATCATCAGGAAATAAATTAGCTCATAGCCAAATAAGAATTTTAATAACAAAAATGACAACACAATGCACGGGATTTGTTATTGTATCTTAACGAACGATAAGACATGATAAGGCATGTGGTTGTTAGTTGTGGTTTTGCCTTGGTTTTTGGATCCATGATAGAACCAGACACAGGTTCTGGGCACAGGTAACTTCTTCTTTCTACTGTTATCCTCTTGGTCTCATCATGGAAGTAAGATGAAATTACCTTTGTTAAAACACTGTTACAGGGAAAAATCAATGAGAATTCACTGCCAAAATCCACTTAAATTCTCTCTTTTTTTTCCCCCAAATTTCCTTTAAAGGTGTTCATGACTCCGATTTGGCAGAAAAAAAAAAAATTTATTTTACTATTCCATAAAATTCTGCATTTCATTCTGAATCGTTTGGTATGAATATGTTGAAGGTTTGGATCATAGAAAGTATGCAAAAAATAGTATTGCAAAGAGAGCGCTGCTCGCGAAAAAGTTATTATTATCGCTAAAAGTTAGCGAGTACATAGTGTGACTGAAACCAACATGAAAAATCTCTGTTTAACATACCGTTAAACAGACCTATTTGACGATCCGCAACCGGTTGGAAACCAGTTTGGAAAATTCTGTGAACAGACTGTGACCAAGGGTGGAGGACGCTCTAATGATCAGAGAACTCAACAAACGCCTCAAGTGGGGTGCAAACTAGTTTGATGGTTTCAGTGAACATACCTTTTGGTGTTTCTTTGTCCTACATCACTCTGTGATTCATTGGTTTATGTTTTCAATCATTTATATAATGAATATAAATTAATTCAATCAATTTAGCAGTCCTTAATGTTGAAGTGAGAAGATTATGAAAGATTGAAGATTGTAATAATTTTGTGGTCATAAGAGTTGACACCTGGTGGTTCTGGCCGTAATGCCTGAAACTAAGGCCCACTCCCTACTCTTGGTTAGTTTACTACTGCCGTTTTGCCTGATAATTGAAAATCATTCCAGTGGAAAACTAGCCCACTGTGGGTTATATCTCGAAAAGTTACAGAAAACTCCCCCTGGTCCTTGAAGGACTATGGAGCTGAAAAGAAGAAGAATTTGTTTGAGTAAATTGCTTGTTATTCCGTAGTGGACACATTTCTTTCATTAATAAACGGGGTAACCCCGTGCCCATCAGGATGTAATTTCTTGTTTAGATATTTCACCGGATTATGACTTGAGCGACAGGTGGGATTTTACACCTGTCGTAATACCTAATTATTAGGTTCCTATTACATATTTAGTCGATTTTCAGTAATTCTCAAGTATCCCTACTTTCCAAAGCCCCAGCTTACACGTTTCCCACCTAGTCTGGTTCCGTTGGTTCTCTAGCTTCTAGGTCTATGTCTTGAAACTTCCAGATTTTGCAGCCATATTTCAGAACAAACACGAAATTTTGTTCAACTACAATGGTTCCGTAATTATAGAGGTAGGCTGAAGAATTTAATGTTTGTCGTCATTATTCATTATTGAAAACAATAAATCAAAAGGGAAATGTTTCTCAATACGAAAACACTTGCGCGGGTTGCCTATCTACCCGGCGCTGAGTATGTTTCAGTTTCATTCCTTGGAGAAAGAAGGTGGAAGGTGGAATGGATTACAACCATTTGCAGGATGTAATCGAAGAAGAAGATGACAAAGGTTATCTGATAATACATTTTTCAGACCAGTTTTCTGATTCTCTCATTTATAAGAGTGATATTTATATTCCATAAATTTTCTTAGTTCCAATATCACAAAGGTGAGTTTAAATATTTCACTAATAACCTCATTCGTCAAGTTTTTTCTTAAAAACGTTTTTATACGTCCCTTTATCGGTTCACCCGTTGTTTGTTCGCAGACCGTCAAGATGTCTGATTTGGTGAGATTGGTTATGGAAAAAAATAAGCAGCGAGCTGCTTTGAAAAAAGAATACTTCAAATTGGTCACACGTCCTGGAGCTGAAGGACATGTAGTAAGTATTTAGATGGTACTGGAAGATACTGTATAATTCAACACTAAGTAGTATTGGCAGGTTCGGGTTGGAGTAGTATTGGTAGTATTGGAGTCGGTTTGCGTTTTCGCTTGTTTCTCAAAACGTTTTTGAACATGTTGGTACACTTTTCTCAGCCACTTCTTGAAAAAATAATGCTAATAGGTTGGGAGGGGGGTCACCAGATCTGTACCTAAGAATTAACCCGTGGACGAGGCCCTGACTGAGGGTCAGATGCCACTTCTACGTAGGAAGTGCTTCTCAGGCAGAGTCCTGAGAAAAAAATGGAGAGGGAGAGAATAATAATTGTATAAATTAATTCATATTTTTCCACGCAACATGATGTGCCACCGCAGGCAAAAACTACTACTGCTTCCCAATAATTAAAAACCACAATTAACTATACTCGGGATGTTTCGAATGAAATAATAAAAAGAGGGAGTTTTGAAGGATCCAAATAGTATTTTCAAAATGAGAAAGCGATGTTTGAATGGGAGAAATCTCATGTTGAAAATGGGGGGGCAGTAGTCACACTAGGCTGTTTAGCAGCTGCTACTAACCAGTCGCTGGTAAATATCGCCATCTGAAGGGTTCACATTATGCTACTAACTAGCCACTAGTACAGTTTTAAAAGCAGTTGATGACTTGAAAACATTGTGTGTGTGATGTTTGCAACATGTCATCTATTGGTGTGTCTCCTGAGACGTGTGTTGATATTGGAGTTAAAGTGTTGTGTGAACAGATGTTGAAACGGGAGAAAAGGCGATGGTGGGTTAGATCCTCGATATTAAGAAGAAACTATCTGGGGGCATTGTCCCACAGGCAAGGACAATTTCGAAATATATCTAGGAAAGTAATTATGTCTACCCGACCACTTGTAACTGTCGACCATATTCACTGTTAATTAACAGAAAAAAATTAATAGAAAATACAGTTAACGAAACCAACACTGCTTGCATAAAACAAACTAGACACGAGGTGTTAATTCACCAGCCGCTTGTGAGCTACTAGGGGTTCACATTGGCTGGCTAGCGCCAGCTAGGAGGTCACGTGACTGCCAGCGGAGGGTAGGCAGCGCTAAAAAGTTGAACATGTTCAACTTCCGATTCTGGCTAGTAAACACCAGCCCGCTGGCATTCACCAGCCACTGGTTCTGGGTCAGACTAGGCTGCTTGCTGGCAATATTACAATGGGCTGGTTAATAGCGGCTGCCAAACAGCCAAGTGTGACCCCGGCTTTAACCTGATCGCTCCCACGGAAGTGTTTAAGCGCAAAACAACAGCATCGCCGTCCTACCAGGCCCGTGTTTATGCGCGAGCCGCACCATCACGCGATCTGAACTCGTCTGCCATCTATCTGCGAGGCTAATGAACTTATTTTAGATAGTGTTTACTTGGGTATCCGAGAGACATCGTTGACGTCATAATCGGCCTTGTTAGTTCTAGTGTCACTCGGAAGATCGCAGAAAGATCAGAAAGTAAACATCAGAAATCAGAAAGAAATGAGAAAGAGGGATGGGAAACACACTTATTCTCCTTTGCATAAACAATAAACAACTATAGTGCATTCCGTTTATTCATAAGCTGAATCGAAATCGTAATGACTATATTCAGATATTGAAAATAGAAATATAATAACAAAAAAGACAATGTAACTAGCGAAACATTGTTTGGTTATGAGTTATGATGAAACTTAATCCACACAAAGAAATTAAAAAAACGGGAAAAAACTTGTATTTCAAAGAACCACATTAAGTGAACAATTTACTTGTCTAAATGTAACATAAAGTATGACGGGATTGGCGAAAATAGAGGGGAGAACGCAGCGCGAAACCGTCGGGAAAAGGCTGAAAAAGCTTGGGCTGGAGGGTGAGACGGCACCACAGTGTCTCGGGCCGCAGCGGGAGACGGGCGCGCGATCGCTCGGTAGCTATCAGGTTAAAGGCCCGTTGTAGCCAGCTCCCGAAAACGTAGAAACTACCCCAGCGCTGCCGCTGTTACGGTTGTGTGGAAATGTGATAAACTTCTCAACCCAAAAACCCTCGTTTGCTCACATCTGTCTCTGTGGAGGCAACCAAGCCTGAGCTACCTACCATAATTAGAATCGCTATAGCACAATGGGTCTGACGTCAGGACGAGTGAACTCCCGTAATAGGTATTAGTTGGGTGTCACTAGCAACTAATAGCCAAACGTAGTGAAGCTGTGTTTAGAATTGATTGAAATACGAGTAGGTATACAAGAAAAATTTCAGTTTGTACAAACTTCAGGGGTCGATTGTAAAGCTTATTACTGAACGAAAGTTCCTCGTAATCATTTTCTTTTATTATTTTCAATAATGAACCCTTGTAATAGGCCAAGAAACAAATTTTGTTCGAAAACGTGCCTCTATTTTTGCGAACGAAACTTCTCTCAGCTCCTGCACTTGCAGTGAGGCTGCATTTAGAACTGATAGCATATGCAAAGATAACGGCTAACGAGTTTCATAAAAAAACCCTCTTGTTTAGAGGCGTTTATGTTTTTCGACTCTCTGAATATAATGGAATTAATTAACACATAGGTTATTGCAGGGTTTATTAGAATAATAAATAAGTAAATAGATTTGAAAAATAAAGAAATAAATCCATTATTACTTTAAAATAAATAGGTATATACATTAGAATAAATTTATTCATTAATAAACATAATAGATATGGACATAGAATAAATATATTAGAATTAAAACTAGCATAAGTATATGTGTACATTGGGCACAAGGAAAGTAAAAATATTGAGTAGGTATATACACATTAGATTTGCGAAGCTTCTAATCCTCGCTTTTGGATTTTGTCAAGTGGTCCCCACTTGGTCCTCTTTTCTGCAACACCTTTGAATAAACTCCTCCTCCGCCGTTTTGCACCATAACGAATACAACCGCGTTTGTCTCAACCGTTTGGCATGATGATATAATTAGATGTGAACTCGTCAAGAAATCGTAAGACAGTAACATTTTTGTACTGAAATTCATCTTATATATCTTGCTGATATTCTGGATATTTATCTGCCTTCTTTGAAAATTCCACTTTTCCACTGGTCAACGAATTGCTTTATTCCCCTAAAACGTGTTGACTAAAAACTATAATGGGGTCTTTAGGGCCGTGTCATACGAGCGCTATTGCCGTCGCGCAGATGCCGTCGAGATAGCGCCAGAAAAAGTACATGTCATACGTGACGGCAAATGCGTCGCGTTGATGCCGTCCCGCCAACGCCAGGTGCCTGTTATACGTAGCGTCTTCCGGGCGCGTCGCGGCAATTATGTTAATGATCACTCCAAAGGTGTTCCAGTTGTTCTGCCAGTGCTCACGCGGCAAATGCGTCCCGCTAGCGCTAGCGCTCCGTATGACAGGGTCCCGGCGTCACGTGCGCCGCGTCGCTAACGCGACCGTCCGCGTTGGCTGCGCTCAGCGTCCGGCTAACGCGGACTCGCCGACGGCATTAGCGTCCGTATGACATGCTCCATAAGAACCCCATTGTCGGGTTGGAGCGTTTCTAACGCGATGGCATCAGCGCGACGGCAATAGCGCTCGTATGACATGGCCCTTAGTCAATGACTCACAAGTTTCAATAAAATATTGTGGCGGTACCTGTTGGAAAAGCAATGAACTATTTCGCACCCCTCGACCCCCTCAAACCCATAACGTCAGAAATTTCAGTTTTAGTAAGTTTTTATACACACTGTTCAACCTGTCATGATCAAATTTTGGAAATAACTCTAGATTTAATATTTGGGAGTTGGTATGAAGAGTTTTTTCTCTAAATCTCCCCAAACAAAGTTGTATTCAAATTTTTGGGAATTTTAAAATTTAGCCTTCATCTCAACTTGTAAAAATGACACATGAATAAGACATCCCCTTAAATATTTTTAGATCAGATTGAAAATGAAGGATCTAATCGACCAAAACGCAACAACCCAGGTGCATTGGGCCCTTAATGAAAGTTCGAGGCGGGATTCGGTTTGTATTTTCGCTTTTTTCTCAAAACAACGTTTTTGAACATGTTGGTACACGTTTCTCAACCACTTCTTGAAAAAATAAAGCTAATAGGGGGGGGTTACCAGATCTGTACCTAAGAATTAACCTGTGGACGTGGCCCTGACTGAGGGTCAGATCCCTCTTCTACGTAGGAAGTGCTTCCCAGGCAGAGTCTTGAGAGAACAATGGAGAGGTAGAGAATAATTGTATACATTAATTTATCGTTTTCCACGCAGAATGATGTGCTATCACAGGCAAAAACTTTACTACTGCCCCCCAATAATTAAAAATCATAATTAACTATACTTGGGATGTTTCGAATGAAATAGTAAAAAGAGGGAGTTTTGAAGAATCCTAATCGTATTTTCAAAATGAGAAAGCGATGTTTTGAATGGGAGACATCTCATGTTGAAAATAGGGGGCAGTAGTTTAAGCGGCCCATTCACAATCCTGCTGCAGGTGGTGGGGAGTGCAACGAAGTTCCCTTGTTCGCTCTCCCGCCTCAGAGTGCATTCTCCATACACGATCTGTCATTCCCAGCTCAAACCAAAGGTTTCCCGCCAGTATACGGTATTCTTATGTAATCCATTTTCCTGAGTTGGTGGGTGATTAGAACATGGAAGGTCTTCCGGCAGCTCCACACACACTTCGACCTAGCAGGTTGATAGGGTGGGGGACCTGAGGCCCCAGGATGGTCCGATGGGAAACCCATCCGACGAGCTCTGCAGGACACCTGCAGCAGGAAGGCCTCCACACACGTCCCGCACGCCTCCCGTGTAAGAAGAGAGGGAAGTTTTTGGTTCCCCTCACTTCCTGCAGCAAGATCGTGAATGTGCCGCTTTAGACCACTCAAGTACTAGAGGAGTGTATCCTCTCAATTCGTTTTTTTTTGTTTTGTTTTTGTTTGTAGTTCCACAAGCAGTTTGTTTAAAGAATTGATAATGTTTCATTTTTTTCAGTTCGACCCAGCATTCCAAAGGTACTTGGCAATGAGGGTGACAAGGATTGAGCATTTCAGAGAAACGCCCAAAAACTTTCTTAGAATGTGCGCCTTCATTATTATTCCTGTCGTCGCCACCTTCTACCTCATCAAAAACGATAGGGTGAGTTTGGTGTTTTTTGTGATTCCTATGTTCACTGAATAGTTCAAACCGTCTCACAAGTTTTAATGTCTCCGTTAAATACCGCATTGATTGAGGAATTACCTATGCAACATAGTCAATTTGCAGCAAGAGCTGTACGGGTGTTAGTAGGCTTTCAAAACATCGATAACCACTGATTGTCTGGTACTTAGGTACCAGAAAAACGCCTTCTGTCCTCATTTGAGGAAGTCGTGAATGAGGTGAAGAATAATATCACGTTCTAATTATTTTCAAAAATGTTTTTGTTGCAAAGTTACATTTAGGATAAATGATGGATTGTTGCGTTTTTGCGCAAGGACTCCTTGACATAATTAGGGGCAGCGAAATCTATAGCCGTGTTGACAAAACAGCGATTTTGTGCGAACCTAGAAGACGGAAGTGCGGCCATTTCTGGTTGATTGGGTTGAGCCTTTAACTTGAAGCAAGTGATGCATTTGATTATTCTAGATTTCAGCAGTCGGCGGATACATGGGATCCAATACTCGTACGATTCCATCTTTTCCCGGACACAAGGTGATAGTGAAAATCTTTACAAATGATTTACTTCAAATAATTTTCATAGGTAGATTTCAATAGGTACTAGGTAGATACCCTTCCCGACAAGTAAGCAAAGTTAAACGTAAGTATCCAGTAAACAAGTCATTACTTATTATAAATGTTAGGAATTATGTTACAATCACTTTGATATTTATAGTAACAAAATCCTGTAACTTAATTTTCTGAAAAAATTAGGATCTGAAAAAATTAGGATCTGTTATTAATAAATTAATATGAGGTTTATAAAGATTTATCCAACATTTTGTTGGCTCATAAAATCGTTTTGATTTTTGGTTTGTTTTAATTCAATAATTTTTTAAAACTTCGTTGTGAGTTGATATTTTAATTGGTTTGATAAATATTTTAAATAAATCGTTTCCAGTGTGTTTACGGGAATGCCAATATTTCAAACGGTGAATCGATTAGTTTATTGAATTCGAATGTTGAGCCGAAGGTTGATTTAATTTCCCTAAGCCCTTTATGCTGATCGGTGTTAAAAAACTTCGTCATTTGACACAATAGCTCCTGTGATCATTTCCAGCATTATAATTATTTTAGAAAGAAATTATTCTTGAAGCCTACACAATTAATCGGAGCAATACAGCAAGTTTTCATTGTTACATCCACTCAACTCAGCATCATTTAATGCTAAAGCCGTTTTACAATGTCAAAGATTGGAAAAAAAATACAGCATGGATTCAGTTAATACCAAATGAGGAAACACTAGAGTGTTCCTAAACGTAAGTCAATTGTGATAAGGTGCTTGGGGATTTTATCATCTGGGGTGAGCCACACCAGATGCTAACCTGATAAAGTCAAGAGGGTCGAATTAGTGACTTTTCTTGAAGTGACGCTACTTATCTTCAATAATGCTAAACTATCATGGGGATTTCCCCGCATATCCCGTGTGTTCAGTTTCCAGCACTTCTAAGTCTCATTGTTCTTTTCTTATTCACAAAAAGGTTTTGCAATGGCAGATTTTGAAAATTTATGAACAAGAAAATGGATACCATTTTCACGAATCATGAATAGTACCAACAAGAAATGAATATCACTGTTGTCGGTGTGTACGGTTACTTTGCGATAAGGAGGAAGAGATGAGATAGGTAGGTCTTATTTATAGGGTGGGAGAAACCTGTCTTATTGGAGATAAGGTGCCTCATCTCCCAGTACGTGCTTAGTAGCGCCTTCCGTTCATGATAAGGAATCATGAACGGAATCATGAAGGTTTCATCTCTATCTCTCTATCGCTTGAGAACTTTCTATCATTAAGTGCAATTTTTTAACTCAACTGTATTTAAAATTTGTACGAGTTTCAAGGGGTTTTTCAAGTTTTGGCCTTAAACCTTGTAAGAATTTTGTGCGACGGGAAAAGTCAGGGAATTTTGCAAAAACCACCAAAATGTCAGGGAATTTTTTCAATCAATACTTTGTGTAATAATTTGCAGTGTTTTTAGGTTTATTTTAACTCCCAAACAATAAAACTTCTACGGCGTACTTTATCATACTACATTATATTTTATAGATGGGTAATACGAATAAAAAAATAATTGTCATGAGTCGTGGTACTGTTCAAAGAGTATCAACGCTACACACAGATACATTGTGACATGGATATGTCTTCGGCACTCCTGGTTACTACATCACCTATTAGTAAACTATGTGTGAGAAAAATCAACAGGTTATTGAACTAGGGAGCAAACCCAACAGAGTAGTGGATTGATCCAGTAAGAGTCCCAACAACGAGTTGGTGTACGTAAGCTAGGAATTCTCATGTTAGCCTATTGAAATGTGAAGCCATGTGTAATAAATTCATAGCTTTCCAACGAAAGATTTTTGTGGGATGGGAAATAAGGCACCGATTGGAAGTAGGTGGAAAAAAGCGAGACATTTATTGCAGTCGGGCGAAAATTTGGAATTACCCACAAAGCTAAGAAATATCCTTGTTAAAAACTTTTCCTTTTTTCAACACAAATGAATAAAATTTGAATTTGATCTTCAACAAATCGCTTCAGATCACAAATTGAGAGACCATAAAATATTAAATGAAAATTAATGCAGCATGATCAAAGGCGAATTTTCGTGATTTGTCGTATTACATTTAGGTTAAATTGTTTTGAAAATTGAGAACTTTGAGGGCAATGAAGTTGTTAAATATACATTTTATGGCAAAAAAACTCATTCTAAATTATGGTGTGCTATTCAAAAAATGATTTCGGGTTTCTAGCTTTTTATGCAGTTTTTATTTATTACTTATTTTTAATTTTTTTTTTGCACATATTAATGAACTTTTTTACAATTTTCGTGCATGAATTTTTTGTATTTTCTAATTGATAGTTGATAAACTTTATTTGAGTAATATTCCGCTAAAAATATAAATTAAACTATTTTTAACAGTTTTTGCCATTTTTGGTGCTTTTTAAGCTCCTTTTTAACAAATTTAACGTACTGAAAATGTGTCGTCCACCGAACTGATGATTCTTTCTTATGAAATAGGTACTTGAATTTTTGACGAAAGAACTGATTTTTTGTATTAATCCTAAAGAAAGTTATTGCACAGCACATGGCCGATTTTAAATAATAAGTTGTGATGAAATAACAATTTTATGTGAAAACAAAGCATTTATTCATTACGTACTTAGATAAAGTGTAGGTACCATAATTATGGTTCAGCAAAAGTTGTTTTTCAAACATCTCCTTCTAAGAGCTTCCAGTTAATTGTTATCATTTTGTGTTATTCTGGTCACTAGTCATAGAATCTAGTGTTTTTATACGATAGTGTTTGAAGAACCTTGTGGCCGTTTGGCATTCGTTATTATGTTTTTGAATTCGAAATACCAAAACTGGGTTTTGAAACATTGTAGTTTTTTTCTCATTCTCAATTTATTTTCTACCTGAATTTACTGTGGAATATTTTAGTTACCTTAAGTATGTAGTGTGTCAAAACCATTCTGCTCGTCTAACTGCGATTTTTTAGAAACTATTTAAGTTAATTCTTTCACAAATTCAATTACTTTAAAAAGTATCTTTTCTCCCATGCTTCACCTTCATTATTACTCCTGGAGTAGGCTGTTTTTTCTTTTTTAAATTATACGATTTTCATTTTTGAAGCATTAAAGGTGACGCTATATATATATATGAGTTTGATATTTTTTGTCAGGGAAATATGAAGTTCGGTCAGGGAAATGTCAGGGAATTTTAAAATTTCCATTTGGGGGCCACCCTGCTTGTAGTAGACTTAGGCCACCCCAGAGGTGCAATGGGGGCCTAAATCCACCCTCATAGATAGAGAGGGGTGTGACAGTACCATAAGAGATACAACTTGTATTAATAGCATCTATATGCTACATTCGGAGAAGATTATTTTCCGGTTCCCGCATCACCATCTATCACCTTTCAAGAACGTGAGAATTAACGCCTGGCGCCGAAGCGACGGACACACAGCGCATTCTCTTGGATCTCGCCGGAACTGTCACACACTCCTATTTCTATACTCTAGCTTTACTAATTTTAATTGTTGGGCATATCTTCGAAATCAGCGTTGCATAATCTAAAAGATAAATGGTTTTGAAAAATAAACTTTTCTGAAAATCAATGAAACTACAATTTACTGCTATTTACCACCTTGGGGTTGTTAAATCTCACAAAATCTTCAAGTAAGCTTTCAAACCACACGGTTAACTTTACGATTATGTTTCAATTTGGTAGAGAATGCTTAGCTGAAAGGTGAAAACCCATGGTCTCGGTTGGTGGTTTATGAGGGGGTGGAAGTTTATCATGGTTGCATCATTATCAGCTCTTGGATGTTGTCCTCTGCGAAAAACTCAGACCTTGTGACGCGTTAATGCATCCCTCTTTGCAACCTTATTTCAGAACCTGTGTCCAATAAATGCAAGTATATCCTCATGAACACTAATTGGCATATCGCAAATCAGGGTGGTGAGTTCGACTCTTCCGTTGGGCTGGCAGTACGTTTCCATAATAAACGGGATACAAGAAATGCGTTGACATGATGTATTCCCTTGCCTAAGGACTCCTTAACACGTCTTCCATTTTTTGGAAGGAGGTACTGTATTCTCCTGATGTGTCCTCCCAAACTCTGAAAAACTTCCGAAACTCTGGGATGATGCTTACTGTACACAAAAACAGGGAAATCAAAGCGTTTTTTCTTAAATAGGTGAAGGGATCGGAGTTTATTCGAAGAGGTCCAAGAGCTTGAAAATTATGAAACATCGCCCATTCCCTTCCTTCAACCGATTTTTATTATTATTATTTTTTTTTATAGGAAGGTAGTGAGGTTTCAGAATTGTTATTTTACAAAACCGTTCTTGTTTCAACGAGAGGTCCATTGATGTATTGTTTGATAGTTAAAGGACACTGCTCTTTTATGAAATTCAACCCTGATTTATTTATGAGGTAAAATTAGAAAATCGTTCAGGTAAAGAAGAAAACTATGAGTTTTTAAGATTTAAAAAAAGGAAAAGTGGAAAATTGCGCTTGGCAGAAACTCCGTTCGGTCTGGTTGGCTAAAACAAATTTGTAAACACTCATCTGGATCTACTCTGCATAGTTACCTTTGTTTTTGTTTAAATTAACTCGGAGTACCTACCTAACTTTTCTAGTTACATATTTGATAACATGAGCAACCTATTAATTTGTTCTTCTTCTTTATGTTGACACTAATTTTAGAAACTTCTCGTATTAATAATAATAATAATTTTTATTCGTGTTTTAGAAAGGATCCATACACACGTCAATAATAATAATAATACATAGCAAATTAGATCTCAATAACAACAACAATAATAATAAAACATAGAAAGTCAGATCTCAACAACAAAAATAATAAAAAAGAGTGTCCCAGAAAAATAAGTTTTTTTGAAAACGCTGTAACTTTTTTATTTTTAATAATACAGAGAAAACTCTTATACCATTGTGCTCATGAGAGTTTGAGGTTTAGGTGTGGAACACAATATCAGGCATATGCCCACCCCTACTTGCCCTACTTGAAGTGTGGCAGGTTGCACTGTCCTGTTGGAACCAGACATTTTCCATGTTCATGTCCATCTCAATTTCTTCCAAATGAGGCCATAAAAAATCTTGAATCACTGTCCGGTATCGTTCTCCGTTTACTGTGACGGTATTCCCCTTGGCATCTTCAAAAAAGTAGGGCCCTACCAATCCACCGCTCCAAAACCCACACCAAACTGTGACTCTCTGAGGATGTATTTGTTTTTTATGTGGGTTTTAATAACCAAAATTAATAACCGATCCATGGTTACACACGACAACACAACACTTGGATACAAAAAAGGAACCTTGTCACGTAAAACCTCATGACTCTGAGATTATAAAAATCGAAGAAAAAATGGTGCCAACACAATATTAACTAAATGGCGGCCATTTCAAAAAAACTTATTTTTCTGGGACACCCTTTACAAAAGGTCATTAAAACAATATATCGAAAAATTCACAACAAAAGTGTTGTCCAGCAAAATTAACTTCAATTTTCGATGGAAGGGCTCCTCCAGAGACTTTAGACGAGCAGGTAGGAAAGCTAGCTAGGTAGGTAGGTAGCTTTGGTGGTTTGGGTTTAGCCCCCAAAAAGGTGACATTAAGCTGCTGGGTTGTGGTCAGATGAAAGCGCTCCGGCTGTAAGAGGCTTCGCCCACGGGTGTCATAACAGTGCTTTGCACAACCTGACTGAAACTCTCCATGAGACCGGTGAGCAAAGCACAGTAACTCTAGGCAGCAGAGACCAAAAACGGTAAGAATTTTCATCCTACGAAATATAGGTCTGCAGGAAGATTTTCCATCAGCCCTGGCCATAATTCGAAGGGCTCTCTTCTGTGCTAAGAGAATGCGTTGGGCCCCGACAGAGCTACCCCACAGGAGTATGTCATAGCTTATGCGACCATGGAAGCAAGCAAAGTACAGGGTTCTCAAAACTGTTGAGGACACAGAGAAAGCCACTCTACACAGCATGCCCGCTCTACGCAGCACGCGTATTGTTACCTTCTGAATAAAAAAGTCCAGTCATGCAGCATGACCCCATGAGCGAATTTTTGAAGAAATCTTCGACATTTCAGTCGCTATTGATCGTGTAGAGAAATTTTAGTTTATGATTTTGATAGACCAACATGGAATCAAATTATTAAAAATAATTAGGAGGTACTCATACTTTATTATTATTAAACTAATCTTGTATATTTAAAGACAAATGTAGGTAAATATTCATAGATTTCGATGTCCAATGTGGTCAGTATTGAAGGCAGTTGAAATCTTAACAGTATCCTATCATAAAATCATAAAACTTGACATAAAATAAAATACTCGTAACATACCGACGTCATATGAAAGAAACGGATTTCCACAACCAATCGATGATGAGGCTTTATATTACGAGTGATATAAAGTCAGTTGCATTCGAATCTAGTATCCTACAGCAAGAAATTGACAGACAAACTGTAGTCTCTGTTTCGAACAAATATTACCGATTTTTACAACTAGCGAACGGCATTATTTCGATTTTTGACTGATTTTTCAACTTTGAAATTTTTGAAAACTTGATACATATTCTTATAGGAAATTTTACGCTGATTCAGAATATACCACATGTTAGTATGCTGAAAAAATTATTTCGCACAACAAATGGCAAAACACAGGCTATTTTGAAATTGTTGACTACATTTTTGAAAATTTCAACCCGAAGATGTAATCCGATCATGCTGGCCAACGAACTTGAACTTTCGTTTTGTGTCCTTAACATTTTAAAATTTGTTTGAAGTTTCTAGCACAATTCTACGGGCAGTTATCTTATGGAATGACACATACATATATACATACATACATATATATAAACTTCAGAATATGATTCAGAATAGCCTGAAACGGATTTCTGCATACAATTTTTTCAAAAATTCACATTCTACAAATTTTGAGGTGAGAGCAATAGCTTAATTTTCTTCAAAAATTCGCTAAAAAAAAGTCGTATTAACAATGGGTGACGGAAAGAGTTGAGAGAACGGTGAGGGAGGGAGAGTGAAGGAGGAAATGAGTTGACGAACTGAGCAGGAATGATTGGAAACGCCCTCTATGATCTTCGTGAGTTTGGATAAATTGAATTGAGGGATCAGTTTATTTCTGATCTGTTGTGTAGGTACTGGATGCCAAATCCATTTTTCATGTTGTCCATTCTACATTTTATTGTAATCAATTTTCTATTTCAGGATAAAAAAGAAGCCGCCATTCGTAGTGGAAATGTTTCCTACAAAGACAGGTCATTCAAACTCCAGTAACAATTGTTGAACTTATTTTCAAAGGTTGGAAAGCTCTATTATAGTATCTCTTTAATATGTTGTAAATAAACGTTTTGTTTTATGTAGCCTATTAATATTCCATTTTTTGCAACGCTAAACTGAGTCAGTATCGGGTATAGAAGGAAGTTTCGTTCCTTCAGTTGTATCAGGAACAAGATTAGCATGTATCTGTTCACAGTATACGCCAATCCTGGAGGTGCGTCCACTTGAAATCGATCGGCCTCCTCAAAATTGTGTTACGTCCACACTACATTCGCAATTTGGATGTCTAAATTGAGATTTGAGCTTTGATCGTGCAATGAGCACGGACGAAGATGCTCCAATTTCGGCAGCTGCTGCTTTCATCGAATCCAAGGAGATTTGGCATACCTATGTCCACCTTTGACGATATGCAAGAGATAAAGCGATTCGAACTTGATGAAGGGTTTAACAGACCTACATCGATTTTGAGATTTTGTTGGGTATGATTGGTCCAGATATTTCTAAAATTGGTTCTTCATTTAAAACAGCGATTTCCTCATTTAATATTTAGCAGTTACGTTATAGCTTTGGTACTTTAGCTAAGCTGTTTGGAACGTTTTACAGTCGTAATGTTCAAAGAAAGCGGTTTTACATGTTTCTGTTGTAGTAATGGAATCTAGGAATATTGGTAGGTACTTGTCTCTACTACACAAGCGTCCTCACTGTGCAAACCGACCGGCTGTCAATGATGTGGACTGCCATCTCTGGGGGTGGAATTAGCTAGCCGATCGGTCCTGAACGAAAGCTGACAAAACCGCCTGACTGCCTTGGCTTTGCCGGCCGGCATAGTGTGGTTGTGGACGTACCTTGAGGCATAATTTTGAGAATCATTTTCAGACATTTTCGATTTCACTCCTTGTAAATTCGATTAGTGCTATTGTGTCCAAAATATGGTTTAAGATTGCAGTGAAGACTTTACCACGCTAAGTATTGGATGGGTGCTTACACTGGGCTAACTCAAAAACCACTAAGTGTTGTAGATCGAAGTTTTTTAAGTTCACAATTTTTGTGTTCTACTTGCCCTCCTATTAGAAATGTGTTTCTCGTGGTTACCATTAGGTGTACCTTCAAGTATATAGTTTTGGTTAGGAACAACAATAAAATTGTATTGGTGAAATTCGTTTGTCAGAGGAAGGTGATAAATTTCTCAATTTACTATTCTAAATTTTGTTGTGAAAATGGTCTGTTATACTCTTTTGCGCAATACAACACCCGCGCCTGAGTACACACCCGGGCTTGAGTACCTGTGTGACTGGCGGCGTTGGCGCTTACCTAAAATCGGTAAAACCCACATCCGAAGGATTTTTTAAATTTGGGACAAATATTGTGTCCAAGTTTAATATTTTCCTTGGCTAATCATACCAAGGAAAACCGAAAGCGGAAGGTTCCGTCGGGATATTCTTGATTTTGTTCCACATAATCATTTTGTAGGTTGGGTTGGTTGAGGGTAGAGATCTTTCAGGCTTCTCTGATAATGTCATTTATTGAGGTTTGCTGAGCGCTTTTGCCAATACATGGCCTCTTCAGAGCGTATTATTTGATTGATGATCTGTATAATGTTTAAGTAAAAGTTGGGATGCCTCCTTGAACATCTTGGTCATGACAAGTTGTTTGGTGATGTTACTTGGATCAATTCTGTGCTTAAATTGAGAAATATTCAATTTTTATGTGGAGAGACACACATACATAGTCTGAAATGATAAATTTTAATTTGTATGTATTGGCGAAAGCGCTCAGCAAACCTCAATAAATGACATTATCAGAAAAGCCTGAAAAATCTCTACTCACAACCAACCCTATTAAGGGCAAGGCCTCCATAACCATTATAATCATTTTGCGTAGGTACTAGTATCATATTATAAAAATACTATTTTTCAAGGTTCAGAATGTTTAGGTTTTGACATGATTATTTCCTTCATTCTAAGGTTTCCTGATTTCACATTTTTAGTTGAAGGGTTGCCAACTTAGTGTTGAGTTGCCTGACAAACGTTCCCTTCTTGATACCTGAGAGTCTTTAAGGCTATGAAAAGTTTGTTCATACTCATATTCCTAAGTTTCTGAACTATTTATGATGAATTCACTTGGAAAGACAAAGAGTAAAGGTTGGGCAATAGGTCCTAAAAGACCTGTTCCCTACAGGTCTATAACTTATGTCTATTGAAGTTCTTCGAAGAACCGTTTTTATGAAGAGGAGGGTTTTCGTTCTAGAAACTGGGAACGTATTTGCTAGTAACATATAAGCGATTACGTATGATTCGGAGCTGAAGGATTAAATAAATTAGATTAATTGTAAAGATGATCAAATTGTCTGGTTTGGTGTTCTGGATAAATGTGAAAACATCCTAAATTAATTCTATTAGTCGGTAGGAAGATTAGTACCTACGTACCTCCGTGAGTGGTTGAAATCAGAGATCCAGAGGTTTGCTGAGATCCGTGCGAAAGGTCTACTTCATCGTTCAATGTAAAATTCGTAGAATGAGGAGCATCTTGTAATTGGAAAACTTGGCCCACGTTGAAACCTACCTGGACTGAAGGAGTGAGAAAGTTGTAAACTTAGCGCACGAAAACTAACAAATGGCAACACATTTGTATCACACATGAAAATTGCTCTCAATTTCTCCTTGTATGAAGCATGACAAACAAGCTCGCAAGACTGTGGAGCGATTTCTGGCTTAGTTTTCTAATTAAGAATCTATTCTTAATAATTTATTGTGAATTTAATTCTTATTATTTTTATATGAAGTCTTTTAGCATACAAATACAGAAGGGTTCAACACCAATGACTGTAAAATCCTTTTTCTGAAATGAGGGCATTAGAAACAATTGAAAATTAAGGCAATTTCGGGTGAGACCTCCTCCCATCTATAGGCTATTTATTGATTGACGTCTATTGAAGCAAATTTTTGACTCATTATCAGGGACCACAAGTGGGACCCTCCCCTTAGTGTTCTGTTACTCTGTGGGACCCCTCCCTGAGGTTGTTTGGTAGTTTCAAAAGTTCCTTCCTTCTTCCTGTTATATCGAGCTAGTCAGTGGCGGATCCAGGATCTAGTACAGGAGGGGACTAATGGCCACCAGGGGGTCTGGGTGTGTGGAATATTAGGGGGTATTCTTAATCATTAAAATAATTATACTTGCAAAGACGTCATTTAAAGCATTTTGACGTACAAAAAGTGTAATTTCTTACATGAAAAGGTAGTTTAAGGGCCGCCAATAATACCCTCTTTTTGGATTCCTATGATTTTGAGTTATTATTTCGAAGTTAGCTTCCCTATCAAAAAAAGTAAAGCTTCTTAAATAAAATAAATAAAAAAAATAACTAAAAGGCTCATTCTTAACCCTGAAATGCAACTGTTCGTCGAATCGACGAATTTCCAAAATCTTTCCAGAGAGGAATCTATCTATCTAGAGGAGCCCCACCCGCTTAAGTATGCTTCCACGGACTAGTTGGCCTTGATTTGAATTTGGAACGTTGGAAATGATTTCTCTGACAGCCACGTTGTCGATGCGACGAATGAGTTGCAATATAAATGAATTTCATGTTCGTTACAGGGATGATTTGGTCAAATTACATATTAATTTTATGTTCGTCATAGATACGAATAAGTTGCAGAAGAATACGTTTTTGTTAAAAATCATCCTGTCATGTTTCGCTATTTATTTGACTGCATTGAGAAATGAATTCGTAGGTTCTAAATAATTCAGTGACACATGGACTATACAACATGAATGATACGTACTTACCTACTGAGGTACATAGCTGTTGTGGAAGGTAGGGGGGGGGGGATATAATATATATCTATATATATATTTTTATATTCCCACCATTTACAACTCATTTTAATGATTATTTTTTCTTTTCGATTCAGTCTGAGGTTTAGTTCATGAACGTCGGGATTGTGAAATTTCGTAATGGGACGAAAGAAATAGAGAGGGTAAATATCGTGAACTTGAGACATTCCCTCAATTCCCTCCGATTTTGATTTTTTTCCTATTCAATTTCTTTCATCTAACTGAACAAGGAAGGAGTCTTAGGATTGTCTAAGTTTAAGACGTTATGGAAGAACGATGCATGGGTTGTGGGGGGGGGGGGGGGGGGGGGGGGGGGGGGGGATATTGTAAAATCAAGATTCTCCTCTATTCTCAACCGATTTTCATGATTATTTTTTTATTTGATTGCGGAATATCCTGAAATACTTGTGATTTTGGGTTTTAACAATAAGAACCTTACCTTTTTTAACGTTTTAAGTGTTTTAACTTGGTGGTGGATATTACATTGTCCGGAAAAGTAAAGAAAAATGTGAATTTTAGTCATTTTTATTTACTAAATTCCCATGATCTTCTATTTCAGTACTATTAGATCCCAAGACTGCTCATTATATTCCTATACTCATGTGGAAACACCAAAAAACACTTACTATTTGACACATTTATCGCGATGTTTTAGTGGTGTTCGTCGCATCGACGAATGAGTTGCAATAAGTGAGAAAAAAATAGGGTAGCATTTCAGGATTAATCAAGTTAACACAATAAGATGGCAAAGGCCTGGAGTTTTTAATATAAAGTACCTCGGGTTAAAAAAATCTGTTAACAACCATTTTAAACAAGGGATGTATTTACCTATTACTTATCGAATTGCATTTTTATCTAGTGTAAGTTTGGGTCCAAAGGGGGAGGGGGCTAAAGCCCCCTTAGCCCCCTCTGGATCCGCGCCTGGAGCTAGTTTCAACTCAGACTCTTCCTCATTGACTTTACAGCGTAATACACCGTCTAGTATAATGGCCAATGCTACGCACGCTTAGACCACAATGCGCACTACCGATTGTGTGGACGCGAAATGACCTTGAAAAAACTGCCGAAATTTGGTCCGTGCGGTCAATCAAAAGGGACCTGGCCAGTCTGCCCGCACGTTTCCGAGCATACACATCCACACAACGGGCCGTCACTCACGCACTTCACTCATATCTGCTCAGTCCATTTTGTGTTTGAGAACATTTTTCCATTAGTGGGAGTCTATTTCACGCAAGCTTTCTCTGTGTAGTATACATCAATAAATACAAGTAATGTATTTATTGACATCCTCTACTAGTTTTGTGTTTTCATTTGTTCAAATTGTGTTTGATTTATATGTATTTATCACGGGTAGGAGAGTATAGCATAAGTAGGAGAGAGTACATGCATGATAATTGATACAATGATACATACATAAAAATGATAATAAATACAGACAATAGTTAATTAATACTTTAAGAACTACAGGATGGAACAGCCAATAAATAGTGCATGCAAGTAAATTTTAGTGAATTCGACAATACACCTCATGGCACGACAACACATTGAATAATTACATAATTAATGGAGGATTAAATTGGACAGTGTGCATTAAGAATTGCAGATTCAAAACTTGATAATGGGCTTAGAAATAGGTCAATGTCGGGGTTGTGTTGCAGCAGCACATTCAATTCTCTAGGGACCCGAGACAAAGGCTTGTGGTGTTGGTAATTAGTGGCGTTGAAGAAGATATGGAAAAGAGTTGGAGTCCTTGAGTAAGGACTTGAGAGATTGTTTGTTAAAGACGTCTAGACTTTGGCCTTTTAAAAACCCCTAGCGACCTCAATATTGGTCTGATTCAGGTCTGCCAAACCTCATTCGACTCAGGGTTAAATACTTTCTACCGTTCGTTTCGAGCAAGTTTTTGCTCAGACCGTTTCCCATTAAAGTACAAAGTAAAAGGCCGTTTTTGCGAACATTATGTGTAAAATGACATAAAATTCATAAGTCAATGGGGAAAAGTCTCAGCTAAAATATGCTTGATACGAACTTTGGAAAGCATTCAATCTTGAGTTGAATGAGCTTTGGTAGACTGAAATCAGACCAACATTAACGCCACCAAGTGTGAAGGGCAAAAGTCCAGACCGGGGGTTGGGGGGGGGGGGGGGGGGGGGGGGGGGGACTGGCCCAAAATTAGCCCGATTTTCAATTGTTTCTAATTCGCTTATTTTGATAGGTAATTCAGAGTTTTGGGATCGAATCTTTTTTTTAAATACATTTTAAACAAATTTTTTTTATGCTCTACAACTGCTACCTATAGAAATTTCTGTAAGATGTGAAGGAATTATTAAAGAAAAACTTTAAAATATGCAAATTAAGCCATCTTTATGAGGCCGCCATTTCGTATTCCACCGATTTTGAGATGGCAGACCAAGATTTTCTCACTCAGAACGGACTAAATTTTCAAAATCTAATTTCAAACCTTCTTCGCAAATTACTACCTACCTATTTTCGGACCTGGCTCCAGGACTACCTGGCTCAAAATTTTTGTTTTCAAGTATGATGAAAATTTTTTCGTTCTTGAGATGAAAATAAAAATCATATTTTTAATGTAAACCACAATCACAGAACTTTGAAGCATGGTACTGACCTGAATACCCCCCCCCCCCCCCCTCCCCCCCAACGAACTGCACTTGATCACCGTTGGGCGAGAACTGGCGCGAAAGTTGATCCGAAAAACGTGGCAGCCTGATACGCCACTGGAGGCGCTACAAAACGGCACACAAAAAAAGTCCATATTTCCCGACATGGTAGACTGTGGGTTATCAAGTTGACAGACCCATGGTACTGAATGTTTTTCTGGTTTCAAAGTTTATAACATTCTACAGTAACATAATGTTTTTAAAAACTTTGTAGGTAACTGTATAAACAATCGACGGAAGTGTCGAAAAATTGGATTCAAAGGATTTTTCTCCTCGATTTATGTTTTATGGCCTAGTTTCGAGAGTTGAGCACTGTAAATCAGAACTGGATTCACTCATGGGACTGGAATATTTCATGTTCAACATGAAAACTTTGACGTATCACATATGTTTACAAGGAAATGTGATACGTGTGCTTAAAACCTATATAACGTACGATGACTGAAGAAAAACAGATTCATTCCAGCTCTCAAATCATGTTGCTGTCGTACCAATTTCATGAAATTTGCCCTTCTACGGAGAATTACCTATCTAGAGCTCAACGGCTGAACATTGAAGAAAGTGGAACACGCTTTTACCTATGGTTTCGGTAGGCTGATTTATCTAGTTGCTGGTGTATGAAGGTTTTGATATTGCTTACGTATTGTTTAAGGACTGTATCGCTTATAAGCCGTTCAGATATTTTCATAATGAGAATGAGATAATGGGATTGATCTTGAGATATCGGAGGAAGTATTTTGCAATGTTTAAGTAATAACTACAGACAAACGTGGAGATAAAAAATGTGGTTACTCACTTGCCTGGTTATTGGTGTCCATGGCCAAACATAGTTTTCGTGACACTTTTTGGCAGTTAGGTTCGAGTAAAAAGCTAAATTTTGCGGTGTTTTGACTGAATTCCAACAGTTATCAAACTACCAAAGTTTAGACCTTCAGGTCTATTTCACTTGCGTATGAACAAGATCGACATTTTTATGTCTTTACTTTGGCTCACAACCGCGAAACTGTATTCGTTGCTACGGAACAGTATCTTTGATATTTTTTATCTAACAAAAATCGTTCGCCAATTAGAAAAATCTTGAGAAATCTTTGGAAAGAACTTATGTCTAATCCGAACCGTAAATAAAAGCAACTAAGCTGCACCCGATATTAATGAAGTAAAATCGATTTTATTTATTTATGTATTCCTATATCTTAATGGATAAATACAATTTATTATTCCAAAATGAAATATAAACTTAAATTAGAACGTAAAAAATAAAAGTACCTAAATACACACGAAAAAATAAAATAAATTAATAAAAATAAAATAAATAATAACAATCCTTGAGGCATAATAACGTGATTTGGTAGTAACCAGGCTGGCTTACTACGAAGGGAATGTATGTGGTAACTGTCACATACTTATCTCCTGTAGTGCGGACTCGTAAGCAAGCTGAAACCGTCCGTTTTTATATTTTGAATATATCTATGACTGTAACGAAATTGTTGATTTCCTTCAGGGAAGAAGATCATAGATTTTCAGGGGTAGAGGGCCGATGTTGGAGGCAGCAGTTGTGTAGAGTTACTCTAGGCGATTCTGATATGTTCTATTCTCTTTTCTTGATGGCTTGTTTTTTCAATATTTCCATTATTTTAGTAGTAGGTAGGGTAGGGTATACCTACTAAGTCTGGCATGAACTATTCAAAACCGTTGTAGAGACACGTAGGAATCGATTATGAGAGAGGCGAGGATTAGAACCTGTATAAAGGGTCCCGTTGGTCTTAGCAACAGCTAATAGAGATTAATGGGCTATATGAGACTGTGTGATTGTTCGAAGCAACGTTGGAAACCATTAGGAAACTTGGGCGAAAAGGTCCCTTGGGGAAGGGATCCCCTAACCTCGCTTCCTTCCTTGATGTCAACCCCTTATGAAATCTTACGCTATCTCACGTGGAATTCAAATTAAGTGACTAATGCAGTCGATCTCCTCTCTCTCTCTCCCTCGCCTTAATACCGTCGTTAATACAGAACTGCGGTCCGCTTTCCACTCTCTCGAAGCTCCCTGGGTAATAGTGCCTAGGGAAAATGACGTCGAGGACGAAATTTCTCCGGTTCAAGCTCACTTTTCAACTTACTTATGACTAATGCTCCTCATTCATCTCAGCCTGATTAGATTTCTTGAAGACTCATCTTCTAATCATCATCATCATCAATGAATTTTACATCTATCCAAAAAACAATAAATTTTGGTCTAATTTCTGGGAACGGTGAGGATTAATGAAGTAGGACAATTACATTTTAACGTTGAATACGTTGTACGGAGACCTAGGTTCTTGCCGTCAACTTTCACCAAACAACGCTGTTAGGGAAACACTAGAGAGTCTCTATACTTGTACTGTACTCGCACTTGCACTTCTAACACTTACACTCACTATAAATTAGCCTAATATAAACAAATAGCCTAATATAAATATATCAACGCTTGTTTTCGTTTCAGTCAAAACAAGAATAATATTTTAATTAATTACTTGATTTTCAGTCACATCCTCCCGGCCAAGGCAAACAAATGCCTATCCCAAATCTCAGTCACTTTGTTGCACCATTGGGTAGGCTTCGACACTGGACGTCTTAGCAAACCATGCTGCGTGTGAACATCCACCACCCGAGTTCTCCCATCCTTTCCAGGGTAAAGGGTGTTCACCACACCCTTAGGCCAGTGCGTTCGGACTTCATTGGCAGAAATGGCTTCTAGCAACGCCTGTGCACGAGCCCTGTCTTGTCTGCCTTCTGTTTAGAGTTCAACAGCTTCTCTTCAGCTTTCAATCGCTCTTTCTTATCTTTCTCCTTCTGCTTTTTCCTTGTGGATCTGTTCCACCTTTTAACGCTTAAGCTGTTTTGGAGCGCGAACAGTTGGTAGTACAATGATTCGTTTAAGTGGTACGGATACGCTAAAATTTGGTGGATAATGAGGGTAAATGTCATATTTTAGCATTGTCACATCAATAGTAACCCAGTCAAGCCTTTGTAATAATGCATCATGTTAATCTTCACAGACCACAAGCTCATACTCATTATTTTGACAATGAGGATGACACATTAGTCTGAAAAATTTACTTTTACTATTTCTTAATGACGGTAGATTTCATTCTGAGAATTTTGATAGCATCCTTACTTTTCTAAGATGAGTGGTTTAATTTTTACAATTTTTAGGCAAGTTGTGACGTCACGCTTGCCGGGGGGGGGGGGGGGGGGGACGGGGGGGGGGTCCCTGCTCTGACGGGAGTGGTGCGAGGGGTCCTTTTCCCCCAAACATTGAAAAATAATAGGACTAGGGTACATATCGTAGAGTCGTGCGGTTGGTCTGTACTCTGGGAATTCCGTATTCTTCCATTTAAAAATATAAACCGAACAAACGGGTATTCCTTATTATCAAGTAGTACTGTTGTGATTTTGTCTCTGAACCTTTAGTTTGACGTACCAGTGCATAGGTATGTAACCACCGTTGAGGTAGAAGACCTACCTTTACGGCGCTCGAGATATACTTTACACTGACAACTGTTGTGTTGTGCGGGCTTAGCATATTCAGAAGTTTATGACTAGACGAAGCTAGTTAACTCGACGCAGTCTAAATGTCTAAATAAGCAATTTAGGGGAAGGGAAATCCAAAAGTACTCAGTCATGCAGAATGGCTAATAAAGCGAATTTTCAAAGAAAATTGGAGAATAAAATTAAATTAGGCAGTTAAATTCTGATCATTGAGGCCAACCATGTCCTGAATAAAACATACAAGAATACAGCCGTGGTAAGATTGCAAAGAAAATGTTAGGACACGCAGCATAACTCGAAAACTACAAAATGTTAGTCAATTATGTGCACTTTTCACCTGAAAATCGATTTTTCTCTGGAGATCTGGATATTTACGGGAAAGTTTCATCAAAATCGGATATTAGGCTCGTTAAAGGGATTCACATTCACGCATGCGTAGCAGCTACTAATGAAACAATCATGTTGAAATTTATATGGGTTCATCAAATCGTCTTCTCCCTACCATCCTCCAAATTTGTTCGAGATCGGACAACATACTCGTAGCACACGATAAAGATCGTTCAACACAAATTCTTTTGAATTCAATCGGCTCACTATCCGCTTTGGTAGCACCAAAATTAACAAGTGAACTGTCATACGACTAACTATTTGCCACTTTAGAAAAATACTTATCACCAAAAAATAATGTTCTGGTTTCAATTTCAAAATAGTTTGGAGGAAAACCTCCAATCACCAATAGGTGATTAACGGAGGCAAAGTTAGTTTTGAGAGAGGGTTTATTAATTTAGGTGCACTTGTTTATGAGAACTGGCCTGCGCACACTCCTACTACATTGGTGCCTTTAGCGGCTGCCACATTAACCTCTGATACTCAAAACACTATTTCCTTTCAAAATTTCAAACTGATTCCCAAAATATTTCTGATTTTGTTGCTTCCTTAGGCCAGGATATTGCTGATTATGAATTGAATACAAAGTGTTCATGTGACCAATCAGTCTCTTTTGCAAACTTGGATCCCAGATGACCAGAGATATTTGGATAACGGAGCAAATTCTTCAATCTTAAGTGGATGATTTCGATAAGATTGTTTCAAAAGCATTTTTATTAGAAGCAGCAAGGCTAAATAGTGAAACTCTATCTAAGCGACCTTCGAATAGTTCATTCAATATTGCCGAAGTTATTAATAGAGTAGATAGATGCGGATCTAGGTATAACCCAAGACGTCAGTCGCAAAAATATCACTCACAAACTCAATCACGATGAAAAATGTATATCAAAAAATTTGCTGTAAGAATTGTTGGACCCATTGCTACAGCATCAATTCAAAAAAGGGAAAAAATAATACTTTTTAATAATATAATTGTACAGTGAAACTTGGATAATTCGAACCTTAAGGGACCAGTCAAAAACTTCGAATTAACCAGAAATTTGAATTATAGAAGTTTTTAATAAATTATATTTTAACAAACTACGGTACGAAGTAAAGTAAATACAGTAACATTGAATACTGTATTGACCAACAGAATATTGAACAATAAATATAAAGACACCCTGGAATGGTACTGTATTTAACTGCAATCATAAAAAACAATCTATTGTTTTTCAAAAAAGGATGATATTTTGGCCTGTTTCCTTGAATTAAGTCTCTCGGCCATTATAAAAGATTCCAACGCATTCAAAGAGTTGAAGTATGAATCACTTACATTAATTCGGCTTTCAAAAAAACGTCTAAGTTCTTGTACGTGATTCATGGCGTCAGCTGCACTCGGCACCGGTACTTCTTCTGCTGATGATCCAGCGATCTCGTCTCCCGAACCGTCTCCGTCGTCGTCTTGCTTCTCGCTGTGACTTGCATGCATTTGGTCTAACGCAAACCTTTTGCCGAATATCGTTACTAAAACGTATTTCCCGATAAATTTACAATTATTTTGAGTCGCAGCTTAAAATTTATACCTTAATTAGCACGCCGAAAATTCGAATTATCCAAAATAAAATTCGAATTATCCACGATTTTTTAGCATTGAATCATGTTTTAGCGATGGATCCCCCGCCGAAAAGTGAGACTATAAAGTGAGATGAAAGTAGCGCCAATAATTTATTGTGATGATTTCCGCTTACAACCGAGTCGTTGCTAGGGATATGATACTTCGTCGTTTTTCATCCCACAAAATTCGTTGACCATTCGTTCGAAAGCTCTCGATTTATCCAACCATACTATATTAACTACTGCGAAGTGCGTGGCCAACAAGCTGAGTTATGAGCATGGTTATATGAATAATTGTTTACACACAGGTGATCATTCTCAATAATTGATATTGTGAACATGATTACCACCGCTTGTTAATTTCTGATCATTTCATTGAGCTGGATGATTTGATTCATAGCAGGTGATCCAAATGTTGCGAGAACGGTTTGATTTGTGAAGCGGTTGTTAAATCATTTTAATAGGTAATTTCTATACTTTACACTATAGGAAGCTGTAATTTCGTATGTAGCCTCTTTAGCCTCTTTCTATAATAAAGTGAATGTTTACTCGCGAGTTTTAATTAGGAGATCATCATCTCACAAGAGCTCAATCGTCGTGATCATTTGTTTAAATACAAAATGCTAGGGACCTAGAGAAATATTCGAATTAAAGACGATTTCGAATTAAAGAAGTTCGAATTATCCAGGTTCCACTGTAAGTGTTATATAATTACTCGCTAAAACGTACAAAATTTATAAAATCCATTATTAGAATTTTTAAACAATGACTAACTTCAGATTTGGGTTCCGCGCCCCAAAAACATGTGTGTACCGAGTTTCGTGCGAAAATTCTGACGGTAAGAGATTTTGTCACTTTTTGGGGGGTCTGGTACCGCTGTGTGCCGTCGGACGCAATACTGCAAACTGTATATCAGAGCTAAAGCTTTTGGGATGATTATAAAACCAAATTAGCCGAATACAGGAGACTTATCAGAAAACAAAACGAGGCTCATGGAGGTGGTTCTGTGAAGAGGTAGAAAACGCCTGTGAATGTGCCAGATTCCAGCGAAGCCTTGGGGATTACCCCCTCCCCCCCTCCCCACAACTTTCTTCCACAATTTTTGACATATCGAAGTAAAACTTGGAGTGCGTTTTGGAGGTGCCAGCTATTTCTTTCTCCATTTTCTGCTGAGTGACAACTCGTTTAAAAGTATTTTTAGAGATGAACACGATGGTGACGCCAGAATTGCAATATCATATTCCGTTCTCGCAATCCTCTGTTCTATGGAGAAGCGCGATTTTTTTCTCCAAAAGTAGGTACCTATATTTTAGGCTTTTGAGACTTTTGGACACCCTTTATGAGTTTTTATTTATTTTTTTCAAAATCGCATTTCCTTTTTACGCATGCGAATGACGCACACTTCCTCTCTCTACCTTGGAGGAGAAGGACCTTTCAGGCAAAGCTGATAAAGTTATTAAACACCAGCAGCCAGTTCATCTGAATACCCCATATTCTTAGAATAAAATTTGCGAGCTGAAACACTCGCCGCGAACCTCTACAAGACAATCCACCAGGAGTCAGAGAGGCGTCACAACCTTCTTAAATATCTGTAACTTGAGATGTGTTGCATAAGTAAAGCCTTTTCAACCCTCCATGTCTCGGTCTCAAGTTCTGGGGGTACAGAACTGCCCGAGTTGAAACCCCCATTGAATGACTCTTGCTATTAATTTCTGTAGCCTTAACATGTCAAAATTTTCTAACATGAGAAAAGGCACTGAAACTAGCAGTCAGTAACGCCCTTCTGCTGGTGTATGTTCCTGGTGTATGTTCCCCACTGACCCACTCCTAGAAGGCACTTTTACAAGGCATATCCACCAGACAAATCACACGGGTATAGGCAATTAGACATCTAGTAGGTCTTAGACATTTTCCTTAGACTCTCGGAATATGCAGTTTATTTTTTCGACTCAATGTCTAACGAAACACCTGTTTAGTATACATTTGGGTGGTTTTGAATTGATCGCCGGCGATATTGGACGACAAATCTCATATATACGTATTTAATTTAGTTTTCGTTGTCTCTTGGGACGCTGAATCGAATGAATTAACACTTTTCAAAGCTCCTTCTTATTAAAAATCTTGCCCAAGTAGACTCCGATTTCGGGTTGAACAATTTGTATACTTCCTTGTAAATGCTAGCGTGCAATTTGGATGTTAGTTTTTCGTGCTTTGGCAATAACACAGGGTGCTCTTATCCTCCGCACGTTTCTCGTCCAATGCTAACTTAGGTACATACCTACTTGAAGTATTTTTGGTTTCTGCAACACGTAAAAAGTAGGTTCTACTTTTTTCAAACTTCGTAAGAAACCTAGTATCAACGGACACACTAGTTTCAATAGGTAACTAGTATTTTTTCCCCCATATGAATTTTTTCTTCTAGACGTTGCGACCCACTTGGAACCTCTATGCGACCCATAAGTAGGTCGCGACCCACCAGTTGGTAACCGCTGACCTATTTAGATTAATTTCAAATAAGAGTTGACACTTGATTTAATAAATCTTATGTACTTACTTCAGATTTTCATCTGTTGATTCATTTTCAGAAGTTGAAGGGTTTTTTAGAAAAAATTCTAGGGTTGTCCATAAATTAATTTCACAATTTGCGAAATCTGGATACTTATCAATAAAGTGCATGTGGCGAAAGCCGAAAATTTGTGGATTACCTACATGGTGTGGATTACCTAAAATCAGTCTTCAGGGACTTCGGGACTAGAGAGACGGCGCTTGAGGTATATTTCACCTTCACGACTCTTGTGTAGTGCGGGTTGCATATTCAGAAGCTTATGGCTGGAATCAGTCGAACACACCCGATCTAGTCGTCGAGTTTATTCATATCTACCTAATATTGATTGACGAGCCCGAAAATCCTTCAAAAATGTGTTATTTTAACGGTACATTTTATTAAGAAAACATTTTCCCCATATTCTGAAATTGCTAACGAAATTTGTGCAACCGATCTCTTTTCTTTAATGGGATAACGCAAAAACAAATACTAGAAACTATAATATATAGATATGGAGTTCAATTTACATGCGTAATTCAAATTGAGCACGAACCCTTACGGATCAGGCAGATATGTTTTTAATGGTTGGTTTTGAGGAAAGATCGCTAAAGCAACATACACTAGAAGAGTGGCGTTACAAGCACCAGTTGTAGTAGGTACCTACCTAATTATTCTTATGCTACATACCTGTGAGATGTTGGGGCTACAGAAATGAAATATTAGTGTTGTTCAATGTGGGTTTTAACTCAGGCAGTTCTGTAGCCCCCAGAATTTGAGACCGGACATGGAAGGTTCAGGGGATTTTATGCATGCTACACATCTCAGGTACAGATTTCTAAGGAGGTTGTGACGACTAACTCCTGGTGGATTGTCTTATAGAGGTGGGTGGCGATTGTTTCAGCTAAAAAATTTTCTCTTAAGAACATGGGGTCTCCAGATGTACTGGATGCTGGTGTAATAAGTTCCTTAGCTTTGCTTGAAAGTTCCTTCTCCACCAAGATAGGGAGAGGGAATGTGGCGTCATCTGAAAGGAAATGTGATTTCGAAAAATAAAAAACTCATAAAGGGTGTCCAAATGTCCAAAAGATAGAGTTAGATACCTACTTTTAGAAAAAATCGTGCTTCGTCATGGTTTATCAGCTCTAATCCGAGAACGGAATATGATATTGCAAATTTGGTGTCACCATCGTGTTCAGCTCTAAAAAATCTTTGAAATGGGTTGACACTCAGCAAAAAATGGAAAAATTTCTGTCGAGTTAACAAATACTTCTCCCCTCCCCTGCGGTTGGTCTAAAGAGTTTTGGATTTTTTCTGATTTTATTTGCTTACAACTTAGTATCTGGCATCCCAAATGCGCTCTCCAAGTTTCACTTCGATATCTTAATAATCTTGGAAGAAAGTTTGAGGGGGGTGGGGTGTTAATTTTGGGACACCCTGAATAAAATACTCATAATTACTCTCACCTCCTCCCTCTGCAACGCATTGAATCATTTAAAATATTGTATATCATATATTGATAACATATATATACCTGCATCTATCTGTACTAACCCGCCTTGTATACCCGTTTGTATACGTTCCTTTCTTAATGAAGACCTTGCCTGGATGAAGGAAATAAGGTGTGCTCTAAAAAGAACATAATCGATGCATATCTACCTACGTTTGATTTTTCTGAAGCCGAATTTGGCGGATCTGATACCTAAAACCTTAAGCTTATTGGATGACGTTAACCATTATTGGTTTTCCCAGCTATTTCACCGAAGTCACGTCAGACTACATCAAACTCTATCGGGTTTCGCCCCCAGGGATTGATGTTGGTTCGTTAGAAGGAAGAGCAAACGAAACTGATGCACCCCTCCCACCACGGTCCAAACGATCTTGTAATTACGCGAAAAAGGAAGAAGGTTGCAAAAGGTTTCCAAAGGCCTGGAAAAAGAAAAACGTGGATTCAGGTAGCCTCTCTCTGGCTACAGGCTACTTACTCAGTCGTGCTCCTTGTTACTCGATACCCAGCTAGCCCTTCGGGGCTTTTAGCTCAACTAGCCTCAACAGTGTACTATCGAGATCCCCCCTTCTCTACACCCTGTGTAGGCTGGTAATACAATACCGAACATCCTGGTTCCTTTTCCTTTACTTCCTTCAGCCTCGGTTGTCTCAAGCCCACTTCTTGAGAATACTGATGCCTTTAGTCCCTTTCCCCATCAGCTCTTAGGACGCGGGAAACCTCCCTTTCCGATATCTTTGATCCGTTTGGTTCTTTACAGCGTTTCTCGTGTTTCCAACGTACAACATCGTCCTCTCAACCTATAGTTGTGACCTCTTGTACCACTCTATTCCACATCAAAGGACGGTGAACAATAGGATGTGCTCTAGTAATGTAAAGTCTATATATAACTGTTTCCTTTTTCTTTAGGAATTCGGATTAACCAAATTAGTTAAGCGTAAAACCTTCACAATTTTTTACAGTATACGCAAATCGAACAGGTTTATACAGGATCTCTACAAAGGTAAGCCAAAAGCAAAGACAAGCCAAGCGCGTGTTCGCTATTCTGATTAAATCGCAATTAAGTGTGCACGAACACTACCTATTAAATAACATATTTTCTCATATTTATCGATGCACTCCAAAAATCCATTAAAGTTTGACGCGATCTCCAAAATAATTTGTCCCTAAATCCCAGGTGTAAACGAATCTCAAGAATATGAAACATAGAGTTATACATGTCAGAATGAACTGAACAAAACTAAGATGACTCCAGTGGAGTTTACACAAAATGCAATAGTTTTGACCAAACCCTTTTTGACCTTCTTGGCCAAACGATGTTGAAAACATTTTACCCACACAAGCCTAGTTCGTACAAAATAATACAATCCACACCGAAAAAGAAAATTCTGAAAGTATAGAAAAAATTAGTTTCTATCAAAGCTCAATTTTGAAAGTTTAGCTCGTGGCTGATTTTTAGAGAATATTAAATAATTATATTACATTTCCGATTACCCTAATCCACCCGACGTTAAGCAAGCTTACTTCGCAGACGATGTGGCAGCTCTTGTGAAAGGCCCTGATGATAGGAATATTAAAAGTTCCAAGATTTTACTCATTCGATTAACGAATGGTGCGACAATAGCGGGTAAAAGTGAATCCCACAAAATCTTCCCAAGTTTCCTTCACCTACAAACGCAAATAAGATCGTTACTGTGTATCGTTGCACTGAGTATCTGTCCCAGAAGAAAACTCTGTGAAGTATCTTGGACTCAATCTCGACAGAAAATTGATATGGGATACTCGCATTTCAAACCTATTGCAACGCCTGCTGTACTGACTGAAACAAGACTTGTTTCATTCCACGAGGGAATGACCTCCCACTCTCACCCCTTGCTGAATGAATTGACCACTAACCTTCGACAGTGCAGATCAAGACGCCAGCTCAAGCGAAATCGCCCTACAGATTCCCTTGATGAACTGTAGACGACACCTCTGGTTAGGAGAAGATTGAGGACTGATCAGTGGATAGACACCTCTTCCACGTTCCGTGTAAATGTTTTTTAATGTCAATTTTCTCGCGTAAACTATAATGTATTTTTATACAACATAAAGCGTATTTTTATACAATAAAGTGTAATACAATAAAACAAAACAAAAAAAAAAAAAAATTAAATAATGATATCTACTCCGTTCTTTTATGAAACCATGATGTCATTAAACGACCTAATGATGGAATTTATTGTTTGCTAAGCTTTGTGAAAACTCAATACTTTGAGGCTACCCCAATGTTTCCATTCATCCCTTGGAAATATAATTATATAATAATAAATATAATATAATTAATACAATAAATATAATAATATTTTCTTCTCTGCTAGAGTACGCTTTCTTAAATCGTTGGTGTGAATTATGAAAATTATGAATTCGTTCTATTTTGCTGCTAACTAGACTGTTTCAATTGTTTTCGAGTCACACTCATAGATTTCTTGTTTTGAAGGGTTAGTACTGACCTCTCCTCTTAGAATTGTTAGCCCAGAAGTGTGTGTTTTTTTTCACACCGAACTATGATTTTTCATCACTTGTTTGTTCATACTACTCTATTTCTCTTTGACCATTGCAGTAAGCTGTAGGTATACTAGAATACCGTGTTTATGGTATTTCGATGGTGGTACTGAGTGTGACCACCTACCTTATAAGAAGCGATATCAATATAATTGTTTGAAGATCATGTACCAAACAATCGTATGCTGTAATCTGTGAACTTATTGGAATTACTATACATAGGTATTCCAGTATTCATCCTTTTATCGGTATAGGTAGGAGGCGTAGTTATTTGAACATTGGTTCGTAAAAGAAGAAGAAATGAAAGGTAACTGTGTCTACTTTGTGTGCAAGTCCTACGATAACTGGAGAAGCAAAAGATGAAAACGAACTTTGATCCTTTCATGACCAACAAAAGAAGAGAAAAAAGCCCAAATAAAAGAAAGGACACAGAGGAGAAAAAGAAAATACAGAAGAATGAGGGTGTGCGAACACTTTACCCCCTCCACCAACCCACGTTACAACACTATTCCGCTGGTCTGCTTTCACAGAGTCTCGACGAGAGGAACAGCTGAAGCGGAATTAAATGGCTAAGGTAGTGGGAGGAGTTGCTAGTTCTTCAGCGGCCACCAAAGAAGCATTAGAGTTGAAAGGTTTGAGATTACGCCTTAAAAGAATAGAAACCAGTAGCTCCTCGTGTAGAAAAAGTATCAAATTAGAGGTGGTGGGTGTTGTGGTTAGGCTGTATTATAGGGTAGTTGTGAGTGAGGGAGGATGAACTCATATGTTTTCAAATAAGAAATGTAAAACTTATTACTTATTAAACTCTTTTAATATGCAGTATAATAATTTGCAGTGTTTGTTCGTATTTGTACGAATTTTTCGGAGTCCGTATAAACCAAAAAGTTCGTACGCCAACCTTACCGCTCTTGTAAGAACTTTGTACAAACTTTCTAAAATTCAAAATTGTGACTATGTAGTACGTCTTACGGTGTGGGGATAATGTTAATAGGAATTCCTTAATTATTTTACTTGCTTTGGTATCTACCTATTTTTTCAGCAACAGCAGGTGAATAGTGTGAAAGTTTACATATAATAGATGTTTCGTAAAGTAAGACTAGTTTTTAATGAACGTAATGTTGAATAAATGATGGTGAATCGAGTTCAGGTAAAGATTATTAATTATCTCAAGATGAATAGGTAGGTTCGTCTTAAATTTATTTCCCAAAATGTTTGTAAACTTCACTTTTGTTAGTTGCATTTTCATAAAGCTGTAAAATGACAAACACTGAGGAAGGGTCTCTTAAAAATGCTGACACCAAAATTATTTGCATACGGCAGAGATCTGGATGCTTATTTTCCATGTGGATAAATTATTTAAAATAATGTAGGTAAATTAGTTGGGGAAATAGATCGTTTGGGGAAATTACATTAGTTTGGGGAAATTGGCCTCGTGCACAAGGGTGCCTCAGAGCGCTCTATTGGGCAATGACGATGTCTTGGAATGTGCCTCTCGGTTGGCCACGTCTTCTCCGCTTTTCAAAGAAAGAACCATAGTGTCATAATGAACCGCTAAATACAGAAACTACGATGTTTCTATGTTCTGTTAATGAACCTACTCAAGCAATGTCATCGATATACCTACAACCGCTCCGTATCATACTGGTATATCAACGCACAATCGCTCGTGTATTCAGTTAGTTTTCATCCCACGAAAATCGCCCACCACTCTTTGGAAAGCTCTCATTTCATCTCAAAACATCACGCTGTAAAATTCTCCATCCCGTAAAACTAACTCCCTATTTCATAAAACACGTAATCAATTAGGCGTGTAAATAAATTTAATAATATTATGTTTTAAATTATTACGAGAATACATCAACGGGATTGAGAGGCGTATTTTTCTTTCCTCGGATTCTGATTTATCTTGCTAGGTATTTGACGGTAAGACGATGAAGGTATGAAAAAATATCTACTAATTACATCCACTGTTTCCCCCCATAATTATTCGGAAATATAATACAAATCCATGATGTTTCGTTTCTCCCATTGAGGGAGAAATATCGAAGTTTAGCAATCGGTACCGGTTTCGTTTGACAATGTCATGTGCTCTGGGGGCCAGAAAATTTAAAAATGAATAACAGAAATGAAATATACGATTCCAAGGCTTCGCTTCCCCTCCCAAAAGTATTGCAGTTTGATTAGGGAATTAGCTATCTTTGAAGAAATATGATATTTAAATTGATGTCGGGAATTTATACAGCAGTTTATTCCAAAATGTGATGGGAATGCTGAAAATGTGAAAGATTTGCTAGTTTTCAAAGCACGAACTGACCCACGGGCTATCACCTACGAACTAAATACATTTTGCCTGCTCTACACGAACTTTGAATTTCTGGATCTGGCCACACTGATGCAGCGCATTAATTGAACAGCGAGGATGAGTGAGCGATGCGATCGGGAATCGCTTGCAATCTTATGAAATATCGCAATTTGTTTACTTTCGCGCACAATCACCTCATTGCGGTTTACAAAGACAAAACATATCTGTAAGTTGAAACACTGGTAAAGGAAGATGAAATTCATGTTGGCATGGCAAACGTTGTCGAAATATCTCTCGCTCAGTCTCTGGTGATTCTACGCGAGTCGGGCCGTCACCCCATTCGTTGATAAAATTGCCGGATAAATCGAAACAACGTCAACATCCCCATGTCAGCAATGAGTCAACCCCCTCCCCATTCTGATGGGAGTTTCAAATAAAAGGCTCTAGAGGCAGTAGGGGAGTTTTTGCAGAGTGCAACTCCTACATATTAAACGAGACACAATCAATTTTCGACGGTCTCGTGATTTCCATTTCGTTTCGTTTGCTTCGTTCATTCACTTAATTAACGCCCCTCTTCTTCCGCGCAGATCCACCCAGTCCGTTCAGCAGAACCAATTAGCAACGGCCTGTGAAGTGGAAGAAGGAACCATGATGGACCTCCCAGCTGATCGAGTAGGTATCAGTGGGGGATATTGGGCTGAGCGGAGGGGCATGTGCACTTCCAAGAAAGTAATTAAAATTAAGCCATAGGGTTTACCTGGAAAATTTGTATTTACCTAGGAAATATTAAATTAGGTACCTACTTAGTTAAAAATTGAAGTAACATAGAACATTTCTATTTAAATTGGGTGCCAACTCTACAAGTACACGGTCTTTTGAGTACACGCGAGAGATTCTTCGGTTTTTAGATTCAAGACCATTCTTGCGTACACGAGCTGTTCAGGGATCTCGTGCTCCTCAACTGTGAGACAATAAAGATTGTCAGATTGAAAACCACTTCAGGAAGGCCGTCTTAAATATGAAACTATTCATTTGAAGCTTCTTTTCAACCTAAAAAAGTTGATCAGGAGTAGACAAAGGTGTAACTGTCACTGATGAATCGGATTTCTAAGGAATTTCGGAGGTTTTCCTAATTGGTATACACTTAGGACCTTGTAAGAGCCTGAAAGAAGGTCATTCTACGTCGGGTAACACAACAAAGAGAGAAGTACCTAACAGTTCAAAAATGCGGCAAATTATTACAAAAAAGCTCCGTATGTCCATATTAGATAGGTAGCCATTTTGCTTAGATCTCTTGCTTAAATAGAAAATAATTAAACGGCATTAAAGTATATATTATATAGATGAAGGTAAGCTCATTACTCTCAGGATAGGGTATGAAACAAAAGAGGAAATTAATTGGTCAGTTCATGTGAGAAATTTCAATCTTATTTATTATTATTACACAAAAACACAGGAGTTAAAGTATTACAAGGAGTTCAGCCTTAGAATGCTTCAAATACTTCATTCATACCAATGTTGAAAGCACTGAATTGTAATGTACTACAATTTTTAGTACCGCAATGGAAAGGTATATTACAGTTTGTCCAAGTAGTTAATATTTATTTTACAATTACTGCATAAAATCATAACGTGCGTAGGTAGGTGCTTACTGTGATTTACACCTGACCCACGCTTTGTGAACATGCTTATGCGGTCTGGTGGGGGAATCTGTATAAAAGAGCCAGAAGAGGCCACAGAAATACACACTCATCCATCTGAGAAAGACTTCTCATTCATCCTTGCATCCTAGAGTATCAAACTTACCTACTATGTATTTCTATAAAATATTTCATGTAGTAATATATAATGGAAAAATTGTAGGTTTTCTTGTCTCGCGTACTTATTTAGTATTTCTACAGAATCTCATATCTTAGATTGGAATCAGTAATCTTATTACTGATTTCTTCAGAATATCCAGGAACATTGTAAATAATGACAAAGTTTAGTTTTGAGCAATTATTTGTTTGGCCCAATCGTTTCACTTCGGCTTCAAACGACTTGATCTTATCTTCAAAACTCATCTTAGTTCGCATGATTTTTAAGGTACCTACCTAGAAATCGGTCGACCGCAGCTCAACTGGTAGTAGCGTTCAAGAATTCGGCTCTCTATCCCGCCATAGTTTCCTTTGCAGATCTACTCGAGTTCGGTTAGTGACCACTACAAATTAAACTTTGAGGATAGCTTGTCACAATCTTGTAAAGAAATCACTATTACACTGCAAGTCTCTTTCAAAATGTAGTTTTCAACAAATGTTTTTTGCCGATAAGAATTTTTGGAACTTTTTTCGTTGGAGGTATTAAAATGAATTTTCAAAAGTCATTCAATCGATGCTATTCATTCACAGAATTTTGGTGGACACGGCTAAACTCTGGAAACCAGGAAGTTATGAATCGGTCAGTTTTAGTCATAAAATCCTATTTATTATTATTGTACAAGAACATTTGAATTGAGGTTATACTATGAGTGGTAATTGTTTTGTTTCTTGGTCATTCTTGTTCTTTGCTGCGGGCATTGTCGGTTTGAGAGAATTTTCGACCCGTGTTACTCCAATTAAATTATTGAATTAATCCCTCGGTAATCCTATTAGTTGGGAATAAATCCTGCTTTAATAGGAAAAGATTGTTCTTCATTGATGGTAGGTAACTTGTTCGAGCCATAATGATCTGGAAATCGAACGAGTTGACCCTTCCATCGGATAAGGATCCTTGGGGGCCTTTCTGGTTGAGCTTCACGTCTCGTCACATCATCGCCCGAGTCAGCATGTCCGGAGATTAAATTGCTCCTGGGGCGCCTCCCCGAGCTAAAGGCTGTAGCGGTATCTCCCTTGGCGACGACTCAACAAACTGCACTTAGGGACCGACTAGCTAGTCCGAATAATCACTAGGCCTGTGGGCTGTGGCCCCTCGGGGACATTGGCAACACGGTTAAGCTCTTTCGCTTGGTTTCAATAAAAGAAAAAGGAATCTGTCGACAGAAAAAGGGAAGACGCCTCCATCGCCAAGTCTCCTCAGACATTAATAATCGGTTTAACGGTATCTCCGAAATAGAACGAATACATCGGCTTCCAATGTACTATCTTGAGATTGTAATGAATTGTGACAATCTTTATTACAGGAAAAGTGCATTAGTGTGGTATATGCATTTTCTTGCTATGAATAGCGTTAAGTACCAGAAGAATCACATAGCTGTACTTTATATTCCATGGGAGTGTAAAAACTAATATATTTTTAGAGAAAATAATTATGAACATTTATATTGTCAGGGAAAAAAAAGTTTGTTAATCATTCAATATTCAAGTATTGTAATTACATTTTGTGAACCATCCCCTGAAATTCGATGGTCACTGATTCAGAATTAGAAAAACAGAGAATTTTTTGTCCTTCAGACAGATAATAATTATAAAATGGTGTTGCATGAAAATCGCATGAAAGTGACTGTTGGGTCGAGGACGACCTGTTAGATGGCCTGTGTCGGCTCAATAATAAATTGTAAATGGTGAAACTTTGAGTTCAATTTCCACTATTTTATTTCATATATGTGTATACAGAATCGAGGAATTTCAACTTCGTTTTACCATTTGAAATTTAGTATTGAGTCGACACAGGCCGTCGTGTTATAATGATAGAACAGACTGCACTTTGCTGGTCGAGGAACAATCGTGACCTCTACAGGGGGTTATTTATGAGAAATAAGATATTTTTGTTAAAACATACTCATTGTTATGAGGAATTTCAACTCCCATTTTGCCAAAATATGCCTAGAAACTCAATGATAAGTCGTGTGTCTTAAAAAATAAGTTAATAATGTCTAAAATAAAGTTTAACGTTGCACATGAAAATCCAAAACAGTTCATCTTGAAAGATATAAAGGCGTAATAAGTATGTAGTATGTAGGTACCTTTAGCTTTAAATCATAATAATGAGTATATATATTTTAATGGGCATGAATATGTGTGTGCAAAACAAGCACGGAATTCATGGTATCTATCCACTTTGGCAAGGTACTTAGTTGATTATATCTTGATAGTGTCCTAACTAATTCTTGCTTTCATATCAATGGTTGCACACCAACGCTTCAACAAATTAATCAGGTTGATTCTTGTGATTATGTAACCGATGCTCCTATATTGCGAATATTGCATACCTTGATACAATGATCTGCATGGTCCAAATAAATATGAGGAGTTGCAGATATGCCACTCCAACTGACTTTTCATTAAATGTGTTAAATCAGTGTTATAAAATTCATTTTGAATCAGTTTAAAATTATTATTTCGTTAGTTAACGTAATTAAGTAACATTGAACATTCTTTTTTCACATTTCTTCAGAGTTAGTTTCACGAAATAGCCTCTCAAATTGATTCAATCATTGAGCAGCTTGCTGCTAAAAACTCCCTAAACAAGATTTAGGTCTCCTTAAACAAGATTTAGCTCGCGTACGATTCCGCAAAACAATGAGAAATTTTCATGCGTCCATGGAAATGTCGTTCAGGAATGAACATTGTCGCCGCTGTCATGGAAAAATATTCTGGACAACTGAATGACAAATTTATGATTTAATGTGTTTCTTCATGATAACATTAGTGTTCGTGAAAACTCTCTTTTGACATTTCATGTCTTTACTTAGTTGTCCTCGACTGTTGTCAAGAGGATGACAATGTTTCCTATGGAGTGGAGTAAATGATGCTATTGCTTTACGTTAAGAATATTGTAACCGGCTAATTTATGGTAATTACACAGCATCTTGTGCAATGTGAGGTGCCTTCGTATCTTGTGTGAACATTTATCACATAAATCAAGTTCTCGTAAACGCTCCATTTCGTGAAAACAAGTTTTCGCCTAGCAGTTTACGTGCCAAAGTGAAAGTGACATGCGTCACGGAAATTTTTGGTTGACCACCCAGACCAAAATGTCAAAAGCGATAAAAAAAAGCGTTAAAAAGCTTTACGGTTGGTTTTCTGATGATTTCCGCTAACAACTGATTTGTTGCTAGGGGAATGGTACTTCTTCGTTTTTCATCCTACAAAATTCGTTGACCATTCGTTCGAAAGCTCTCGATTTATCCAACCATATTATGTTAACTACTCGAAGTGCGTGGCCACTATACTTTACATCTAGGAAGCTGTAATTTCTTGGCTTGAGCATATATTCAACTATACGTAGGCTTATTGCTAATAGAACCCGAACGTCATTGTAAACGGTGTTCCACTTCTACGCGCATCTCGACAAGAAAAGATTTTTAGCACACTTCCAATCCATTCCTTTTTAGAATGGTCAACATTGATCTATCACCAAGCCCATACAGTGAATGTTCTGCTCATTCGAACTAGAGCCGATCTGGGGTAGAACGTTTTGGTTAACGCCAGGCTTCTGCAACTCCTGTTTCAGTAAAACGAGTGCTTTATATTTACCACAATGGGACAAGAACCCTTCTAAGTCGCAACACTTGGAGTGTAACAAGACACATTCATTCGCCTCAATGGAAACTCGTTCTCAATCAACGGCCGGCACGTGATTCCAATAAAAGTGGAAACAACAGTGCAAAAAACCCATCTCCGAGCTCTTCTTTTTTAGGGTTCGGCCGGATACAGGCCATAACCCAGCGAGGCAGCCACTTACTCCCGATGGTTGTCTATCGAAATGTAATCAGGTGTACCGAATCAAAGGAAGAGGGAGGGGGAGAAAAGGAAAAATTCGCGTATCGAACCTCTCCCTTGAGGGGAACCTTTCTATTGATTCGATACTACGTGGCCAATTGCTGCTGTGCGAAGGGAGAATTGGATAGACCTCGGAGGGGGCCCTGCCCCTCCAGTCCGTTTCCAACTAATTGTGAGTCGCTGCTTCGCCCCGCTGATCAGACTCTTGGGCATGAACAAAAGGAATCTAATCAAACTCTAAACAATATTACCGCTTCGAGGTTTATTAAGATTCAAGCCCGCTCGTTCTCCTCCCCCCTCCGGGCCCTTTCTAGTCAGTTGTTGCTAATATAATTATCGATATTTCATCTCCGATTATTCAATTTGTTAGTGGCCTCTCTTATCTTTTTATCTCATTGTGATATTGTCTTCAGCATTCTAAAACATTTTTATGAAAACGGAGTTTAATCTTGGAGAACCACTAAGAGCCTTCGAGGACTCTGTACGAATCACTCAGTTTCGAACTCTCACGTTGGCTGAAGGTAGAATACTAAGCTACTACAACGTTTTAGGCATGAATTAGCCAGAATAGATGGATCCCACACATATTGCCTAGCTTTTTATATTTGTAACAGATAGATAAGGAGTCTGCCAAGTTGGGTGGGCTGTATAGCTTCTTTACTTATTGCAGAATAGACGTATCTATAGTATTAGTTGAAAGAACCAATTACTACCAAGTCGACTTTACCGGTCTACCGAATTATCAGAGATTCACAGTTGCGAACACGCACATGCTACTATTGATCCGATGAAAATAACATTTGTAGGGAACCATTAGGGAGCAAACCCACACAATCCCTGCAAATTTTATCAAAACCGGTTCATTTGTTCCAGAGTTTCACTTGTGTCAACCAAATTTAGTAGTGCGCATGAACAATAGTTATTACCAAACGAATTGACATAAAATTCATAGGACACCTTTCTAAAACTCATACCCCCTATGTTTGAACAAAATGGGATCGATAGATCGTAAGAAACCGACGTTGTAAGAAACTCACTTTTGTGCATGCGTACACGTCATTATTAATCTGTCAACAATAAAAATTGTCGAGAACCATCTAGGTGCTAACCCACATAATCCTTGAAAATTGCATCAAAATCGGTCCATTAGTTTCGGGTTTTCAAGTGTGTTAAAGAACATTAGTTTTGCGCAGGCGAAATAGTAATTTCTCAACCAATCACGATAAAACTCTTAGGGCAATTCTCTGAACCCTATACGCAACCGCGCTTAAAAGAAATCGTACAGATGGATCGCACATGCCATTATTGACCAGACGACGATGAAATTTATAGGGGACCATCTAGGAGCTAAACCGCATAACCCATGAAAGTCAAAGTCGGATGGAAACAGTATAAATATGACTTGACAAGGAATTGGCACACACGGATAGACAAGATACCAAAATTGATCAGCAAGCAAGCAGTTTGTAGAAAGCAAGTGGAAATTTTGATTTTGGAGGAAATAAATCTTTTCGACTTCTTGCACGAACACAAAACTTCTCTACCATTGGTAGTAAGGAAGCAATGAATATTCATAAATTGTCATTGCATCCTAAAATTTGCTTAATCTAGTTTCGATGCTTCCGAGGTTACTATGGTGTTCATTTCCCTTGTTTAAATATTTCCATACCTTGTCTTTAACACTCACTTCTGGAAGAATAAATTCCTTAGAACTCTATCGGTTTGCTTAGAAGACTGGTAGAGGTTCGTACTGTTCAAATGGACAGTGGAAAATGGAAATGGATATTAGAATATGCCCAAGCAATGGGAAATTAAAATCTCCAAGTACTGCTGGCTATCACTAGTACAAGTACTTCTCTCTCTCTCTCTAGGAATAGCTCTTCACATATTGCAATATATTGCATTAGTTATGATTTAATGCAAGATAGAACAGTATGATATAGGTACATGATAATATGCAAAATGAGGCTGTGACTAAAATTTTCTCATGCGCACATCCTACCATCACTCAAACTGTATTCACCCTTCAATGTATATAGGGGACCAACTAAAAGCTGACAGGCACAATCTCTGACCATTTGATCAAAATCGGTATTGGGGTTTCGACTGTTAAACGAATGTCAGGCTTGCAGAATCGTAATGTTTGGTTACTGCAACCAATCGCAACGAAACCCATAGGATACCATCCCTAGACTTACACTCCTCGAGTTCGTACGAAATGGGAATGATAGATCGTGTGCAATCGGTGTTATAAGAAATAATTCACGTTCGCGTTTGCGCACATGCTGCTACAAATACGACGGCAAGGTAACTTAAAGGTGACTATCTAGGAGTTGACCTGAACAATCCCTGATAACGTCATCCGAATTGGTCCTTTAGTCTTTGAGTTTCGTCTGTCACAACTAAACCCGTTTTGCTCATGCCGAATACTCATTACACAACCACTCGCTATATAAAATTCATAGGGAAATTCATCCAGAACACTCATTCCATTATCAACACAGTTTGAACAAAATCATACTGATAAATCATAAGAAATGGTCGTTATAAAACATTTGAGCATGCGCACACGATAATATTAGTCCGACGGCGTATAGGGAAGCAAAAAAGTTGATCTTAATCATGATCGAAATGACGAAGGCGAATTAGATAACGAGCTATTTTGTTAACGAAGTGGCTGTGACGTGTGATGGGACAAAAGTTACCTGTATGCAGTTCCCAAGAGGTATTTTTTACTTACAGTACCTTCAAAACCGAGAACATATTTTTCTGCGAAGAGCGTCATCATGAAAAGCAACATCTTGTCTCAAACTTGACACGTATGAGCTTCCAGAGAGTAATCTTCACGAAGGAAGCGGCTAATGAATACCTACTCGTAGCGCTCACTATAAATAGGAAAAAGACGTTATGAACTTTTGGAAGCGACGCCCGATGAATAATGCGCCACCTAGAGGATCAAAGCAAACGTAATAAACCCGTAGGGCTCTTCAGATATAAATAAGCACTCGTAAATATCTTTAGAAACAATCCCTTTTAACGATATGAGAAAGCTGGTGAAATATGAGTGAGATAGCGCCTCTGGGGCCCGCCTTCGCAAGTGTTACTACCTACTCGAGTTTATGCTCTTTGCGCTTCCGTCTTCTCATCAAAGGATATTCAGTCCACTATATAACACCTCTAACGTCAAGGGATAATTACGTCGAGAGATAGAGTTTCTTGCTCAACACACAAGTTTAGTTCGTATTATTTAATATCACGTAGTTATGAACTAAAGTAGAGAGAAGGCGCCGCATAGTGCTTAGATATTGGGGTAGGATTGGAAAAAATTGAATTCTTGACGGATTCTTATAGCAAATTTCACGGTGATTCCGAATATACCCACATGTTAGGGTCACCAACTAGTTCTTCAACGTTCAAATAACAAAAAATGCTAACAATGCAATGAGTCAAAAAATGTTAAAATTAAAATATTTGAAAAATTTCTCCATTGAAATTCGTTTTGAGGCATTCTGAGACGAATCCTAGAGTTTAACACTTTTTCATATATATACCCATGTCATTCCAGGCGATAACTTTCCTCAGATTTGAGAAAAAAATCCGGTTCATGCGCCAAAAAATCAAGCTTTCCAGTTGAAAAGACGAGTTCGTTGGCCAGCACTTTTTGAGCACGTCAAATTAGCAAATTTAAAAAAAATCACTAAAAACGGCCAAAAGTCGTTAAATTTACCATTTTTAGCAGAATTTCAGTCAAAACAGAATTATCAAAAATAAAATAGGACATTAAATTTTTTTCCACAAAATTAAGCCGAAATATGTACCTACTTAAATTTCATTAATATTTGCTGAAAAATCTATGAAAACTGCAAACATTTATAAGTATGTTTACATCTAAGGCAAATAGAGCAGTTGACAGACCTCGAAATTTGCCCCTCGACCCTCAGACATCCAAACGCAACTTGTTGAGGGAAGGAACCTATTGAATTGTATTCAAGGGAATATTTTTGATTTTTCGACTTTTTACACATACCCACAGCCACTGTGCTGAGCGGCGTTTTAAAAGCCCAAAGACACTCGTACTATTCCGAGAAATCAGACCGATAGAGAATAAGAAATCAGGCTGCTATTGATCCAACGGCGAGCAAATATATTGAGGTCCGTCTTGGAGCTAACTCGCACAATTATCTGAAAATGCCCACTACGTTAGTTTATGCTCGTTCAAAAAACCATCCGAGCATTTCACAGAGTAAGCTGTTCGCAATTGCTTCCAAGATAGATATATAGCTAATACTTCAACTCTAAGCAGGCGTAGACGTGAATTTAATAAAAAATACTTTCACGTTATAGTCGTTCGATCTCGCTGAACATTGGAGGGAAGTTAGAAAAACACTCCATAAAAATCCAGTTGGAAAAAAAAAAAATCCATTTTCCAAAAATCTGTCCATATTGATTTCCTGACGATTATACCATTATTAGCTGCTACGCATACACGAATGTAAAATCCATGCAATTTTAACAAGCATAATTTTAGTTTCTATTGGATTTTAATGAAATTTTCCTGAAATGAGCGGGTTAAGCTAAGGATGTTCTCATAACAATGCCATCTCTCAGAAATGGATACTTTTCACTAAGCATGCACATAAACCCATCAAGCGTCATTTCCTTATGGCCCATTCGTCTGAGCTCGCTCCCATTCGGACGGTAGAGTTCTCTCTCTCTCTTTCCCTTAATCTTATTGTTGAATGTATATATTGTTTTCATTTTCTTAATGACATTTGTATCTATGAGAGCTGGGCTAATGAACGCGTAAAAAGAAATGTGAATTAGAATAAATACATGTATGAAATTTCATAATTAGTTGTGAAACGATGCAAAGAAACACTGTTTGAACATATTAAGATAATATTCGACAATTATTCTACAAGACACTTATGATCATGCTAAAAATTTTGTACTAAATTGCAACATAATCTATATTCTCCAACTTGCTCCTGAACTTCTTCATACAGAATACATTTCCCTCGAGGAAATGAACTGGAGAAACAGAAAACTTGGCGCTGAGAAAACTTTTACTTCGAGCTTCATCAACCTGCCGTTTCCTTTTGGAGAATAATAAATTCATCGATCCCGCCAATGAGAAATGGATGACGTTTTTCGAGGAAGTTGTAATGAGTTTTGTTTTTGGGGTGGGATCAAACCAGGAAACGCGGAGGATGACACTTTCATTAAAGTCTTTTGAAAACCGCCATCTTGAGCCTCGTTTTCTGCTCCCCTAGCGAGGGGACATCTTCGAAACAAAGAAAATGAGGTTTTATAAATTGAGGGTGAATCGGGTAATTCAAGTGCATATCAACTCTTTTGTGTGTATTTCAAGTTACTTATCTGATTTATCAAATCATACTATTAACAAATTTACAGCAGTATTAACCGTTAATCATGAGACTTGTGGAACTAGATATTGATGACAAAGTAATCCTTTCGCCCGACTACCAGAAAACTGTGCTATGCGAATTGGTTAAGAAATTGTGTTACGTAAATTTATTGCGAAATTGCGTTTCGCGTGATAAGTGGAGGGGCCTCTGAATTTTTGTCTTAATTGTCCACAGGTCTGACACTTTATATTGAGCTACTTCGGAAAATCTGGAATACAAGTACAAAGCATGGTGGCTCACTGATCAGCGGGTCAGCAGGGGGATCTCTGAAGCAAATTTCTTTCCTAATAGACCAACGGTGCTGGGTACCGTTCTTCTTCTTCTTCAGTTGAGTTCAACTATATTATTAATGAGATGACTTTGTCACAAGAAGCCCCTTAGATGATGTGATGCGCCGTAAATATATAAATTATTCTTTAGGAGAGAAATTTCACAAATAGAAGAAGAAAATTTACAATTTGATATTTCGAAAGAAAATCTGTTGATTTACATGGACCGGTACAATCAGTTTTTTGATAAATCTTCTATGGCAGTGGTTCCCAACCGCTGGGCCGCGGCCCACTTGTGGGCCGCAGGCAGCTCGCTACTGGGCCGCGGATGCTGGCCGGAACTCAAGAAATAATATTAAAATATTGCAAAATAAGTACGGTATTAATAAATCGGTCCTCGCGATAAAATATTGATTTAGGCATTCTCTTGGATAGTGTAAGTTTAGTGATTCAATTATTTTACAATTTATTTTTAAAATTTATTTACAAGTGGCTTGACAATTTTATAACAGAACATTAATTAGATTGGTCAAATTGTGGAGGTTTGACAACTTACGGGGCACGAGCTATGTCTGGTATTCATAGGGGGTTCATCGCCAGAGTTAGGTCAGTAGCTCCCTTTGTCAAATGGACACATCGCTGCATACATAGAGAAGCTCTTGCATTCAAAGGTTTGGGCGAGTGTCTGAAAAAAACTCTTGACGATGCAGTAAAAATCGTCAACTTTATCAAAGCAAGGCCAAAAAACTCGAGACTTTTCAGTGTTTTGTGTGATGAAATGGACAGTCAACACAAATAGCTTCTACCTCACTGTGAAGTTCGGTAGCTATCCACAGATTTTTATCAAGATTGTTCAACTTCGTGATGAACTCTGGGTTTTCCTCATGAAGGCATATGATGGCAAACTTCTACTTTAGTTTATTGGAAAAATAAGTATAAAAATAAGTTTAACGTGGAGAGTGACTCAAGTCTGAAATTGTCAAGTTTCGATCCCGATATTGATGCACTAGTTGGGGACTAACAATGTCAGAAATCCCATTAAGTTTGAACAGCCATGTTAATATAAATACATAAAGGTTCTTCAGTAAAAAGTTTTTTTTTCCTTTTTGCTCAGTATGTTTTAATTTGATTTCATTTGCTTAAATACTTATGGGAACGTTATATATATATAAATAAATAAATAAATAAATAAATAAAATATATATATATATATATATATATATATATATATATATATATATATATATATATATATATATATATGTAATCGGGGTGGGCCTCGAATTTTTTCAAAAAATATTTTTGGGCCCCCAGCTAAAAAGGTTGGGAACCACTCTTCTAGGGTACCCTGTCAACTAGCTTTTCTTGTACTGCAGATAGACAACCATCGAGATTTTCCAAGTCTTTGCCGATTCGATGACCTCTAACAAACAAATATCTTGGGATTGAACGTTTTGTATGCGGGGGGTGGCAGCACTCATTGGGCAGATAGTGTTGCCTGTGCGTGTATTTCATGTGCACTGCTGTCGCGAATACCCTGTCTATTATCTAAGTGATAAGTGATACCCTAAGTGATACCCCCGAGATCTAAGTGACTATAGTCAATCTTGATATCCACATTGACTAAAGTCACTTAGACCTCGGCGAACACAACGAAGCGAACCTCATTGAAAATTGGGAATTATGTTCATGTAGAAACTGCAGTAGTTCTTCTTCCCCATGAGGCCAAATCATGAAGGTCAAATATCAGATTCTAAATAATTATAAACCATTATCTACGTATAACGGCCATCTAATACAGAACTAATAAATCTTTGTGTAATAATTTGCAGCGTTATGATGTAGAGACGCCTGTATTATTTTAATCGAAAAAATATTATTTCCCTTGTAAATACGCACATCTGAATCTGAGTCAATGCGGCCTTATCTGGAAAATGTGCCTCTATGTAAATTGTCATTCATTTGTTAAACGCATGAAGGGTCCGTGTTGAAAAATTGATTTATACAAAGAAAAACGACTAGAAATACCCGATTACTCCCCGGCTATGACGTGTTTTTCATCTCCAGTACCCTTTTCGAGTTGTTGTTGACTTGAGGGGACACATGTGACCCCGAAATCGAAGAAAACGTCGTACATGTGCGTCCTCCCGCTTCGTGTCGGCACCTCGCGACGCGGGGAGCTCCAGCTTTTTCACGCCTGTCACTTCAAGATAAAAGTCCGTCAGCTCCCGAACCCCTGAACTGGTTGAAGGAGAAGGGCTGCTGTGCGGCCCATCTGCTTATTAACTTTTTGTTCGGTCGGATATTCTCGCGTGAGAGCGAGAGGCTTTTTTTGTCGGTGCGCCTTGAACTGTGTTAAAAAAAAAAACCTACATGGGCGTACCACTGCGAGGAGGGATGTCGGCCGATATAGTCAGTCGTTGCTAATTAATTTATTGGCCGTCCTTAACTGATAATGCAGCAAATGTTTACACGATCGTTCATCATTTCTGTATTAAATAGATAAATAGATCTAATGCACAGAGCTGTAGTCTGCTCTGAAATCAACTTGCTTCCTCTCTCACCAGCTGTTAATTTAATAGCGGGCCGGGTTGCTCTTAATAGAAAAAACAACTCGTATTTCGGTACGTACAATGCTCAAAATTTGGTGGAAATACGAGCAATTTGAAGTGTTCAAAAAGTACTGGCAAGCGAACTCACCCTTTTATTTAAAATGCTTGATTTTTTGGGCGCAATTTTGACATTTTATGTCTTTACTTTGGCACATAAACGAAAAAAGAGTAAACAAAACACGTTAAAAAAAGCATTACGGTTGGTTTTCTGATGATTACAACCGAGTCGTTGCTAGGGAAATGGTACTTCGTCATTTTTCATCTCACAAAATTCGTTGACCATTTGTTCGAAAGCTCTCGATTTATCCAACCATATTATATTAACTACTGCGATGTGCGTGGCCAACAAGCTGAGTTTTGAGCATGGTAAATGAATAATTGTTTACACTCAGGTGATCATTCTCAATAATTGATATTGTGAACATGATTGCAATCGCTTGTTGATTTCTGATGATTTCATTGAGCTGTTGTTTCAATGATTTGATTAATAGCAGGTGATCCGAATATTTCGAGAACGGTTTGATTCGTGAAGCGGTGGTTAAAAATAGGTAATTTCTATACTTTACACTCTCGGAAGCTGTAATTTCGTATGTAGCCTCCTTAGGACATTTACTTGACGATGCCCAGGGTCTGGATAAGATGAATGGCTCTTAAAGCTAATTTCTGTGCATTACACTCTAAGAAGTTGTAATTTCGTATGTAGTCTCTTTAGGACATTTACTTGACGATGCCCAGGGTCCGTATCAGCTGAGTAGCTCTTAGAGCTTAAGACAAAAAGATATAAAATGTCCCAATGTGTTGCAGACTCGTATGCAAGCGTTTCTCATAGGTAATTCATCTTAATCTTCAGCAGAGTTATCGTCTGAAATGATTTTATAAGTATACTAGCTGTGCCCGCTCGCTTCGATCGCTCATCCAAGACATGACTGTAGATCACAGTGTAACATCACTTGAATTTCAGATTAATTGTGTCAGTACTGCTAGGGACATACTATCTACAGTATAGGGAATACTCTTCTACCACACTCAGAGAGGCTCCGTTCCAAAATTCAGCATCTGTAGCAAAATTCAGCTAAATTAGCTACAGCTCTGCTGCTGATTAGAGTGTTATGTCAAGCTGCAGTTGTGCTCTACCATACCCAGAAACCCCGTGAAAAAATTCAGCATATGAACAAAATAAGCTAAGGAGCCGACTTGTAAGCACTGGCGACGAAGTTGTGGAAACCCATTTCTACGAAGAAAACGGAAGTTAATGAATAGAAAATAAAGAGCTACAATGTTAAATCGATTTTGACGGTTAGTCATCATCAGTAACGAACAATAACAATAAACAACAATAGTTTTTGTATAGTTATAGTTTTTAATTTTGTTCTTATTTACTGGTGATCCTTCCGTTTTCTTGATTCTTCATGAAGAAATAAGAAAACAACATGGTTTGTGGATGCAGATCTCAAAGTTTTCATACGTATCAAATATATATACCATACTTAATTCAGTCTTATCTTAAAAATGAATTTTCCTCTAACTTAACACTAGAACCCGTTTCTTTGTAAATTGTGTTTCATTGTATTAAAACGCGTTGCTCAACACGGTTTCCTATTTTAAACTCCAATATCGAGGCTTCGATGCAGTCGCTTGTGTCTACCAACAGGGTGTTTGTGTAGGTACTGGTTTACCAATCAAGCCTAACAAACTGTCCTGTAAAAGTTATTTGTCGTTTTCCTTATTGAATCAAGTAATCATCGCTGGTTTTCTGTATAATTGTCCCATTATTATGACATTGAATACGCATCATTAAAATACGGAAGAATGATTTCAAGATCTATAATAGTACCAAAACATAAATGCTTGATGAGATTAGGCAAACAGTCCTGGTTCCTCAAGAACTGTGTTAACAGATGGTCAAACGTACTTCCTGAAGAGAGACAAAAGCTCTCGGAAGTTTCATGGAAATACGGCCAGAGAGAATATAGGGCTTTCGGGGTTGAAGGGGGCTTGTCAAATATATTGAGGCCCAACGGACCCACTCCTAGTCTCCTCGAATGAAGCTCTCTACCGATCGGCCGGGATGGGGAAGAGGAAATAAATCATTGAACCGTTTGTTTGTGTTGATCGGATGTTTATCTTTGCTGAAGGATAGTTTACCTCCCTTTGCTCGGCATTTCCTACTGACTACGAGTGGGAGGGAGAGACTCACGATGGTTGTAGGAAAAAGAGAGTGTATAGAGGTAGGGAAAAATACAAGCAATAAACTACCGAACTGGGTACTACCTGCTCCGGGTCGGAAAGTATATTGACATTCCACTTGGCCATACCGCGGCCTCTTCATCTTCATGGAGAACATGGAATGAAAGGTCGAGCGAAATGATCGACGATTGCACATAGAACCGGATCTGACGGAATGGACATTGGAGTGCAATATTGCAATTTGTATAACGACAGGAAAATAGGATGGGTTAGAGAGGTTTTGCTGCCAATTTATTGAGCTTTTGAAGAAAATGCCGTCTCAATATCAAAGTGCCCACCTGTATTTTTAAAAATGTTTTCTAAGTTTCCTGATGCGAATTTTTCCCCTCATTATTGTCAGCTGCCAATTTGTATTTGAATGTGGGAATTCAACCCTAATTACTAAATCTACTTGGGAAACTGCATGGATTGCGCCATTCGAATCTATTCTCCCTTTCTACTAGTCCAGTGTTTATGAAACTCGGAAAAAAACAACAACAAAATCGCATATAGGCCAAGAAATTCCTGAATCCTCGGTATCACCATCGATCAACCCTAAGGATAAAATTGAAAGGTTGACATTTAAAAAAAATCTGGATCTCAACAACTTTTGAAATAAGCGTCCGTTGGAACATCAATTGAAATAATAGATTATATTGGTTCTATTAACGAGTTTCTTTTATCCAATGTATTCAGGCTTCAACATTTTAGAAATTAAGAAATTTAACAAAATATACATTTTTTTATCACCAAAGAATCATTTGTGGCCATATTCATAGTGATGCTGACAACATGGGCCTGTAAATCTACAGGTCTATGAAGATACAAGTGGGAGGAGAAGAAGAAGTCATTCACCAGTTAGCTATCCATTAGGTCAGTTTCATCAAACCTTGGTGGCAGATGAGAAGGAGCGCTGCTACCTAGGTCTACCCAGTAAGATCCAAGAAAATTGGTAAATTCTTTCAATTTTTCTAAAGATGACATAAGATTGATAAAGTATATTTGGTTTTCGACTTCCAAAAATATGCTAAAAAAAATTCCCGTGCGCTATTTCTTGGCCAGCCTTGGGGATAGTGAGATGCGGTGACACTACTTACGTTTGTTGCGTCACTCATCTCTTGATGTTTTTCATTTTGGAGCCAACTTTTGCATATTCAGGGAGTGCGAGACGTCAAAACCGAGACATCATTACCGCATCCATCGTAATTTATAGTAAGCCAACTGGGATGTGCCCATATCGCAGGGCCAATATCCAGAAATTGAACTGGAAACATGCCATGCGCTTCTGAAGGATTAAGGAGCAATATCAACCATTGCAATGCTGCTGTCCAGAAGGTTCAGTGCTTCGACATTATTTATGTGTTTGTGGAGACGGATTTTGTGATCCGTAGCTCGATTTTTAATGACTTCCCTTACCATCTTGACTTTAAGGTCACGATGGAGATCACCAACAGTATGACGAACTATACACTACTGGTGGAGGGATAGAGCAACTATGACTTTTTTAGATTGCATTTTTCTGATTCCCTTTGATTTTCGAGCAGCAATTTTAAAAATGCTTACCATAGTCCATAGGTTTCGCGAATTTTCAAAGAAAAAATGAGCTATTTATATGGATTTAAAATTGAAAAAGTGTGAGGGAGGGAGTGGGTACCTCTAAAAATCCGTTTCATACATCAAAGAACACAAACCTAGATTTTAACGACGTATGTATATATATATATTTGTAGGGTGTATTTCCAAACGATAACTCCCTTAAAATACGGCGTAAAAATGTCATTCCAACGCAGAAAACTCCGTCTTGGAAAAATACAGGTCTAGTTCGTTGGCCAGCCCTATCGCTCCAAAATTTCAGGTTCTATTTGACAATTTAGAAAAATCGGTGCAAAAAATGCTAAAAAATCGTTGGTGTGACAGTCAAAGTATTTTTCAGGGCTGAGTCGATTTAGACCACTTCCTGATCTCCAAGATTCATAAGTGAGAAACATAGATTTTTAGGTGAAAAATGTCGATAATTGACCAAATTTTGACAACAGGGCATGCAGGGTGTCACAGTCAATGTATTTTTTTTTAGCGCTGAGTCGATTCCCAGACTCAGCCCTAGATCTTTAGAATCCATAAATGTGAGAAAAATCGATTTTTAGGTAAAAAATTCTCATAGTTGACCAAATTTTCGAGTTCGGCTACGTGTCCTATAACTTTCTTTGCGATCTCGTCACAAGGCTGCCCCACCAGTTTTATCACAACTTTTCTTTGAAAATTTGCTCTATTAGCCATGCTGCATGACTGGGTACTTTTAAATTTGGGGGCTGATGAAAAATGCTGTTTCTATTCACGTCTCTTAAAAAATTCTCCCAGTCTTACTGGCATCTCTACCAGATCGTACCCCTGATCACCTTCTCTCCGCCCAATCGTTTCGCTGCTGACACGAAAAAAGATTGATTACATTTTTAAGTGGTTTGAATTCATCTAGTTATCCCTTGCACAGCTCGCTGAAGAAGGGTCCATCAAAATTGGAAGGACTTCGTGAAGTCTGCAATACAAATTACTTATTATTGTACAGATTAAAACTCCAATTGATATTAAGTTAACTGCATAGCATTAAATAACTGCGCATTCAAAGAAATCCTGATACTGATACTTATTTTCTTCCGAACAGTTGGTACTAGGGAAAACTCTACAATATTTCTCATGAGCAAATTTTTATTAAAAATACAATAAGTTAAAAATGTAAGATCTACCTGTATAGTTTATGTACAATTGACGTTATCGACATGAATTTTTTATTTACGAACTTTGTACGAATTGAGTATTAATGATTCAATCTTCCAAAATGAATGTTATCGCTAAAGTTCCATATTCATGAATATTGGGGAGTTCAGTTGGTTTATAGGGAAAGTTGCTTGTACCCTCATGACAGTTTTATATTCCGGATGAGGAGAAAGATTGGACATTTTATTGTGAAGGACGACAAAAATTAGAATTATGATTCTTAATGATCGACATTGGGCTGTGGTCCGATATACATAAGCACGGCCAAAATGTTACAATTTACATAATCGAACGTTCATTACCTCCATTATTAGTCGTTAACACAGTCAAACTAAATCTGAATTACAATGAATTTTTCAAAATATTTTTGTAACATTTACGGTTAAAATTGCTGATAGTAAATCTTCAGCGTTGTTAACTTCCCAGGTATTAAGGGTCGCATCTCAACCTTTCAAATCCTTAGTAGTGTCAACCTTTATTCTGTTCCTTGTTTCAAATTAACTGGCTGAAGTTTGTTTCTATAATTGTGTAGTCTCCAGAGGTTTCACGTGCCTGAAAATTATCAAGGGATAAGTAACCAAAAATCTATGCTCACATTTTGTTATGATTAAGAAAAAAAAGAAGATATGTTAGGTATATCTATCTAAAGTATCTATCTAACCTATACATAGATTTTAAGTAGAATTACAAATTGATTTGAAAATGTATCTTAATCGACAATATAAATAGAAAATCACTTTAAAAATAAGTATTATTTACCTTTTCAGCAAGTTAGAGTCGTTTTCTACAGGTGCAGAAGGAATTATTGCCTCCGTGTCAGGTGAAATATGAACTGGAACTATCTTTTTCTTCGCTGTGGAAACAACAAAAGAGTTATTGCTAGAGGTACAATAGACTCATAATAAGGAGTTTTAATAGATATACGCATATTTGTATGATTGCTTAATAACGCGATAACGAAATGAATTGATGTTTTTCTCACTTTAATCCAATCAACTGTAATTAAGAACCTAAAAATTTTGCTGACTAAAATAGAATATATTTAATGCATCATAAAAATTGCACGATATTGCTTTGCTGACCATGAGGATAGTGATCGCTAGTAGAAGCGGAGAATTCATTGATCAATGTTGTTATTCCGAACCCACTGAGTAATGTATTATGCCAAACGAATTCAAAGGGAGAAGTTCGAATTTTTATCTGTTGATTAGGTACGAAGGAAAATTACACAAAACTGATTAAACGAACAAGAAAGAAGAAATGAACTTGAGAAAACTACTCACGTTTTGTTGGAGCAAACACTAATTTTTCGAGCGTCATGAGGGGCGCTTCGAATAGGAGGCTGAAGGCAGCAGCTACGACCACACACAGCACCATGTCACCGAGATATGAATGCACCTGAAACAGCAACAAGACTATCAGGGATGTTATAGGGGGGGAAACATTAAGCGAGGGTCAATAAGTACGCTCAAGTTTGTAGGGGGGAGGGGAATGCATGTTGAACGTACGGTCTTCAATAAAGAAATACACTATTGGTTTATTATATTCAATAATGAACCTTTGTAACTGAAAAAAACTCAAATTTGTTGGTTCAAGTTTCAAGATGCGAAGAATCCAAAAATCAAATTAAAAAAAGACCCGTCCGTCCACCATACGCCATCTACCCTACACTGTCCGCCGTACACCGGTGCCGTCAACTGTCCAGAGCTTTTCTCCGAAACTACTGGACCAATTTTATGAAATTTTGCTCGTAAGTCATACATTGGCCGGGTATGTGCCAGTAACAGCGGCATCAATTTTGATCATCCCTAAGGGCTGAAATATTGAAAAACCGAGATCTCAGGAAATTTCAAGGTAACTTTTTTTTTTTGGTTCTCATTTATAGACATTGTTATGATATATTTAGAATTGCAAAAATAATATAAATAGAAATGAAATTGTCTCTGGTAATAAACTTAAAAAATAAGTTGCCTGATCGTGATTTGAACAACAGAGCAGCTCAGTGTCTTTTCAAATTTGAAGTATATTTTCCCAACTTTTTGCTGTTTAGAACCACTGTGCACCGCGCCGTTCGTTGCCCGAAGTTTTTCTCTGAAACTACTGGACCGAACTTCATGAAATTTGGCTCTAAAGTCATACATCGGTCGAGGATGTGCCAGTAAGATCAGCATCCCGTTCGATCAATCCTAAAGGGTAATATCAGGCAATAGAGGCCAATAAAGGGAATAAACAAGCCCTGACTAAACAAGCAATGTGAGTTTGTTACTCAGGCGTTCGTAGCTCAGTGGATAAAGCGTGCCATTGGGGGCGGTGCCGGCCGCCCAACTGCTATCAACAGGCCAGCGGAGACAACACATTTTTTAATTATTTTTTCCTGGTAACTTTCAAGGTTTTTTTATTTGTTGCATTTACTCATTCTTTTTAGTTAATTCATTCATTTTCTTTGGTTAGGTGACATCGTGCAGTTATATTTCGATGATGCTTTAGTTTGATAGGTACCTAACTTTTATGGACCAGTGTTGTGCGTAGAAGGGCTATCTGATACAGAAATAATAAACCGTTGTGAAATAATATGCAACGATTTTTATTTCATACCATTTGTTCATTAATGTGGTTGGACATCAGGTAGATCAGCTGTAACTCACTGATGTGGAATATTTCTGAAGTTTTGAGCCACTTTTCGGTATCAAGCGGTATATGCGTTTCTTATATTTTGGTCTACTAATGTGTAGGAGCGATGATTACAACGGTATCTATAAATAATAATCTTTATTTAATCTGAGCGTATATGCTGAATTGTGTAAATCTCAAGACCCACAAATTGATCTTTTTACTCAATAGTCACCATAGGAACGGAAAGTGCCTATAATATTGTCGCTATAACTGATTGTCCACGCAACTGTGTTCATTCTCCTAGAAGAAATGAAACTTAATGATTGGTAAAAGGAGTTGCCACTCCACGAGTTGTCAGTCGTTGGAGTTGTTGGGGGTGGGAAACCCAAAACTGAAGTGAATTGGGTTCATCAGTGCTCCACAAAACTGAAGGAATATGTCTTGAACGATCATGGTTTTTAGGGGTAGAATGACAATTCATCCTGCACAATCCTCCTTAGAATACGATTTGCATATTGAATGCTGAGTATCTTGATGACAGCTCGACTACTACCTCACCTAATCACACATTTTGGAGTTAGGTTGCATTTCTGGATCTTCCAATGGTACTAGCCCTGACTGAGGATCAAGTTTCTCTAAATGCATAATCCCAGCTTTTGAATGTTTTTACATCAGCGACCGTATTGCTGCGCGCATCATTGATGCGTTGAAGGGCCATCTGCGGATAGGTGGAACAAAGTCGGTTCTCCAAAAATGAGCACTAGCGAAACCGCAGTGCTTTCTTGTCGAAATCATGGCGTCAATTGAAAATGGAATGTGTAAGGTATGTGATCTAAAGATACTAGTACATACTACCTACTACATTTTGAAGATACTACTACATGTTGAATCTTGAAATTGGGCAGTAGACCGCACTGTAAATGAATAAATAAATACATTCTAACTTCCTATCAACTTCCCTCCCCCTCCACAGGCCGAATAACGGATCTTTTGAACTAGGGGCATCTTTTAATTGTAGTATCTTTTAGCCATCTCTGTGTTAGATAAACTTGGTATTGGGAAAATTGTAATACAAACCTCGAAAAAGTCTGAATAGTAGATGGTTTGCCGTACTGAAGAGACGCCAACGAGCATGACACCGACATGAATCAGGTAGATGCAGTACGTCAATTTACCAAGAGGCCTGAATATCTCCCACGAAAGGATCCCGTTAACTGGCCCTGTACAAATACAATACAAAAATCTAACGTAATGATGCATTAATATCTAAGACAGAAATATAATAATATAAATTGCATTCTTCAATAAGTACCGTAAATAAATTTACCTCCCAAACCGTTGTCGCATGCCAAAATAATCCAGAAGAGACCAATAGCCCACAACAACCGATAAAAGCCGATGTAGAAGGCAGAATAGTACTTGTACTTGTCGAAATCATAATCCAATTGAAAGCAGGGATAACCTCCAAAAACAGCGAACAACATGATGGCAGCAGATGTAAGCCAAAGCGCAAAGTTCAGCCACTAAAACAATTGGAAAAGCATTCACCGTTAGTCTTTTAAATGATAACCATGAGTTAGTTATTCAGAACACGCAAAATTATTCGTTATTTCCGCACTTCCTCAGTAGGCTGTACAAGAAAAACACAGAGGCTTTCATCGATTTTTGGGATGTACATGTATGTTCATTGAAGGGTAGAGCAGCAATGTACAATGGGGATTACAAAAATCTTCACTTGATCGATTAAAAACGTTTATGATTGAAAATATTAAACCTTTAAAGCGCAACTGAGCAATCAATAACTTATCAAATAGTTCTTCCCATAATTCCATGAACTTTGTCCCAGACGGATGACCAATTATGTTATTCTCCATAGTTATATTTATGTAATAATGAAAATGGAGAATTTGTTTTATCGTTCCACAGTTTCATGTAATAGTGAAAATGGAGACTTTTTTCGACGACAACAAACAACAAATTAATAAATAAGTTAATAATAAAAAATGAACTAAATTTAACAAAAATCTGTTTTATACCTCTGTAAATTTACTTTTTCAACATTAACGTTTCAATTATAAACACTATAGTAATGTAATATGCTGATAGATTTATTATCCCACTCAATGGGTTTGGTCTATTCCCTCCGTCTATAATCGCAGTGTAATTCCCAGTCGTGTTGAAGTACTTCTTTCCTCTAAATCTTCTTTATATATAATCCCGAACGGTCTTTGAAATTGTGAAGAACTTCGAGGTCCGATTTTAGTGTTGGACTGCTCATTCGAATCAGCACGGCCCCAAATTTGTTGCAAAAGTGTCGCCGTTCGTTTCTATACCCGCCTTGATCGTGTTCTAGTTCTAGGCGGTCCTTATCAAAGAGAGTTGTTTATTAGGCTGTGGCGGTAACAACAGTTGCCATCAATTCACGGTGTAGTTAGAAACGTAGTGTAGTTACTAACATCTAGGAGAGTTATTTCTGACCGAAGAAATTGAAACTGAAGAACTGAGCGGACTTTATATATAATTCCGAATGGTCTTTATATATAAATTTTTGTTTTGTTTTGTTGTTTTCTTATAACTTTTTGTTTAGTAAGGACCACCCCAACTGGTGATATTTATTTTATTAAATTACTTCCATTTTGATCGGTATTTCCTATTTTTTAATCATTTAATAACATCGCCTTAGCTTTGCACCAGGTGGCATAACCCCGCAAATAGGTAGGACTTATATCGTTACTATAATGTGCTGAGTTCCTGTTAGGTACTACTGTTATACGGACTAGATTAGGGCTTTCTAAGCCCTAACAGGCCTCTAGTATTCTATATATTAAACAAATTTAGGAAATGTAACGGCGGTTAATATGGCCGTTCTATCGGGCTGATTTCCTTAATTTTTTATGCATAAATTTGTATTTATGCATAGATTTGTCATCAAGCATTGAAAATCAGCTGTGTCCATCTTTTATAGCTTTGTACTTTGATATCTCAGGTTCTTATTGAGATACATTGTTCATTTTCGTATAATAACACTCAGTGAGTCATACCCTTTCATTTGAGATATCATATGACTTAATTGGTTGAAAGGATTTATGCGCGGAAAACCGATTTGTTTGGCTTCCGAAATGTTATTATGGTTGCCAACACGCAGTTCGAGGCCATTCTTAGAGCGTTTTTGGTTTTGACGATTTCGATCACCTGAGTGAGCTAAATTCTCTCCTATTCACCCTAGGAAGTTGAAATTTTATAGGGTTGCTCTTATGGAAATTAAGAGACGATTGAAATTATGGGATCTCTACTAATAAACTGAGTGAGCTAAATTGTATCCTTGGAAGTTGAAATTTGATAGGGAAGATAAACAACGATTGAAATGATGGGCTCCTTCATGATCAGCTGTGTCCGCTAAATTCTCTCCTGTTAACTCTAGGAACTTGAAATTTGATAGGGAGACTCTCTGGGTCATTAAAAGACGATTTAAATGATGGGCTCTTTCAAGATCGCTGAGTGAGCTAAATTATCATCTGTTCACCCTAGGAAGCTGAACGTTGATAGGGAGACTCTCTGGGTCATTAAATTTAAACTCTCAAATTATCTCCTCTTCACTCTAGGAAGCTGAACGTTGATAGGGAGACTCTCTGGGTCATTAAAAGACGATTTAAATGATTGGCTCTTTCACGATCACTGAGTGAGCTAAATTTTCACTGTTCACCCTAGGAAGTTGAAATGTGATAGGGCGACTCCTTGGGACAGTAAGAGAAGATTGAAATGACGGGCTCTTTCTTGATCAGTCGGAGCTTGATTTTGTTACATTTACGCGGTAATTTGGTATGGATCGCTGCGGAGTAGCTGGGGTCCGCTAATACTAATTGAAGCTTAAGCTCTTGTGGGATGTTATTTTTTTATTCTACCTGTCCCGATGCTGATTAGAGTCAATTGTCAGAGTATGGCTTTAGGTATGAGTATGGGATTTAGAGTATGGCTTTAGGAATGAGTATGGGATTTAGATAAGGTTTGGTTTCTTGACTGCTTTGTTCAAAATAATATTTGTTGGGGTCTTGAGGTTCAGTCATAAAGTGTACCACTATTTTTCTATGCCAACGTTTCGGTATACTTTTGTACTATCCTCAGAGCTACAAAGAAATGCACCAGAGGGAGTCAGACAATTATAGGTAAGAAATAACAAGGAATAAAATGTACATATGTACCTAATTATTATTAATTAGGTACATATGTAGATTAATTAGGTACATATGTAGATGTACATTAATTAGCTATCTATGTTATGTACATTTTATTCGTGTTATTTCTTGCCTAAAGTCCGGTGCCTGGCGAATGCCCTAGACGCTCACCGGGATTTAGAGTATGGCTATCTATGATTGTTGACTGACATGCTTCTTTATTTGGATAGTTCAAATTATAACAGGACTTTACGAAAAAGGCATTTCTGTCCTTAAATTGGATTTAAGGATAGAAAGGCCTTTTTTTTGAAAAGTATAGTTGACAATCACCACTGCTCCTGGTGAAAATCCGAAACAGTCCAATTCGTCAGACTCTCACCAGTGATTGGTAACATTCACTAAGGTGGCACTCACCATTAGGAGCCCAAACTTCGTACTTACGCCTGTATTACATACATCACATATAGTATCAACATACTCTTAAGATACATAATTAACGGGATCGAAAAACCTTGAATGGTTATTCTACGTATTTCCATATCTTCTACTTGTTTTCATTATAAATAAAATTGGGCTTTTATGAATTAGATTGTTCTCTGTGGCCCTGTCTTTTTCGTTCAAACCCCATCCTGCTCATATTAATATGTAAGTGCAAAAGCATTTAATGGACCACGAAATACTCTAATAATTTTAATAATGGTTATTATTTTAATAGTCGATAATAGTGGTTATAATGAGAATAACAAACATTTGATTAAGAAACACTGAAAAATAATAATAAATGTAGGTACTTACTTTGCTGACTCTGAAGTCAAATTTTTCAGATCGGATTCGATGTAAAACGAATCCAAGAAATATCCCTACGACGTATGATGTGAATTTCGTCCAAGTCGGTAGGTATAGGACCCGCATGATCAAATTTTTTCGGTCGACGCTGAAATCATTCGGAATGAAGAAACACAGTAAGCGAATTTTCATTAAATTAATGGACGTAGCTGCATTTTGGTTTGTTATTTTTAATAACAAAACTTTGTTATCGACCAGGAAAAAAATCTTCCCTCAAAATTTATTGATTCAAATTTTATGAAATTTGGCTCCAAAATCATGCATTTGCCGGAGATACCAGTAACATTGGCATACATTTTGATCAACTCTAAAGGGTAGTAATTGAAGGCTGAAATATTGACATACCGAGATCTTAAAAACTTTCAAGGTAACAATAATTTTTTTTTGGGGGGGTTTTTTTGGGTCTCATTAATAGACACGATCAAGATCTTGAAAACTTTCAAGGTAAAAATAATGTTTTTATTTGTTGTTTTGGGTCTCATTTATAGAAATCGAGATCTTGAAAACTTTCAAGGTAACAATAATTTTTTTTTGGGTCTCATTTATAGACACTATCCCTAAGAATCGGATGAAACCACTAGCTTTATTATTATTATTTTTTTTAAACAAAATTCGCTAATGACATTTTTTGTATTGCCGCTGTATTATCCCGTATTATCCCTTTCTTTTCTACAGAAAACCACCAGACTTGAAACTGAAAGTTTAGTTACCTGCTAACTGAAAATTCGAAATTAACTTTAGCAGCAAATAACTTGGTTGGTCATTATTATTATTATGAACTTGAAACCCAAATGACCCTTTAAATGAGATAAAAGAGTGAGAGGTTACTCTGAATCCCCAAGACCGTAACACAGATTGCTCGGTAAGGTACTTCTTAGGAGAATAGCTGACAAATGCCAAGTCTACTGAGTATATGGAAAACGGATTTGATGTATCTTATTAAAATGTTACTATTGTAAGAAGAATACTATGGTAGTAATTAAAATTCTTCTATTTACAGAGGTAACTTTGTCTCTTCGTCAGTGGCTACAGACCCTGAAGGAGTCGTTCCCACAAAATACGTCTTTTACTCGTACTTCGAGGGTTCTTCTTTATACAGGATCATTGTAACTCTAAAATAGTCGATGATTTTGGAATTCAATCATTCAGCCGATCATGATCATCACGATTAGAGTTACACTATAACTTATAAATAATATCTATCGATGAAGTTGGGCATTTCATTCGACCAGGACCATCACGATGTTTATTGAACTATATCTTACTCGGTTGCAATATGTCTTACTCGGCAGTAACAGGTATTGGAGCTGGTATCTCGTAGTTCAGAGTGACGTAAAACGGCACAGCAACGGAGGCGGCCAACAGGAGGACGACTTCCACGTAGCCGACGATCGGCCAGCGCCAGAGCGGATAGAGCAGCAGAGGAGCAGCCCAAAACATTTGCATGTCGGCAGAAAGATACCAGGATTGCAGCATGCACTGGATAACAGACCAGCAAGAAATTTTGTTGAGTGTTTAACGAAAATTTTTCCCATTAACTTGAAAAACAAACTTTTACTATTTTAACATGCTCGTGGATTTCATTCTAAGAATTTGAATACCAATTATATTAGCCAAATAGCTCTTCAAACTAGTGGTATCATATATTTCAAAGTACCTTAGTCTTCAGCTACCTAGTGACAATTACTGTATGCCAAACGAATCTAAAATTTGACGAGACCAGTCGGATCATATAATGGAAAATGCTGAGTTCATGATTTTCCCCCCTAAGTCGAGTCCAATACAATTTTTCAACATTTCTTATTCAGAGAAGTTAACCTTTAAGGAGGAGTTCTTTCGGCCAGAACAATTTATCCGATCTTTATTAATATTACACTTGTAACAGCTCCGACGTAGCTGTTACGGTGATCCGCTCAACCGTTATTGGTACTCAATCCCCCTCCAGGGAAGCATCATTTTTTCCTTCTTGTACTTCGAGCAAGCTGTAAGTTCAGCCTTTCTTCTGTATTAGCTATAGTTTATATATCAATTATTGACTCACCCTTGAATTACTCCTGCGGTGTTTCTCACTTTGATTGAAGAGTATATCTATATAAAAATATAACTACTTTCAACTTGGTCAGAAAATCCCCTTTTAGTTTCCTTTCTGGAGCGCCATAAAGAATTCTCTGAATAAACATATCCAAGTGGCTAATTTCTGTGTACCTATCATTCACCTTCATCCCTATTTTATAATTAAAATACATATATTAGTTGAATTGGTAGGCAATATTTAGTCACGACTATCATCAGATTGTCACACACTTTCAAGACCACCAAATATTTCTGGTGAACCTAATTTAGTTACTTACAGAACCTACTGTGCTTACTACAAATACAACTGATATACCTCACTATACTCTAATTCCACGTGGTTGTATTGATTGTGTTCAAGGTCCTACTGATTATGTCCAAGGTCCTACTGGCAGTCGAAGCGATAACGTACCTACATAAGTTGCAAAAGTATTTTGATCAATATTGAAGAATATGGAGATTTTCATTTATTGAATCAAAATTCCTATTGGAATTTTACTTTTTAGATACCTATTATTCGAGTTTGATTTTGTCTCTGCCTCGCTGTACCGCTAATTTTCTTTAACCATTACCACTAACATATCTATTTTGGTGCGTTTCAAGAAATTGTGCTGATAATGCCACACGATGGGTTTCTTCACATGTGAAATCATTGCATCTGAATAATTACTGAACTTTTGAGCAAGTCAAAACTTTAATGTGCACAAACCGATAATACTCTGGTTTGCTGAGAAATACCAACCTGATCATTTTGGAAGATCCATTAATTTGACGAAAAGTCGCTTACTGTGTTCTACCCAAAAAAAACGACGGCTTTCATTTTCTTATGCTACAAATCCACCAATCCTTTTTCTGACAAAAACTTTAAGACATCTGACGTAGCATGACCATTAGGAAAGGTCAGATCGTCAAAGGGGGTTGGGTCTCGCCGAGTGTGGATTTGATGAACGTCCGACTCAACTGTTTTCCCGTCTCTTTATGAAGATGTCAGAACAGGGGCGTTGCGAATGGCCTGAGGGGACTTTGGGAGTTTCACACTCGTATTTATCGCTCTCCGTTACCTCCTGCGTGACTCGTGTGATGAGGTGTTTCCCCCCTACTGTCGGTAGGCACTTGCGGGAAAAACGCGAATGTGCCTTGACGGGGGTGAAAATGCCACGCCACGAAAAGGTCACATTTCACAAAGAGTGATAACGTTCACTTCCCCACGATTTCATCAGTTTTTCGTGATTGACTGTATTTTAGGATTAGATGATGTCAATAACATTTCAGATGATGCTAGTACACGTCAAAAATTATTCTACATCAGAAAAAAGTACATCGCCTTCAATAAAAATTGGCTTTCCAAGTTATGAATCTCTGGCCTCACAGGATTGTTGGGAGGTGCGGCAAACTTCAGCACCTCTGGGTTGAACCACACTTAGTTTTAAAAGTGTTGCCAGATGTTAATTGGGGGGAAATCTAAGATATAAGGTGGTTCATATCGAATATTATAAAAAGCAGACGGCAGCAGAGTAGGATAGCCAAAAGGGAAGGAAGGAAATGATGTAACAGGACACCTTTCGATACATTAGTTGTCAACCGTGATTGTTCATTCAAGTTTGGTTAGATTCAATAAAGATTTCAGTTGTGCTATTATTTCAATAGAGTTTCGGATTTGTTAGCTACTACAGTCTTTTGCATATTCCATTTTCTGTTACCACCCTAGTTTTGTCAGGTCACAGGTTGTCAAGAAATGCCATTAACCTTTAACTTTTTTCATAAATGATTACCTCCTCCACTTCCACCTCTCAGGAGCCGCAAACAGACATTTCTGATATTGGGCCGACAAATTTGAGTGTTTTGCAGAGAAATGTGGAAAAGTATGCAGAGAAAAGCCTCAAAAAAAATTGTCACTTCTTCTGTTTTAATTTTCATGAAAGGAAGGCAAATTGGTATTGCTATCTCGCCAAAAGAGACTTTACTAAGGCTAATGTTATCGCAAATGAAGCCATTCACGTTGATAAAAAACTATTATTCGGCCAAAAGAACTACCGCTAATAAACACCACTGTAACCTTCGCTATTTGCAGTTTAAATGAGTAGAACACTATCGGCAACTCAGGTTAACCAACTCAAAACATTCGCTAGCTGATTTCTTCAAAGATGTGCTTTCAGTAAACAATCTTTCAACATAGTAACAGGTAATGTTATTCCTTTTGTCAAAAAGGAATTTACTCGTATTAGTTGGGTTATCTACCTGTAGATTGTGGGGGCCTGGAGAGGGTTTGGCATTTGTTTAATGTCATGCGCTATTGATTAGGTACACAAAAACGATTTTATCCATTCAAATTATTCTTATTATCTTCATAAATAAAGAACATACAGTTTGTGAGAGGAAGGAGGGAATCCAGTTAATTAGAGTAGATAATTGCGTAATTGCGTAAGGGTTACCTGCCTAAAATTGTAATAAGATACCGCAGGTAGTGGTAACTTTTGCAATGTTTTCCACGTTGTTTCAGTAGATTGGAACTCACCAGTATTACTAGTGACTTATTACTATTACAGAGAGGCAGACATTTCTTCGAGTATATGAAACACTAATTCTATTTTTAAAGGTTGCAAGATTTGAATCAAATTTAATGCCATGCAAAGTCTATGTCTGGTCCCACTGTGAAACAAGAAAATTCCATACGAAACTGTATGGTAGAAACCAGTGCATTGTAGAAGGTAAATCATTGTTGTCTTGGTGTAAAAAATCAAGACAACATCTAGTGATTTAACTAGAACTTGAATGTATCATTCTGTTTTGTTTTGGAATTATAACATTTACAGCTACTCACATAGTTGTCTATTCCAATGTTGTTGATGTAGAGAATGTTGTAAAACCACCCCGTTTTGCAGTCGTCCTGCACTGGTCTGATCAGACGGTCCCATTCTGGCCCGTCACCCATCCGGTATAGAAGAGTTGAAGTGAACGCTATGGCCATTGCATATGAAGGCGTCAATCTGTTTATAAAGACATACTGTTCTAGAATTCAGTAGAATCACGAAATATTCTGTAGAAGTTGAAAAGATCGAAGATCGAACAAAGGTATCTTGCAATTTTCTCGTCCAATCCAAAAGTCCATTGATAGCACGAAATATGAAATTCTGTTAGCAAGCTTTGTTAGAAAAATCCCCATCCAGAACCCACACCTACATCCTTAACCAGAATGATCCTGCTTTATAAAATACTCAGTTATTGTTAATTTGGAACAACTCAAAACTCTTCAAGTTTTTGTTCATATCTTTATTTATTTCGTTCCATTATTCTCTTTTGTTTTAACGTGTTTACGAAATTCCGGCAACTTATCATTCCTCCCAAATTCTACAAAATGACTTGAGACAGATCAGATCTGCAAATATACATAATGCGTAACACATAATTTAATTATATTCTCTAAAATTTGGAGCAAGTATGAAGAAGGGAGAGGATTACGGCAAAATGCATTGCGAATTTAGGGGAAAACGTGTATCGATTGTTGTTCTGGCTAAGCGTGTGGTTTAATTTTTACCAACAATTACATTATTTCGTTCAACTGTCCAATCAAACTTAACCGTTGCTTTTTTCTCAAGCACTACAACACCATCGAGGTGGTCGACCCTTATAAAGAGCTAGATGGGTACCTTGACAATGGGGCCCTGGACCGGAGAATCTCTAGATTGAGTGCAGCATAGAAAAATGAACATTACCGATTAGCTCTTTTTTTCTTCCCTATGACTGCAGCCTTGACGGCCACAACGGATATTTCGTAATTTAATTCAAGGAAATAATTTATTTATTACTAATATAATTCTCATTTTTGATCATTATTGATGAGGATGATGGTGCAGGTGACTAATTGTAGTGCGATAAGGAGTGACGCAAGGAATCAACAAGGGGAAAGTCATCAACTACCAAGTTCCTAAGGCCCATCATTCCCTAGCGCCCCTAGCGGCGGACCTTGCAAGTTCGAAGCCCCATTACAAGAATCACCTACTTAGAACGAAGTAGGTAAAGGCTGATCCAAATTCGAATGACTCATTTAGCGTCATACTGCCTACCTTGAGGTTTGTTGTTGTTGAGTTGCTCAAGTACGAGTATAAGTATTTTGTATAATTCCTTCCGATAATAATTTAAACATAGATTTTAGAAATCAAATGCCGTTGATATAATAATATCATAGCTATAATTCGACTTTCGAATGCAGATCCAATGTTCTTAAAAACGCGTAAAAATCCTAAAATATTTTCATACACAGATAAGTAGCATACAAAATTTGAGTTTTGTTCTTGTAAATGCCTTACCTAATGTATCGGTGGATGTATGATACTACGGTTTCTACTGGAGTGTAAGTTCTTTTCTTTGATCTCGTTCTCATAAACTGGTACATATTGAGAAGTCCTGAGATCATGAAGAAAGTGTCCACCGACAAAGGTGCGCTGAGGATCACCATTTTACTCCACTGCTTGAGGGCCTGTAATCAGCAAGATATCAATACCATATGTTACGTCCTCTAGCTAGATCACCTTTATTTTTTTAATAATTAGGAAATATTTTAACAGAGTATTTTAATTATGCTCAAATTTCTCCAATCGTTCATGAATAGTTGGATCGTCGACTTGTGCTTTTTTCCATCTTACATTGATACTCACATGATTGAATTAGTTTTGATCGAATAAAGCAAAAAATGTAGTACATTTAGAAACATGTTTTATGCAAAATGTTACATATAATTCTTATGTAGAGAACACAGAGGTAGGGGCGGGGGGGTTAGAGTATTTATTATGTAGAGTATACTAGTGCTCCGATTGAAGCAGTCGTGGGTTACCTGGCCTGACCCTATGGAGCAGCTATTCTCCTGATCCACAGATTTCCTCTAGGAAAACATAAAATATAAAAACAGGAGGTTCCACAAGGAAATATAAAATTTTCTGGTTCAAATCCAATTTTTTGGTTTATTATTTCCAATAATAAGCCTATGTGATCGTGTAGCAAAAAATTTGTATAACCCCCCCTCAAACTTTGTCACTTTACGTTTCAAGGTGCGTAGAATCCAAATTTGAAATGTCCGTCTGCCGTTCGCCGTCCGCCGTCCGGGCCATAAAAGGCCTAAGAATTGACTTTGAAAACCCGTTCTTTCGCACATAGACTCCATTTGGGGTCTAGTTGGTCCTAACGTTTAACCATCCCGATCGCTTTACTCGCATAGATGCTATGGGCCAAAAACGGGCGAAAAAGTGTCTTTTTCGAGGCTTTGAGTGTTAGACTTACGCACGCACGCACGCCTGGCACGCTTGGCAGGGGGTCACGGTGGGGGGTGAGGGGGTGAGCGGGGGGTGGAGTGAGAGGAGGCGCCGCGGCACCTTTTGGTGTCTGGGGTGACCAGGGGCGTAGCAGAGGGGTGTAGGAGAATGGATATTTATTACTTTTACGTGTTATACCCATATAATACACCGCGGCACCATGAGGTGGGTACGGCGTTCCTTCGAGGTATGAATATATGTTTTTTTCTAGGTCATATTTGTGTGTTAATACCATTGCTTTTCCTATGCATATTTAATAATGTAATCTCTCGACTTTTCGTACGTACTTAGATAATGATATTATTAAGGCAATAACTATTCGAATAGACAGGAGCTCAAATCGAGAAATATAAACATGCGTATATAATTATAGAAGTATAGGTTGTGGCAACTCGAAATAGGACACGCCGAGGAGTCTGGACGGGCCTTATGACGTACGCAAGCCAACTAAAACTACGATCATTCTCAATTGAAAAAATAATAAACCTTTATGAAATAATTTGCAGCGTTTTTCCTTATTGTAACCATGTTCTACGCAAAAACTTTGAAGCGAACGACTATTTATAGCACTATAAGTAGTGCACAGATCGCATGGAAAGAGCCATATTGATAGGGGGTTTGTCTTCTATTCAAAATTTCATTACATTTGGACTCTTTTTTCCGTCATGCTTCATTCTCATTTGGAATACCAAGATGTAATTCCAAAGCAATTGAAATCCGTTAACTTGAGAGATAGAGAGTTTTAAAGATCTAAAATTAACGCATACCAATGGGATCTGTTCCCCGAACAGCAAGTTGCAAACAATTGGCAGGACGAGGAAGGAAACACCTTAAGTACACGACTGCTCTTATCGCGGTACGAGTATAGTTGATAAAACATCTGTATTTAGTAAAATGCATGCTCACCGGGGCCATTTCTATGAGGTTATTGACGGGCTCGTTGGCGATGTACCTGTACCTGTGTCCAAGAACGACCCAACCGATTGAGAGGAATTTAAGCCCATTGATGCAGCTGATCGACTCTTCACCTTCATTCAGATTCAGCAGCTTTTTGCCGTTCGTGAAAATTGAGAAGGAGAGAGCTGCTTGTTCACCGACCGTCGGTCCTGGAAATCAAACATCACCCACCAAATGGGAAAATAATTAATCAATGACCTGCCGATCAAGATGATAGAGATAATGAAATGATACGATTTGATTGACTAGCAATAGAATTGTTGAAACTCATTTCATTGAATACAAAGAATTCAATGGCAACATTGTCAATTTCCACAAAATAAAGTAACACTAATGAATCGGATTTTGGTAGAAATGTAAATGCTAAAATTTTGAAGGAGAGGCAACAAAGCTGAACAGTTTTAATCGTTGAAAAAAAGTGGTACCGTAGATCTCACAACTCAGTCCCATTAGTTTGAGAAGAAAAGGAAAGAGATAGGATTCCTTAAAGATATTATATTGGAATTTACGTATTTTGAATACATCTGGAGAAGTTGCACTTTTTTCTTGGTAAATATCACACAGGTTCGACATTATAAACCAAAAGAAGCCACGCCAAGAGACTGAAGAATGAAGCCTATTATTTCATAATCGTGATCAAGTTTGGCTTCCTCTCAGTCTGTCTTTGTGTCTGCTACCCGCATTATTTTGATGAACATTTCAGGTTTTGTGACTGGCGGGTAGATTAAGATAACAAAGATAACTATTGACGGGCGTATGCTATCTGGGGGCAGCGCTAGAAGAGTGCTGGTTGGATAATAGGAAAGGTCCATACAAAATCTTTTCATTTCAATAATTCATCTACCATTTTCAAGACATCCAAGGCATGGCAATACTTACTTTCTACCTTGCTTGACATTTGACGGTTGTCCTCATTCAATCTGGCGCATTGCTGAACCAAAAAATACGATCACTCTCAGGCTTACCTCAGAAACGAAGAGGCGATTGGCCTCGAAATCACTACAGTCTGACCGCGACAGAGAGCGCTCAGGCTGTTCAGCGTTCTTAACAGCTCGCCACTTTATATCTGCTTCTGTTCCATTGTCGCTGTTTTTGGATTCATTGTTAGTATTTCCTCATCTGCTCTCCAAAGGAACTGCTCGCAACAAACTACTCAGTTCATTCCACTCTCTACTCGCCATAAACTAACTACCAATTAGCGATGAAATTTTGAGTTTTAAATATATCATCAACCCAGTAAAAATAATTTTTTTTTGAAGAATAAAATTATGAAAAAATCAAGCAATTCATATTTTTTCCATTTTTTTGCGAGTCAAGATTGCTGGTCAGGCGGTGCCTACCCTGCCTACTCTGACCAGCTGCTACTGTTTCAGAATAATGATTAGTAAATTATATTTTCAAGATCCCCATGTTATGCTCCTGAATAAGAACTATAAATTGATATAATGATTAATCACGACGATTAACAACTTTGAGTAAACTGTACAACCACGTCGTGGAAAAGAGACAGATATGTGACACACTCAACCTGGCTGATTTTTTGCTTTTGAGGCTACCTATAGGTAGCAGAAGCACTGGTTTCACTGTTGGGGGATGAAAAATTTGTTTTTGCCAAAATCAAATTTCCACTCGTATTTTACGTTTTAGATCCTTCTGATCAACTTTGGTTTCGGGTCTATCAGAATTTGGTCGGTCTGTTCGTCTCTGCATATGCCACAGTGTCCGCAAATCCTAGCAACAAGTTTGATTTCTATTTCTACAGTTTTCGCCCAATTTCGATAACATTTTCTAGGTCTTTTAGCCATAATATGTGAATTACTCGACAACAAAAAAGAAGGAAATTAATTGATAAAAAAAAAAAAAAAAATAAAATAAAAAAATAAAAAATAAAATAAAAAGTCAATCAAGTTGGGTGTGGCACATAGCTTCCTCGTTTGTCTATCATCTTCTCCCAACCATCATCCAAATTTAAGCGAACTCGAACGACTAAAGAGTAAAAAGAAGAATGCGCAGAATGAATTATTGATTTGGCAACAATGAAAATGATAGGGGACCATTTATAACCTAACCCGCGCATTCTCTGACAAGTTCATCGAAATCGGATGAAAACTGTGGAAAATATGCTCGTTACAAGGATTTGCGGACACACCACAGACAGACAGACACACACACGCACACACACACACACACACACACACACACACACACACACACACACACACACACACACACACACACACACACACACACGCACACACACACACACACACACACACACACACACACTTTTTTTTTTTTTTTTTTTTTTTTTTTTATAAATCTCCCCTCAAAGGCGGAGGGGGCACACCATTAAATTAAAAATAAACAAATAAAATAAAAAGTGGGGAGGACGCCCAGGTTTACCCGACGCCGGCTCTAGGGATAAAGGAAGTTGCAGGACGAGGAGGAAGGATGGGATGAAAGGAAGTGCCCCTATAAAATGACCACCAGTTCAAGTAAGATCCCCTCAGGACGCGGGTGGTGATACCACGGAGTGTGTGAGAGGAAATCCAGGATTATGGCAGACCCATCGGGCTTGGCGGCAACGATATCCGGCTTCTTGCCACGGTCAGAACAGACCGACAGACAGACACGGAACCAAAGTTGTTCAGAATGGTCTAAAACGTAAAATGCGAGTGGAAATTTTGATTTCGGAGACTAAACATTTTTTTCTCCCGAAAGTGAAAACAATGCTTCCTCTACCTTTAGGTAGACTCGGGAGAAAAAAAAATGCATATACGTAATAATAGAATAAAAAACGTGTTCGTAAAAACTGAGGACTGTAAGTCAACAAGATAAAATTTAATCTCGAGAGCTCCCATCAATAGGTCTTTTGTGAGAAAACAACAACCAAAATCACAAGTGGCGTGGGCGCCTTGCTGAAAGAATGTATCGAACGGGGTATCGCTGTACCGCTATTCTATTGCCACTAATCAAAGATTTGATATAGGATAACAATGCGCAATCCAAACCAGGTGTATGGATTTCCGCTACACGGAAATCACATTACCTTAAAGTTTGTTCACTCTGTTGGCAATAACGCGACACAATCCTCGATGGATATTAGTCGACCTCTATCAAAAATAAACGTGTTTTGAATCATGTTGAACAATATTTTCCAAATGACTCACTAGAAACAAACACTCGATAAAATGCAAGAGCGAGCCGCCACAATACTGTGATTCATAAGCTAAGTATATTAATTTACGACAAAACATGGGCCTAAATTGTTTTTAGATAACCAATTAGAAGTGAAATAGGAGAGTAACGGTGATGAACGAATTGTTTCCTTATCCTTTTTTGAAGGTAGGGACAGGGCCGACGCGACGTACCATGAAAAACTCGGCGCTTAACTCCTCGGTTGATCTTATTCCATACTCAGTATGAAATTACAAAACACAGAATGTGTTTTTGCGTTTTTAATGTTAATTATACCTCATTTTATAATAAGAATTCTAAAATGCCTGATCCTTCATATTAGGTGTAAGAGCCAATCAGGTGATTCGGGCCCTAAGCATTGGCAAGTAGGTGAGCTCTTCCCATCGTCGAGTTACGAGCAACTTGGAACACAAAATAACAATTTCCAACTGGTGACGGAACTGTACAATGAAAACAGTCCCAGCTGTCCCGCAATATTTGCACATAATGTAGTTTATAACATACCTATTAATAAAGTCGAAATCGGTCAATTAGAAATCGGAAAAGTGATGCTTGAAATGATTTACAATGGCGCATGCGCAGAATGGAGTACTGATTTGAAATGTGGTTTACAACATTACTAAACGTATTAAATTGGTGAAATAGAAAATGGAAAAATGATGTTCGAAGTAATTCACATTGGCAAATGCGCAGAATGGAGTCATGATTTAAAAACTTTGAATTCAGAGTAAATCTGAATGTTGGTGAGTTATTACTATTATCCTAGATCTAACTACTATCCTATCTTATGTCCATAATATCAACGTCATTACTGTTTCGATGGCCTGACGACGATACCGTTGTATCGAAAGCGCTCGCCCCCGTTACTCGACTTGCTAGTGACGACGGATTCCTCCCAAAGGTAAGTAAATTATAATTTTACAATTACTAGTAGCGGAAATAATTAGATTTAATGTTCCAATAATACAATACTCTCCATATTGCAGCTTTTTGGAAAGCTCCCGGCAAGATATTTCAGCTGATGAATAAAAATAAGAAATGTGCAGTTGCCCATTATGTTAACATGATAAATATTATTTCTTATTCGAGAATAATGACGCAGTTTCCGTACGCTTGTCCGAGTTTCAATCCTTTTCCCCTCGTATAAACAATCAATCAATAAAATCAATATCAATGTCATAAAATCAAATCAATAAATAAAGTATAAGAAAATTGAATAGCTACCTACGTCGGTTCCTCAGCTCATGCCTGAAGAAGAAAACGTCCAGGGTAGTAGAAACCGCAGCCGTGAACAGAATAACGACAATCACCATCCTTAAAAACAAAATTTTTGTTCAAATTAGTTGTATTTTTTTCATATTGTACAGAGAAAATAAATTAGTTGTCTATAAATAAAAACTATAATAAAATTCAATTTAAATAACAACAGCTGTAATATTATAGTATTAGCGAATACTCGTAGAAAATAAAACAACCTAATATTGAAATGACCCCAAAAATTTTAAAATGAAAATTTTCTCCATGGAACCCCGTTATGAGGCATTCTAAGGCTTATAAGGCTTATTCTAAGGCTTATATATTATAGATACGCTTATATGTATGTGTGTCACTCTAGACGATCACTCTCCTAAGGGTTGAGATAAAAAATCTGTTCTTTTGTTGAAAAAAAGAAAAAAAAAGAGTTTGAAGGACAGCCTTTTTTGAGCTCAACAAATTGGTAAATTAAAAAGAAAAAATTGCAAAAATCACTAAAATTGGCAAAATACGGCTACCTATTTTCAACAGGAATATTACTCATAAAAAGTTTATCGACTAAGTACTAGAACATGAAAAAATGTAGGCACAAAAATATGCTAAAAAATGTGCTTGAATTTCATTAATATGTGCTACAAAACCGACAAATACTGTAAGAAATGTCAAACATCCAAAGTCTATATTTGAATTGTAGAATAGTAGTTTTGATCACATTTGAATTGCTCAAACTTCAAAAAAATCAACATGAATATAAATAAGATAATGATAATTCGCTCATACGATCATGCTGCTAGACTGGAGCATTTTATAATATTTGCTATCTACAGTTTTATATTCATTTTTATTCCAACTAGGCAAGTACATGAGCATGAGGTACCTACTGCACTGTTTTGCAATAAATCATTTTGACTCAGACATTTTTGATTTGATTGAAAGTATCCTCAACCGGAATGAATAGGAAACAATTTCGATTCGCGCAGACAATCTGAACTACCTATAGCATTTCCAGATTAAATTCAACATTTTCCGGATTGAGTCCGAAATTCTCCAAATTGAATCCAACATTTTCCAAATGAATTCAACATATTAAAAATAGAATTCAACATTATAAGCAATTTTAAAAAATCGAAAAAAGAATATTATAATGAATTTTTTGATAAATTATCCTTTTTTACTATTATTTATCATAATTTTATTATCCGTGATAAATTATTATTGGTCATTTTCCACCATTTTCGATTTTTCAGATCGTTCCTAAGATCTGAAAAATGTAGATTTTCTAAACAAAATTCGACATTTTCCAAATCGAACCAACATTTTCCAAATGAAACCCTACATTTTCCAAATTGAATTAGCAAATTTTCGTAGAAAATGAAGCGATTGCAATGGCTCCAAAAAATTTAAAATCAAAATTTGCTAAAATTTCCTCCATTGAAATCCATTTTGAGACATTCCAAGAGTTTAAAACTCTATCATTATACATATATATATACATACGTGTGTGTGTGTGTGTGTGTGTGTGTGTGTGTACATCCTTCCAGAAGAAAACTCTCCTTAGGACCTTAGGATTGAGATAAAAATTCCGTTCTTGAGTAAAAAAACCACAGCCTACTTAAACTCGTAAACGAGTTCCACTATCTGCTTTACAAGCAGATACCATGTTACATTGTTACATGGATATGTCTTTGATTGGGGGAATGAAATCAAGTATATCATTTATTGTTTTTCAAATTCAGGAAAATGTACTGGCTTATGGGAAGACACTCAAAACTGTCTAACCACAATAAGCTCATATTGTACAACCAAGTCCTCAAACCTGTCTGGACATATGGTGCGCAACTGTGGGGGTGCACTGCACAAAGTAACCGCAACATTATTCAGCGCTTTCAGAATAATGTTCTGCGTACCTGCGTTGATGCATACAGATACTTCAGAAACGACAGATTACACTATGAGTTGAAAGTTGAATCTGTCAATGAGGTCATCCGCAAGCAAGCCGTCAATCACCTTTTGGGGCTCAGAGATCATGTTAACGAGGATGTCGTTCAGCTCCTTGACACCGAAGATCTACTTAGAAGACTTAAAAGAACTAAACCGCATGAACTAAGTGAAATAAAATGAACGTCAAGACTAGTGACTCAATAATCAGAACAATAAGTCTAAAGTGAAGTATATTAGATCTTAAGAAAATGTATAATAATTTATCACATGAATATTGCTTATAAGTTGTTATTACTTGGCGCAATAAAACTTGTCCAAAAAAAAAAAAAAAAAAAAAAAAAAAAAAAAAAAAAAAAAAAAAAAAAAAATTGTTTTATTTGATAACGTTTCGTTTTCTTACTGAGGACATCTTCAGATCTTGCTTTCTTGACATTGAGTTGACTTGGTGAGCCACTGTTTTATTTGACAAATCCGTTATATTCGGATGTTTATAAATTTTTTCCTGGACACACCAAGATCTGAAGATGTCCTCAGTAAGAGAATGAAACGTTATCAAATAAAACAATAAATGAAATAATTTCATTTATTTTCCCTGGGCCGCATCCCGACTAATTCCAACAAAACAACGGTTTACTTATAGAAATGTTGGAAATAACTGTGGAGAGAAGCCACTACAATGAGTTGTTGTTAACAGTCGACTGTTGTCAAGAGGATGAAAATGTTTCCTATGGAGTGGAGTAAATGATGCTATTGCTTTACGTTAAGAATATTGTAACCGGCTTATTAAAATTGTTTATAGTCCAATCAACTTAGTTTAGGAATGTAGCCAGGTACGTAAGGAGGGGGAAATTGGTAGCTTGAGATGTGAACATTTAATACATAAATCAAGCGCTTTCCAACGAGTGGCGAACGATTTCTGTGCGATGAAAACTGCGGAAGTTCCATTCCAAAAATCAAGCTTTCCAAACGAAAGGACGAGTTTGTAGGCCAGCATTTTTCGAGCACATTAATTTGGTCAAATTTGAAGAAGTACTGAAAAAAAATCACTAAAAATAGCAAAAAACGGCTAAAAATCATTAAATTTATTTATTTTTTTAAATCAGAATATTGCTCAAATAAAGTTTAATAACTATAGAATAGAACATTCGAAAATTTATATACAAAATTTTGCTGAAATATGTACTTAAATTTCATTTAAATGTCATAACAAATCAATAAAAAGTTAAATATCCAAAATCGCTTTTTGAATAGCAGACTAATATTTAGAATGAGTTTTTTTTTCTCATAAAATTGGTAATTAAAAATGTATTCTTACTCGAAGTCCTCAGTTTTTGAAACAATGTAACATAAGTATAGTACGAAAATTTACGAAAATTCCCTCATTCGATCATGCTGCATGACTGGAACTTTTAAAACATTTTCTGATGAGATTTCCAAATTGAATTTCTACATTTCCTAGAGAGATTTCCTAATCGATTTTTCAACATCATGCATTGGTCCAAAACGATTCCATCCATGAATAAATGAGATAGGCAGACAGGAGCTCATCGGAACCTTAATATAGCGGCAAAGTACTCGGATTGGTCACGCCATTCTCGCACAGAAGGGAAACTAGTCTCGAAATGAAGGTCAGTCACACAAGACTAGTTCGCCGACTAGGAAATTGGAGAAATAGGTAAAATTCACCCCCCTCCCCCCCCTCCCCCCCGGTACGTAATCTTGGTACTATGGGAGTAGCCCATTTTGAACAGATTTCTCACTTAATCCGATCGAGTTTGTATGGATTCCCTTGATTTGGTCGAAAATCGGTCAATTTTGTGAAACACACTTTCCTTTTTCTACCAGCTACTGCTATGCAACCTCTACATTGAAAATTAACATTATTTTTCACAATGTTTTTTGTTGATTTTGTTGGATTCGGTCTAAAAAATGTTGAATTTAATTTGGAAATGATATATCTGTATTAGGCGACCAAGCTATTAGTAAATTTGTTAGGTATCTTTGATTAGTAATATCTGGAGTATACTCTGTAGTAATTTAAATCGTCATGAAAGATGTTGGACATGAAAATCCAATCGAAGCGATCGTGTACGTACAAGCACTGAAAGCTATTTGATAGTTATTCAACAGTGGATAAACCAAAAGTGGACATCTGATAATAAGATCGATGATTTATCTTACAGCACTAGCCATTCGGACGTTTGAAGGACGTCTCTGTCCGCGAGGTGACAATCCGTTGGGTCAATGGCGATTTCCAGCTGGTACGACCCGTTCGTCATGCTGCCGACGCGGCTCGCCAGGAGGTTGTAAGCGTTCTAAACAATCATCAATTCATCGCATTTAAGAATAAATAATATGCAGTTTCGCTCGGCCTACTATGATTAAGAATTACTGCATAATAATGACATTAATGGACAGTTTTTGTTCTTCCCGTACGATTTTCACCGTTAACGCGCAGGGCAGCGTCTAGAGCAAGCAACTGCAGATGCTAGCTCTTCGCGTATTTCTACAGTTATTTTTAGAAGTATATTTAGAAGAATAACCAAATGCTATCCTCACGCTAAAGTCTCTTTAGCATTTCAATGTCAACGATTATCTTGAATTCCAGATCGAGCAGATGAAGATTGAATTCATTTTACATTTACACGCTGCTTTATCAGCTCTCTTTTCAGGTATGGTATAGCCAGATTCGAGTACAGATCTACGACCTAAGAAAAAAAATCTGTATTCACCAGCACTCTTATGTCGTTGAATACATCGGTTCTCGTCTGATTCACTGAAGTTAAGCAACGTCGGGCTTGGTTAGTAGTTGGATGAGTGACCGGGAGTGCCGCAATTTTGGCATCTTTTTTATTTTTTGTTTTATCATTCAAATTTTCATCTGTGTAAATCACGTATACGTAATCAGGTCTCGTGGAATAGTTCGTTTTAATTGCCTTCCCTGCTTTATCAAATCGTCTGTTCCATGATCTGAGTGTGCACCTCGCACAAAACATGTTCTACTAATCTACCTACTCGATTTGTTATTGAACTGACCACAGCTTTTATATAAAATCGTATTATTTAAACACAAACCTGCTCGTTGTCTGAATCTTTATGTTGGCAGATTCAACTTTGTTGTACGAAATGTGCATGCAGATGCCTACAAAGAGCAGACCCTAGGTAGTAGGTATCTCATTTGAAATCAGGAAAGTATCGACAACTGCATTCACTCCCAAGTAGGTGAACAGGATATCGGGCTGGTGGACTGTGTAGATAGGTACTTCGTTCACGTGATCAACGGAATTTGATTTAATAGTACAATTATATTCATCATAGGTTTAACTTTACATGAGAAAAGTTTGTTTAGACAGCAGTCAGAGAGAGAACCAATGCCTATCCTTAAAATTGTGGTCACAATTGTGTCAGGTTATGATGACTACGCGTAGGACGGGATTCCAACGAAAGAATTTTTCCCGCCTACGTGTAGGTGGGCCTTTTCCTGTACACGCGTAGTTCTACGCGTTGGCGCAAAGATTTGCGCATGCGCAGTTGGTGTTTCGGTACTTTTGCGAACGTGGGTAGAAAATTACGGGAAGGACAAAAACTCTCTGATGGCACAGATGTGATTGCACTTGTCTAATTGTATTAGTCGTAACTTACTTGGATCGTCGATGGCTTGCAGACAGAAGGGTAGCAGTGACCTAAAGTAACGGTGATAACATTTGACCCCAGTAATGTCACGATGCTCAACGCAGATCCGCCGACCTTTAATAAACATGAATAAGCCAGATCAGCTAATGCTGATTTAAGCATGATTAGCACCATAAATCTAATAGACTAATGATTTTGATATTTTTCGTCAGAAAACAGTAACTTCACGTTTTCCCACCGTAACGCTCACATACTCATAAAAATTTATTGTTTGACGTGATTGGAAACATTTTTAAAAATATTGTGTGTACTGTTCTTATTTAAATTGTTAGTCGTTTTCGAATTTTAATATAACTATATTATAGTATCAATCCATTGAATGTGAGCAGACGTAAACATACGCATATAAACTTATATGCTCATTTTCAATGCTCTAACTGTAATTTCATAGAAACTCTCAAACTGTTCTCCGCGGTCGAATAGTTCCTAGACTGGTATGCACAAATAACTGAGCCGGAGGATCGAATATCGAATTTATATTATGAGAATTATGATAACTAATACGGTTAACCCAAAGGAACAAACACCATTTGCTTAAGAATAGTGCTTTAGTGCTGAAACTTAGAAAAGGCAATTCCGTGGAAACCTTGAGAAACGAGTAAGTATACCAGTTGAAAATATCACTCACGTTTCGGAATGCTTCTCTCAAACTCAACATTGACATCCAAGCAGGAAAGAAATGGAGCAAAAATTCGTGTAAATGGGGGATTTCCCCAAAATTGAAGGTTTGAGCAAGCATATAACAAAGCTTGAGAGGAGAATTGAAAGGTTAATTATTGACAAACAAAACAATAAAAATAATTTCTTCGTAAAAGCCCAGTGGTCGAAATTAAATATGTAAGTATTCATATAATGCGAGTTTTCTTTTTGTTTAGTTTACAATATTCATCTTATTTCAGCAAACCAACTTTTAGCCTTTCATGGGGCCTTGGCGTAAGATCATCATTGCTTCACTTTGAATAGAAAATGAGGAGACAGTCAACATTCAACTCCTCAGGTCTTGAAAATCATGTTTGGGAACCTAATTCTAAATCCTTTAGGACTTTAGGTGAAAATCGATGTTTCTACACTTCATTTCACACTTCATGTTTGTGTACAAATATTTTGTCAAACAATTGTACTTTTCAATTTGATACGTTGTCAAAAAGCTTATTCTAATAGGAAGCTTCATGGAGACTTACAAAGCGTTTGATTCGTGTAGGTACTTACCGCCCCATTAATCACGCCTATACGTAAGGCTGCATTAGTTTAGTAACTACTAACTTCTAGATGTTCTGAGTAAGCTATGCAAGTATGGTGCCTTGGTATTTATTTTTTATAGTATTTTTTTATTTTATTATAATTTGCTGCTAACAAAAACAAATCATGAACAAATTGTAACATAATTACATTTCCATTTGACGTACTTCAAAAGTCATATCCGCAGGAACAGTGATTTTGAAGTCCACGAGACAGTGCATGCCTGTGAAGGGCATTTCAGGGTTTGGGTTGACGATTGCTACGCACTGATCATAGACACCAAGATCGTTGAAATTGGCTTGAAGGATACCGTCCGGGATTTTGGCCGATGAGTCAATCACTGAAATTGAAAAACGCTGCAAATTATTACATAAAGATTTATTATTTCCGTATTGGATAGCCCTTCTACACAGAAGACTTCTCTGTGATTATTGAACGAAGTCTATTATACATTAGGTAAAATATATCTACATAGGTATAATGCCTACCGATGAGAAATTACGCAACATTTTCTTACACGTTCTTATTATTTAACACGAGTTGAATCACTAAATCAAAATCAATTATTTATGACCGATCACCTACCTAAGCTTCAGAAGACCACCTACAGGTGACGAAAGCTATAATAAACCCGGTTACGTGAAGTGAAAATTCCATTCGAATTATATCTGGTTAACGAACATTGTAGTTACAAGGCGATTTTTACTATTTTCACCAGTTAGATTTGCTCCAATGGGATTTTTTTCCTGCCAAAATTCTAGCTCATAGGGAGGAAAAAAGATGTCACATAAGCAACTTATAAACAAGGTTTCATCCGGTTTTTGTGGGATAATGTGTATAAAAGAGGCCCAAAAAACATTCTTTTAATTGAACGTTTCTCAATTTTAACTTTTCAGCCCTTAATTACAACCCTTTAGGGTTGATTTAAAAATGGATCCGATGTTACTGGCACATTCCCGGCCGTTAATATGATTTTTGTGGAAGAATTGGGCATCGTCGAGACTGGCTTACAGCAAATTCAGTAACTCAATAATCATTTTATGTTTTCTAATTGTTATTTTATTTATAACAATAAAAAAAATTGAAATTACTGAGACATTTTCTATGCTCATAGCTCTTCTCTCATAAGAGAGAAAGTACGAGCGGCCTGCCGCGTTTTTTTACTATATTTCACCAGTTATGATTTGCTCCCATGGTTTTTTCCTGCCAAAATTATAGCTCATAGGGAGGGCAAAAAGATGAACATAAGCTACCCGAGTGGTTTCATCCGGTTCTTTGGGATAATGTCTATAATCGAGGCCCAAAACACATTACTGTTACCTTGAAAGTTTCTCAATTTTTAACTATTTCATCCCTTAATTACTACCGTTTAGGGTTGATTTAAAAATGGATGCCGATGTTACTGGCACATTCCGGGCCGTTATATGATTTTTGAACCGAATTTCATAAACTTTGGTTGAGTAGTTTAAGAGAAAAGCTCTAGATCGCGGACGGAGGGGTTTTTTAAATTCGATTTTTGGATTCAACACATCTTGAAAATTAAACCAACAAATTTAGAGGGGTAGGGGTTAACATTTTTGTTGGTTCATTACAAAGATTTATTATTGAAATAATGAACCAATGTTCAAAACTAGTTCTCGATATTCATGATAGTACATTATTCAACACAATTGTATCATTAATAGCTACTGAGCATTCACCCATGTGAAATCTTGTAACGAACTTAATTTCCACTGTTTTTAACCGATTTCAATGAAATTGTCAGAGCATGAGTGGGTTAGGTTGTAGATGGTATCCTATCAGGTTCTTCATCAATAACATAATGAAAATATTATTAGAGATTTTGTAATTCAAACTTGTTTATTTCAAATCTAATTTTTAGCATCTTCCTTAAAAAGCCTCACTTCCTAGGGTGAAACGCTGGAGTAAAATAAAAAACTGAATTAAGGATCGTCAGGCCTTTTTAATAAACATTTCCAAATAACTAGTGTTTTTCTTCTTAGGAGGTAAAGTTGAATATTTTGAGAGGTGCATTTACGCATGTTGAGCAGGTTTATTCGTTTTCAGTGCCACCTGATGAATATACATGACCTCTTACTTATTTTTCGTGAAACATATCTTTTAAAGTGAAGGTAATAATTCATTTATACGAAAACAAGTAGGTATAACTTTTTACTTCAAGCATTGCCTTCTGTACCGAAATGACTTTCTTTCGAGTATAGTTATGGTTTAAACCATTTGGTTCGATTTTATTCATATGGTTGCTCATCGATTACCTGGTACAGGGGGTAATATACATCAGTTTGGTCACTGTTATACGATAGTAAAATCCAGGACAATCAACGTAACTAGTTTGATAGGGTACTTACTTCCGATCGCCCAGAACTTTCCTTTGGCAGTGTCTTGGAGAACGTAAGCCATTCCAACGAGGCACTCATAGTTGCTTACTGTTGCTTCTTTCTCAAGTTCCGCGATAGCTTCTTCGATGTGTTCCACAATCCACTCGATGATACCGGTGTTGTCCTTCACGACTTTCCGCAGCAGCCGGGGGTCTCTCACGACCCGCGCGGCCGCGACCCCGACCCAAAACGCGAGCAGCACCACCGAAATCCGCATCTTGGCACGTCGATGTGGACAATCCTACCGCACCTTGACAGCATTGGCCGTGAGTGAGTTGGTAAATCCAAATATGAAAACACTTCTGGTCGGCGGTATCTTATCTTAGCGATGGGTTTTCGATTGGCTATGGCAATCACCCTATGATGATGTTCAAGATTAACGAGCGGTCAAGTAATTGAGTAATGGGAATCACACGAGATGAATTGAACAACCAGCAGGTGGCGACATTGAAGCAGGTGTGTTGATGAAGAGGAATTTCTTTGGTTGATACCGCCTCAAAACAACCACCTCATTGTAGCCATACGGCTCTTCTCGCCTTTTCTATCCGATTATTAGGTCCCTACTAACTAATCCTCTCCTCTCTCCGTTCGCAATAAAAAATTTCAAGTGCTACTGGATCAGTTATCATCAGAATTCCGAAAAATCTGCCGCACGTTGATCGATAAACTTCCTACGTCAGGTGTATTATATCACATAGAGTAACCATACGATAGGACCAGCCCACGGAACAGTACGTATGATTGATTAAGAAGGCTTAAGGCAGATCATTGATGACACACAGACATGCCAGCTTTTCAAGTAATTGATTACATAGCACAGGTCAAGCCTACCGTTAGACCGGCAATCAGTGTTTAAAAAATCTTATGTATTGTGCTCATCTTAAATATACACAATATCTTATCATTATCCTTTTGTGCACAATATCCTATTTTTAGTTTTTAATCTTCTTCTGCAAATTTTTAGTTCATTTGTTAGGCTCAATTTGATGTGTTTTTAAGGGTGAAAATAGTTATTTAAAGAGTAAAACTCTGTAATAGCAGAGTTGGAGAGATCGGCAAGTGTTTCCATTCGATTCAGCGTGAAACAATACTTAGAAACTTGCCCCAAACTCAAATTTTCTTATAGGGTAATTTTTCACAACAACCATCGATTTCATAGAAAAAAACCATGTTTTTGATCATACAAACGCACTTTTCTCCCTCAATAAGCTAAAAATAAAAGTAAAACTGACTAGACCGTTCAAAAACAGTTTGAGGATGTTTTTCCGTATCCCATTCTGGATCATAAAATTGGAAGGAAAAACGTCGATTTTTGAATATTTTTCTAATTTCGCACTTTGGTATTTTTTTGACCAATCGAAACTAACTAATATATATATATATATATATATATATATATATATATATATATATATATATATATGAAATATAGGATAGGTTATAGGGTTATAATAAAATATAGGGTTATAGGAAATTGAACGCTCTTTCCAACGGTTTTCTCACTTTTGAGTTTACAGTGATTTTAAGGAAAGTTATCGCCGTTTTAATGTCATAAAGAAAAGAAAAAAAAATCTTAAAAATTTAATAGCTTGAAAAAAAAAGTAAGAGGAATTTTCTATCAAAATAAGCTCTAGAATCGACTGTTTGATTTCTGCCCTAATTGGTGTAGACATCCTGTATATATTATGATACTCTAAAATAAGCACTGTGTGCCCGTTCAAAACTTTTTTCGCCCAAGAATTTTTGATTTTTTCTTTTTTTTTGGTGTTTTCAATCACAAGGACTCGAAAGAAGGGTCAAAACACGGGTCGTCCAAAGTACTCTATTGGGCCAAACGTCCCATCGCGGTCACTATTCGTATTACTGTTTCTTTGCTCCTTCTACTATTGAATGGGAAATTTTCATGGTCATTTTTTATTTGCTCAATAGAAAAATCTGAGTGAGCTTTCAATTAAGGTGCTATATCATGGATATCTGACCATTGATACGGCTCTTGAAATTCATTTGCACGATGACGTCACGGCCCCAACCCTCCTGCGGGGGGAGGGGGGGGGGGCTCAGTTCACTAGCACCATTACGTCACGTGTGATCTTGCTTCTCTTAAGATTTATTGACCAGTAAAAAAGAAAAGAAAAAGAAATTCTGTCGTACAAGCGATCGGTTTTTTTTTTCCATCTAAACGCATGTCATATAAATAGGTAAACACATCAGTTTTTGACAATAACATTTTTTAAAATAATATTGTATTTTAATAAGTTTAGTACTTACAACTCGACCATGTAATTTTGTTAATTACGAACTTGTCGTTACAAAATTTATATCTGTATTATACGTCACTCCTGGGTTATTTGCCCTCTGCCAAAACTTGGGGCTCAAAAGAGTTACTACCAGTTCTCTGAGATGGGGCCTAAAAGTGGAATTTTTAGAAGGTAGAGAGGATTAATTTCTAGGAATATGCCCCACCTAATGAGGGTTTGGGGCCCAATCGATAACGGCCCGATAAATCAGGGTTCCGCCCCAGTGGCTTCTAACGTGGGAATGCTATCCTGAACCAAATCTTTCAAATTTGATTTGTAAACAAAAGCTGATTCATGATTCCCTGGCTCAGATATAAACTAAGAATGCTTATAGACGATAAGTGCTTTTGGTTCTATAGACGATCATGGTCCTTGGACAGTGGGGCTTCGCCCCACAGGCCTTCAACGACTGTATTAAAACGCAAAACTTTCTCAGGAACGAAAAAACCAATAACTTAACGTGCTCAGATGCAAACAAAGGGCACTTAAATACATAAAATAAATCGAATTTATGGTCCTATGACATTAGGGCTGCGCCCCACAGGCCTGCGAAGTGTAAATAAACATACATTTTTGAAATTTACTTAATTCACTTATCAAATAAATATTTTGTATTAACCGAGCCAAGTTCGGTCTCTCGATACCTTAAGAATAACCGTACACATTGTAAACTGTAACACGAATCAGATTCGCAACAACACTCAGTCTAATCCATTATCGCATCGGGGAAGTGAGGATGGATAAGTTCTATCACCCTAACATAATCATTATAATATAATCATTACATGAGTCAGGCGATAAGTAAAGTGATGTGTGTAATTCACATCAAACCTCAGTGTATTGTTTTATTAACACAGTTATCGATATCGGTTTTACTGGAGGAATTGGTTTTATCATAAATGTTGATCTGTTGAGATCGAGCTCAATCTGAAACTGACTCATTGACAAGAGGTATTTAATCAAATAATTTTGTTTAACATGTTTCATCCATTTTTCTTGGGTTTTAAAGTATATTTTTAATCAAAAAGGGTGGAAATTCGTTCGATTAAAAATATTTCTATGCCCTACAATTTTAGGATCTTAGGAGGGCTCCTTGGCAATACCAGTATCTAGACAGTAGGTACCTAATAGGTATACAGGGTATGTAGGGAATCAGGGTTATATGTCTGTGGGAGGAAAGTTATAAGGTATTTCAAATTTAATATGGAACTCTCAAATAGGAACTTCAATAATGGTTGGTAAAATAATACAGAAAATAGTTGGTAAATAGTTTAAAATCGCTCAAGAAAGGTGATTAAACATAACAAATAGTCGCCCACACATCTTGTCCATTAAGATCCACACCAGTGAACGCGCCATTAAACCTTCAAATCTCAATATTTTTTGGTTGTGAAGCATTTTGATGGTAAGAAAGCATGTGAAGAACCCAAATAAGAACCCATATGACCAGTTCGATGGGGATTTTAGGCTCAAGAGTATGGAATTCCCTACTCCTGGTTTGTAGGTCTGCTACAAAGCTTTCCACCTTTCGGAGTCTCGGCACTGGCATCACATATGCAATCCCCACGGTTGAATTTGTTAATTTTTTGACATTTTATGTCTTTGCTATGGCACATAACAAAAAAACGTCTTGCTCCGAAAATAGTTTGATGATTTCCGCTTACAACTAAAAGAGCCCATGAGGCTTATGTAATAAGCAGCCAATAAAGTTCTTCTTCTTCTTAAGTAAAGGAATCTTTAAAGCCGCCTCGACTGGAGCTTAACATCGAAACATCCTGCCTCCGTTTTGTATGAAACATACAGCCAGGAAACTTATCGGAGAATCCTGCGATATTCTAAAGAAACTACAGGACACTCGAGAGTCCACCGGATTGTAGTAAAGTCCTTAATCTGACAATTTTTCTGAGCGCCGTCAACAGAATGGTTGTCTTTTAGGTTGGAGAAGTCACCCTACATGAGCAGGTATACGATAATAATTGTTCACTAATTACTTTATGTTTCCCTATTCGGTCATCATTTATGTTTATATATACCAGACTTACATTAGGTGCTATTAGTTTAGTCATGTTAGAGTAATAACTCGATTTCGCAATACATGGTGAATTGGCCTGTGCTGTATTCATTAAATAAATAAACTAGGACTGAGGAGGAGCTCTTCCACCATGGTAAGGTGAGTTTCCCGTTTCTTCTGCCTTTTCCGCAACAAGAATCAAGAGAAACAACAACAACGTTTTTTCTGTCTGTATGCCCGCTCTTAACTGGTGGCCCGTCTCCCACGCTGTCTCTCAACGCTAAATGATTGGTAAAACGGCTCTTCTTGACACTTTCGACAATTCAAACGTCGTTTTCGAACTATTTCTTATCTATAAACGGACATTGGACTGAAAAAAATCATTCATAAGCCAAGCTTCATGAACGGAAAACTTCATAAGCCCGTTCCAGTAGTTTTTTACCCTAAAGGTTCATTTACACTGAGCGCGCATAGTTCTCAAACAGGGTTCGTGAACGGTCACAAATATGGTGCGCGTGCTGTGTAAACACTCACCTGCGCCGAGAAAATGTTTGTGAACAGCGTTCGTTCGACTTCGGTTTTTTCGCGAATGCTCATGTTCCTTGCGCGAGAACAACTTTTTGGTAGGCCGTGCGCGGGCAGTGTAAACGCTCCCTCCTCTTTAGCGTTTGCTAACGTTCTGCGCAGGGCGGTAAGTCGCGACCTGTTTGCAAACGTTTGCGAACGGTGCTTACTCAATGTAAATGGGCCTTAGGCGTCTTCTGAGACCGACTGGTATAAGCATAATTTAAAGTCACTCGGTTGAGCAGAGAATTTCGGGTTCAATTCGTGGCTGGTAAAGAAAAATATCACGTCTGGGGTAAAGAAATTTATCAGGTCTAAATTCTGTATGTAATATATGCAAGATTCATTTATGGGATACGAACAACTGTAAATTGAGGCACCCTTTGAGGGTTAACGCAAAGAAAATATATTTATCGATGTATTTATTAATTTTTATACCTACCCTATACTTAACCCCTGTAATTAACTAAGACAAATTGGTAAGTCGGTTTAAATGTTAAACCATAATGCATTAACTTGATCCATTTCCAGTTTAAATGGACGGAATATTAAGAATCTTAGTAAATATCAAGCAAATCGTATAAGCGTTTTGCAAAATCTGAGGAGTTTAATAGTTTGTGTCACGATTTTCTATCAAGGCGAAGTTAGTTTTGAATAGTGTAGGGCGACTTGAGTTGTCTCCAAAGGTCTTGAGAATGGAGTGTAACGTGTCGTGTAGGACGCTACCAAATCCCAAGGTATCCCCACCATCTTCGCCCGGATATTTCCCCGATCGGGCAGGATGAATTATCTATAATGATGAAAACATTGTGAGGGGTCACCTTAAAGAGGGTTTACGTTTCTATATGCAATTTATACTATAGATTATCAACACAAATGATATTTTGTCCCGGACCCCATTCCAAAATCCTGCCTCAATTAAGTCTCGAAAACACTGATTTCCTCGTGATTTCCAGAGTATGAAGTGTTTTTCATGTTAGAGCAGATAGGAATCTTGTCCCTTTCTGTTCATGACTTCAAACTTCAAGAAGCGTTTCACTCCCACGTGCAATAAAAAAGTGTGGGAATGAATGCACTTTACTAGGAAACGGCGATCCAATTATTGGCTTGACCCAGATGGATAAAATAGAAATAACAGAAATAAAAATAACATCATGCATTTTGTAGCTTGGCATCTTTTGTACTCGGAGCAACTTTTTGGAGGGGATATCACTCATTTTCGGTGGTCTTGAAGGAAAAGTTTAGAATGTACACGTACAGAGTGTTCAGGATAGAGTGAGTCATGTCATTCAACTTTGCTGTTCCCGAGAGTCTTCCTGTTAAATAGCAATTTCATAGGTTGAATAGAAGAGACTTTAGCTCAGCTAATCAGAAAAGAACCCCTCAGTTTATTCGTCCCCTAATGTCCAAAAGAGGCTTCATTCCAAATTTCGAATTCCCAAGGGGTAAGGTAGATAATTTAGCTTGTACAGCTGATCAGAATGGAGCCTATCATTTCGTTTATATCTTAATGCTCGATAGAGGCATTAGGTAAATACGTTTTGGTAATGAATACAAATTAAACACTTTTTGTTTTTCTAGGTGAGTCTATAACACCTTCCCCCAACTACATGCGTCTAGTTGCTAATTGCTTCCGGATGCAGATAGATGCTAGATAGCGAAAATGTTTTCAATTTCGGGAGATGGAAATAACGAGCTCGCTAAAATCATAATTTTCATTCGCATTTTACATGATAAACTATTCTGAACAACTTTGGTTTCGTGTATGTCTGCCCGAAATCTTTTTAACAAGCTTAATTGCCACAGTTTTCCTCCGATTTTCATGAAATTTTCTGGGAATACGTGGTCAGCCTGAGGATTCAGTCAAATATAAATAATTTCAACAACGCTTGCGCAAACCTAAATAAAAATAAAAATATAAAATCCATCAAGCGTCATTTGCTCATGGATTGCAATTTTCCTTTCCAGTTCAATAGTTTTATGTTTCCCGAAAAATGGTGAATACATAAAAATTATTCTTGATGATTTATAAATACTTAAATGGTGTAGAACGGTTTAAAAATCAATATCACAATGAGATAAGATCGAGATACTCGAAACATACCGATTCGTTTTTGTGATTCTGATGAATCGTTCCATTCACACAAGGGATCGTGGAATTCTTGACAGAGAGTGCTTTATTTTCCTGGACGGCCTCACCTGAGCCTAGTGTGTCTTGAGCGTAGCGTCGTAGGGTGTGGACGAAGTCATCAACTTCTTGAGGCTCGGCTGGTGTCAGCTGCTTGACAGGGTACTCTTCAAAAATAGACAAAAATGGCAGCCATGGGTGGGTTTTCTCACTTATTCTAATTTTTCATATTCTAACTTACTTATTGTTCTAACATTTACATATAAGAATAGCTGTAATTGTGTGGCACAGACATTGAAAACTTGCTGTTCGGTTTTGACGAGAAGGTGATGAAATGGAGTAGTTACCCTTTAAAAGGGCTGAGACAATTAGCTTGCAACAACCAGAGGACATCCTGAAAGCTGAAAAGCTCCAGGTGTATCCTCGGAGACGAGAAGGGAGAACCACCCGTATCCATCACACTCCCAGGGCTTTCAAATAGCAAGGTTAGGGGTTGGGGTGGGGGTGAGCAGAGTGGAAGGGAAGGTACACAAGGTAGAGATAAATTGATTTTTTTTGTTATGTAGTATACTAGCTAAGTTAAATGTTTAAAAGTTAAATATTTATTGCCCAACCTGCCTGTGGGAGCAAATTGAGAAGGGGGGGGGGGGATCAGGACAGTCAATAATAGAGGGGTAGGGTAGAAGGGTGGGTTCGAAACCAAGCTCTGCTAACATAATACGACAAGGAAATGATGGAATGGAGTAGTTACCCTTTCAAAGGGTTGTGGCGATTCGCTTGCAACACCTAGAGGGCATGCTGAAAGTAAAAAGCTCCAGGGATATCCTCAAGGTGGCAGTTACAAGAAACGAGAAGGAGAAACTTTCCATATCCATCTCATAGTTTGTTATATAAAGGGTGAGGGGATGGGGGGAAGTCATCAAAAGCAATAACAGCTGCAAACTGAGTCTTTATTAGAGACTCTTTTTAATTTGATTTTTATAAACTAATCAAAGTCTAATTCAACAATTCTGAATTACGTTGAGAGTTAAAACCACCCTCTGCAAACATATTTTGTATGCTCGCGGACAAACTACCTGAAGAATGACTCGAAGCAGGAAACGTAGGGTAGTTTACACCCTGGCCGTCAGGCTGCATCCCTGGAGACTCGCACCCCTTCCGAGATCTCTTCCGAGCAGGAATAAGTGAGAGGTCCCCGGGGTATATATACTCAAAAACAGGGACCTGAGAACACGGTTCGCGCTCGGACCACTCCTCCACTTCTCCTCAAATTCTCTTTTACTAAACACAAGCTCCGGCCTCAAACTCATGCAATCCCCTTCCGATTGGCATATAACTTCTACAAATACCATAAATATTCTAAGTACAAACCTATCTTTATATCTAGTTAAATACTCTAAATATAAGCTCTGTAAAAATTACTCAGGAGATTTAAAAAAAAAATCGCTGATATACTACATATCCAATATTTGTTGAATAATAGTTGTTTCTTCTTTGAACCTAGTAAATATTAGCTATTACAATAAACTGAGATTTCCATAGGTCATGCTCTGCTTGAGTTCTACTCGCGAGCATGTATAAATTTTACTAAACAACCTGAAAATATTCCGTAGGTTAGGCTCTGCTTGAGTTTACTTGCGGGCACGTTGTTCAATAGGTAACCAAATTGTATAACTAAAAAGTTACCACGAAAAACATATATAAATTTCACTTTAAATGTCCATAGAAGGCTAGTCTTTCCCGCAGGTGAAGCTCTGCCGGGGTACACCAACTCGGGGAGGGGGCATTTTCAGCTTCAGTCTGTTTTCTACAGACATGGTGGTAATTACTTGGTAATGAAAACAATACCAAAAGTTGACAGCCTGCTAGAGCCCAAACTATAGCAATCAGTGTTTAGATCATCCTAATCTATCTACTACTCCCGTTTGGAAAACATACCCATTTTTGTGAAAAACGATTGTGATTGAATCATAAACATTAATTCGTACTCGTAGAACTGAACAAAAAAGGAAGTCTTTTTCTTACCATTCACCAAAACGAGGTGTCCGTAGGCATAACCTGAAGTAAGACCGACCAGGATGCATAGGGCAGCAGTGAACTGACATAAATTCATTCTAAATAATGGACTCGAAAGCAACTCGCCTGAGCGAGTGAAACTTCTACAAGTCAAAACTTTTCCTATATTCTCCTTTTCAATTTACAAATCTCAATTCTAAGTTAGGGAATAATTTTGTAGCGAAACACTAATGTTGACAATAAGTTATTTGGAAATGTTGTTTTATGATACGCAACCATATCAAAGCGCCTGCAAGAGGAAGCTAGTGCTGTGTAAACATTCAAGATTCTCTACTTAAATTGTGGAGTAGAACATTACTCCGAAATGGTGCATTTAAGCCGATTGGCAGATCAAAGAGAAATTTATTGTACAATCGATGTTGATCACATTGTTACAGGCCTAACCCATTTCTAAAAAGTTCCAGTCATGCAGCATGATCGATGACCGAATTTTCGTAAATTATCGTAATTTATTATGTTACATCATTATGAAATTTGAGTACTTTGAGTAAACAGAAATTGTTAATTGCCAATTTTATGGGGTGGGGGTGGGAGGGGGAACTCGTTTTAAATAAAATTCCGCGAATAAAAAAGATTTTCGATTTGTAGCTTATTTTTTAGTTCATTTTGGGCTTTTTAATCTAAGTATATTAGTCATGATAAATTTGTGCTTAAGATTTCTAATGTTCTAGCTCATCGTTGAAACACCTCTTTTGACTCAAATTCTACAAAATAAAAAATATGTATAAATTATCAATTTTTAGCCGTTTTTACCCATGTTTAGTGATTTTCTTTTAGCACAATTTTGTGCTCAAATGTGACGAATTTAAAGTGCTCAAATAATGTTGACCAACGAACTCATTCTTTTATTTGGAAAGCTTGATTTTTTGCCGTGAGAACGTGATTTTTATCTCAATCCTATAACGAGAGTTATCGTCTGAGATGACACAGATTTATTACAAATATATGCATGACAACCGACGGATCTGTAATTTGAAGCGGACCTCCTTTGTGATATCTGAAATTCAATATCAGTGCTCACTGATAAGCTGAGGGGCCTCTGAGCATTATTTGTTTCTTAATCGATTCATGATGCTGAAACGTGAAACGTATCGAGTTTTACGCTTCATCTTACTAGTTCCACCCCTGAAAACACATAATATTTATAATAAAAAATGAACTAAAATTTGTGAGTTGAAGTGTAAAACTTGGATATGACGAGATTGTGGAGATATTCAAGTGTTACCGCTCGAGGTCATTTTTTTCGAGAAAACCCTTGATTTCAATAGGGGGGGGGGGGGGGGGGGCAAATTTTATAACATTTAAACATAGTTTCCTCCCATAATTAGCTAAGTAATAGTAAAATTGACTACACCGTTGAAAAGGTGAGATTTTGGCGCAGTTTTTACCGGCGGGTCATCTGATTTCCCTGAGAATTTTCAGTAAAAACTATGAAGGTATGTACGTCGTTTTGACTTGTAGGTAGGGTTGCCAGGTGTCCGATTTCGGCTGGATCTTCCCAGCTTATCTGGGGGAGACCACAAGACACGATTGCCTAAGGACTCCTAAACACGACTTCCATTCTTTTGGAAGGAGATATTAGATTCTTCGGTTTCGGCCCAGACCGTCCGGTTTTTTAACATGCTGTCCGGAGGAAAATCGCTCTGAAGGCTAAATATCCGGTATTTACGGGAAGAGCGAAAAATTTTCAGTTTTTGTAAGTTCCATCGTAGGTTGCTATCCTACGAACTCAGCAGTAACTTCCAGAGGACCTTCTTTCAACAAAAGGTTAAGTTATCTTGTGGCAATTCACGCTAGAAAAATCCTAAATCATAAACATGTGTACTCTCATTACATTATTTCATAAGACGGAACTTTCAATCACTTCCGTTAGCCATTACTTGTGCACTCGCTGTTTCAGTTTTTGAGAAGCGTGAATTATCTTGATGAAAGATAATCTCAAGTTTGTTCTTCTAGACTTCGTGATCTTGTTGCGAAAATTCCAAGTTATCAGCGATTTATTGATTTAAATGTTTTCTGCTTATCTAGTACATTACCTAAATAAATAATATTTTTTTAAACTTCTTGAAATATCTGCACTAATTACTATAGTTTATTTTACTTTATTTATCACTGTATTTACCTCATTTAACTCTTCATGGCTGTGAGTCTCAAAGAACCAATAAAACCAAAAAGTAATTATTTCCAGCTGTTTATAGTCGAATTGTGTACACACTCAGAAACGAGCATAAATTTAACTATAAGGTTGAAATCGTTAAATTTGTGCGCCTTTAGTGGTATCCTAATGATGGATAGCTACCATTAAATTGTCGGTTATTTTCCAATCTTCTGGCTGTTTGTCATACGTCATACGTTAAAAAAATCATAGTATAACAAACAAATTTATTGATGCAATCAGGTTCTCAAGGAAATAGCATTTGGGACAGTCAAGTGTAAAAAATCATACCAGGCATGTGGTGGCCGAAATTGTTGATGCAGTGCTGGAGGCGTCCTTGTGCGTTTTCTCCAACATACTCTCTCAACTAGGGCGACTTCCACGCGAATAGCGTCCTTCAATTCGTCCAGAGTTCGGGGATTGTTCTCGTATACTCTAAGCCTTGAGGTGTCCCCATAAGAAAAAATCGCATATGGATAAATCTGGGGACCGAGGAGGCCAATGAACATCGCTAAACCTGGAAATAAGGCGACCAGGGAGGGTTGGGTTGGAACACGTCGCCGTCGTAATTCAGGGAAAAAGAAGTTGGTGATCATTACGACGTAGCGTTATGTTGGAGAGAGTCTATGTGAACTTCCAACAACGCCTCCAGCACTGCATCAACGATTTCGGCCACCACATGCCTGATGTGATTTTTCACACTTGACTGTCTCAAATGCTATTTCCTTGCGAACCTGATTGCACCAATAATTTGTTTTTGAGTAAAAATGAACTATTTTATGATTTTTTTAAAACCATCCGTCCTCTCTGCCGCACCCTGTATAACAGTAGAGAGAATATATGGGTACCTACCTGGTAATTGATATTATTGGTTCACAAAAATGTATTTAAAACATAACATAAAATTTGAAAAAAAATGTCTTACATTTATGAAAACATTATGTGGTGAACATTATATAAATTGTATATCAGTAGATAATACGAATCAATCACCAATCATGTGCATATCAATTATTCTGCTGCAGATATCGAACCTATTAGGTACGTTATGATTTTTTGATTACCTACTGTACAGTTATTGGATCTGCCGTCTCGATTTATAGCGTCCGGTTTTTTTTTTTTCATCCCAAATGGCAACTCTGGTTGTAGGTGATATTAAGCGATCGGATTTGAAGGGTGGTAATCTAGGGTTAAACATATATTTATTCTTGCACATACTTAAATTACGATTTGCGAGATGTAAGCTAGGAGAAAATGAGGAGAGGAGGTTCCCTGAGGGGAACAAAAGGGTCCCCAAACTCGCTCCATGTGCATCGTGCGTGATCACTGCGGTGGGGAAATATGATGAAACAACAGTGACGTGTGACTCGGCGGCCCCTTGGGACCCTCCAGAAGGATTGACAGGGCAGTCGTCGGGAATCCTCTTCATTTTCTGGGGTGCCAGCCACGTACCCCCCCACCCCCCTCTCTCTTTCCACTCGACATTTCGCCCTTAAAAGGGAAATCTTGGCAGTCGCATTCTCCCCCTTACTGCATCATATTATCGTGAAGGGAACATCCATCATACTCCGTGCGGTAGAGCGGCCGGCTCTCGAGGGGAAAATGCCCCCCTTTCATCCCCTTCTAATGACTGTATAGAGTCAGGAAGGGGAAAATATCAAAAACAAACAGCTCGCAGTAGGTACACGTCCCCTTCCAAGATCACTAAATATTTTCCGGAGATATGAGGAGTATGGTTTTAAAACCTACTTGGTATAGGCATTAGAAAAAAAGAAAAAGTCTGCCAAGTTGGATGTGGCACATGGCTTCCTTGTTTACCTATCATGAATGTATAGATCATGGAAAATTTTTGAATGATCTTGGAAAATCCCATTGCGGTAAAGAGTAAATCAAGAAGTAGCGTGAATGTCATAATTGGTCAATTAAGAAACGAAAAAATGATAACGTAAATTACGTTTGTGCAAGCGCAGAATGAACTGATGAGTTAAAAACAATGAAATAGGTATGGGACCATCTACAACCTAAACCGCGCATTCGCTGACAATTTCATCAAAATCGGATGAAACCTGTGGAAATTAAGGTAATTACAAGTATTTCACATTGGCGCATGCGCAGTAGGGATGAATGATACAATCGTGTTGAAATTTATATGAGGTAATCAAGTCATCTTCTTCCAACTATCATCAAAATTTAAGCGAAATCGAACGACCAGAAAAAATGGAGCATAATGGATTTTACGTTTGCGCAGAATGAAGTATTGATTTGGCAACAATGAAACTGATAGGGGTCTATCTACAACCTAACCCACTCATTTTCTGACCATTTCATCGAAATCGGATTAAAACAGTAGAAATTAAGGTCGTTACAAGGATTTCACATAGGCACATGTGCAGTAGCTATTAATGGTACAATCATGTTGAAATTGTTATCCCCCAACTATCATCCAAATTTGAGCGAGATCGGACGACTAGGGCGTGAAAAAATGAATCATAATGGAATTTACATTTGCGCATGCGCAGAGTGAAGTATTAATTTGGCAACAATGAACCTGATAGGAGACCATCTAAAACCTAACCCGCACATGCTCAGCCAATTTCATCGAAATCAGATGAAAACAGTGGAAATCTTCTTGGAAAGTCTTCATCCGGTCGTCGAGCGGAGAAGTTGTGTTATCTCTCTTGTGAAACGTAGTGTTTACATATTGGTGATTGTTCTTGTGGTTGTGAATATTATGGACTGTGCAAGGTGCTCACGGAAATTACATTCCCCGGCTAAATGCAGTAACTGTTCAGCTCTTTTTCATCCCTCTTGTACGCGGATTAAAACCGTCGAAAATTATGAGAAAATGAATAGGAAAGATCAGGAAAAATTGGAAATGGGGATGATCTAGTAAGGAGTGAAGAGAGTGACAGCGAAAATGAAGAAATAAATATTGATTCTCCCAATGCGGGAAAAATTTTGCCTAAGTTAAATGACCTTGACGCGGAAATGGATAGTGTTCATGCGCTACAGAAAGATGTTTCTGAACTTAAAGTATCGGTTCAGCACATGAGTGATCAATTTGATGCTTTTCTTACTGAAATGAACACTATCAGTGATGCGCTGAATTTCGAAATGAGTAAGATAACTTCTTAAGATGTATGCAACGCTATAGATGGTGTAAAATCGAAATTGGTTGGACCAGATAGAATTTCATACGTGTTCCTAAGGTTAATTAAAAACAGATTGAGTGAAGTTTTATGTAATATATTAAATGCATCGTTAAAACAAGGGAAATACTGGGATTTATGGAAAGAAGACTATGTATTGCCTTTGTGCAAAAAATTCCCGCCCAATACTTTGTAACAGAGTTAACTCCTGAGAGGTCCATCAAGCTCCCGTCAGAGCACCAGAGATAGCGCCGTCGGCGTTCCGTTTATGAAACAATGGGCGCCTCGGCCTGTGCTCGATCTTTTTGACAGCTGAGTTTGGCGTTGGATGGGATTCCAGGCGACTGGGAAACAAATCTACTCCGAACATGGCTCATTAAAAGCTATTAGTAGGGGTCGTATCTACCTTTTTATGAGGATTTAGGCCCCCATTGCACCTCTGGGGGGGGGGGGGGGGGGCACCTAAATTCCTTGTATGGTAGCAGAGCGTGGTTTGGATTATGCACGGCTGACGCCTAGTAGTCCAATCCACTATTTTTGGGGCGTTAATGTTTCAGAAGAAACATGGCCCGGGGTTCCAGAAGGAATTCCCATTATCACCCTTTGGTATATAAATAATTTCATTGGTCTTTGACTTATAATTTCTCTTTTATTCCCCATTTATATTTTATATTTTTTAAATTTTATGCCACCTGAGTATTGCTATATGTCAATTACCAGGTTAGAGCAAGCATTTAAGTCCCCATAGTTGGGCATATTAATTTAAAGTCCCCAATGTTGGGCAAATTAATTTATATATATATTTTATTTTCCTAAGGTATAAGTCTCCATAGTTGAGCCTCCGTTTTGTCCCGATTGTTCAATGAATATACTTCTTATGAAGATTCATTGACAATCCATCCCTTTTTAATTTCTATTTTCCCATCCTCAATCGCCAATGCAGCTATTTATGAATGAATGAGCATCAGTTCTCAGCTATTAACTATTCCACCCAGTTAACATCCTTGATCTTCAATCAAGTATGTCTTTAAGGGGAGGAGTGTAACAGAGTTACCTCCTGTGAGGTCCATCGAGGTCCCGTCAGGGCACCAGAGATAGCGCTGTCGGCGTTCCGTTGATGAAACAACGGGCGCCTCGGCCGTTCTCGATCATTTTTGGCAGCTGGTTTGGCGTTGGATGGGATTCCAGGCGACTGGGAAACCAATCTACTCCGAACATGGCTCATTAAAAGCTCATTAGTAGGAGTGGTATCTCTCTGACGGGATGCTGTTACTCTCCTCTACCTTTTTATGAGGATTTAGGCCCCCATTGCACCTCTGGGGGGGGGGGGGGGGCACCTAAATTCCTTATAACTTGCAGCTCTTCTAGACCTATAAATCTATTAAATTTACTAGCAAAAATATTTGATAAAGTTGTATTTGCAAAATTTTCAACATATATTGAAGATAATCAAGTATTGGATATTCATCAATCGAGTTACAGAAAAGGTCATAGTTCTCAGACAGCTCGCATTAAATTATGTGATGAAATCAGGAAGAATATTGATGAAAGTAAAGTCAGAATTTTAGTTAGTTTAGACTTAAGTCATGCTTTTAAAAGCATTGATCATGATCTTTTCCTAGCTGTATTACAATCTGTAGGCTGTTCTCTGAATTTAATTTCATGGTTCCGATCATCATCATCAGTTGAAAATACACTAGGTAGTTAAGTATACAATAATTCTAGTATGCAAAAATAATTCCTAGGTGTATAAAAATGACTCGAATTTAAGTATTTATGTTATATTAAACAAATGAAAAAATACCAGAATGATATGTAAAAAATGCAAAAAAGTACATTATTTACTATTTGTGAGACATTTGTCCTCAGAAAAGAAGATAGATTTTGTTTTTAAATATGTTTTGTGACCGACTCATTTCTCGTTAATGGTAAGAATGGTCGTTAACGACCAACATTTGCGAGATTAAATAAATCGTTAATCTCTCTCTCTCCCTCCTCTCGCTTTCCCCACTCGCTCGCTCTCTCTCTCTTTCTGCAGTATCGCTTTCGCCAGTTGATTTTGTTGCATGGTTGGCTAAATATAGGTAGATAGGTAAATAATAGGTTTGTAAAAATTTAGACACTTCAAACAAATACTGGGGCTTATATTTTACAATCAATGTTAACTCATCTACATTAATTCACATCCATTTTCAAAGGACTTCCATTTTAATCCTCCTTGACTAGCACATTGGTGATCGTAGAGCCCCTGTGTTTTAGGGTAGGTAGTCTTCATCACGCATTTAGTTTTTCCCACATCCTCCGACCATAGCTTCGCATATCGCTTACTGCAAGACATAACATTTCATTAGAACTTGATAACGATGTTGCTAAATGGAATAAAAGTAGTTTCAACTTTCTAACACCCCGAAGAGCAAAAGACCTGCTCAATCAGCGAACTTTTCACTTATATTTTGATGACTTTTTTTTTGCCGTCTCATTCACACTACAAGCTTACACTGCACAATGATAAATAATATAACAAAGCATATTTGCAGACATTAAAAATATCAGCAACATTAAATGTATCTGCTGTTTGGTAAGTACCGTGTTTGTTTCCAAGTACGGACTGTTAGTTAAATCATAGTAGAGCTCTTGTTGATCTGAAATATCGCTTCAGATATCGGGAGTTCTTTAAGGTAGTATCTGTGTTTGTGCGATCACGAGATCGTGGGATTGAGGTGAAATTATGCAGTTTAGGTCGTGTAAACATGCAAATTCGCTTAAAACGCTAGCGGGGTGTAGGTACCTACTGAATGTGACAATACATGCATATTGAGTGTATACTGTATATTTCCATCCATCCGGAGTGCATAGTTATCTCAACTCAAGTAAAAACTACAAGGAATCGAATAAAGAAGTCAGAAAGCAATGAAAATATTTCGAATGTAAAGGTAAGAAATTTACTGCAGCGGAATTGAGTGCGGAATATGAGTGTGATAGTGAAGGCGAAGGAGCTCCTAGGATGGAGGTAATGTTCTGTAAGGATCTCTGCCTGAGAACCATCCTGGACATGGAGTTAACGTTCAATAAGGCTTACGGGGTTGACCCAGCAAAGTATATTACGAGTATTATCGTGGTAATAGAATCAATTTCAAAAAATAGATGTTTGTGGTAAAAAATTTAGTATGAGATCTCTCGAAAAATCGAGACATCAAGATCCTTCGTGCAGGGTGTCGCATTAACTACCCCCCCACCACCCGTCTAACTCTGTTACAGTATACAAGCAACATTCATACATATCTCTATCAAATACAAGTATGAGAATTAACTAAGGGGCGTAAACTATTCTTAGCATATAGCTAAGAGTAGTTACATTTATCACATTTATTGTAAACATAAGTACTCTAAATACACACCAGGATCCTCACTCTTCCAAAATTTCTGAGCTGCGCTTGCTAGATCTTCACCTGCAAGACATAAAAAATTCATTAAAACTTGATAGCTAAGTTTCTCAATTTAATAAAAAGTGTTTTAACTTTTCTAGCACGTAAAAAGTCGAAGAAAATTTATATGACGCATTATTTCTCCTTTAATGGGTGACAGAAAAGATCATGGATATGTCTTTCCTTAATATCCTATTTTTGCAATTACCTATAGGGAAAATCGAGTATGGAATGATGGAAAATCTAATAGGTATCGATGGACATGTGTAAGTTTTAATTTTCTAAGAAATTAGAAGGATGTGAACAGAAGAAACATCCCATTAACAGAAGATCATTCCAGCACGTCTTCCATAAGTGGCTTCAATCAGAACCCAAGAAAGAAATTAACTCTTCCTAGTCTCTACATTTTTTCCTGGACGAACTACTGAAGGACGAACACCCAATATTATCCATCTGTCAACTCAGCACACGAGTGGTTTTCCTGCGAAACCTGGGCATCACGGGAAACTAGAAATTTGGGGTACCATGTCATACACAAATCTAGCGTAAACAGCTTAATAGAGAAAAAAAATACCTTATTGTATTTTGCTTTCAAACTTTGTAAAGAATTTTGTCAGCAGATCGATCAGTTTTTTCAAATGGTAAACCTCTTTTTGTTGAACTTCAATAATTCACTCACCTCTAGTCATAAGCTGGGAGTCTAGAAAGCAACGGACTGTTGCACAATCTACTGCAGAGAGTAAATATATAGCTCTGACAAGCTCAGCAAGGGAGGCAATGCATCTAAAGAACTTAGCCAATGACGTTGATCAACCGTATGAGAAAATCTGCATTCTGACGGATAACCTAGCTGCACTGAGTTGGGCTACAAATCCCATCATCAACTCCAAATCGAAACACATAGCGATCAAGGAGCACTTCATTCGTGAATTCGTGGAAAACTGGAATATCGAACTCGAATACTGTCCAGCAGAGGAGATGACTGCATATGTATTCACCAAGGCTGTTATCGGACCCAAGCTCCTAGTGTTTCGTTAGCAACTGGGACTTAAATTTAGTAGCTCATGAGGGGGAGTGTTGAACTTCAATAATTCTCTCACCTCTAACATAACGTGTTTATGCAACTAAGATGTATAAATATGTTTACATTTAATTTATTGTGTTGCTAGAGTTTAAACAATATACTCCTTTATCAAAAATATTTTTCCACTGCGTATTCAAATATATTACTTTCCATTGTATACTCGGAATATTCATCAATCCCTTCAAAAAATTAATCATAACTAGAGTTTTTGAGTGCACAAAATTGCACTTTTACGATCAATATGCAAAATATTGAGTTATTGGGGTATTTACGGAGAATCAACCATTGGTCTGAAAAGTTGGCGTTCACTATTTTTAAGCGAAAGAAGATTTCACTTGGAGAATTCGGACATCCACTGCACTTTCTTAGAATGAGTCATTTGCTTTATATAATTTTTCAAATATTCGGCAAAAGATGACTTCACTCTAGACAGAGGAGCGCCGTAGTGCCAAAATGGTTTTTTTCTCGGGAAATAACTAAGCTGAGCTCCAATTATATGAGAAGTTTTGCGCTGATTCTAAATATACCCCATGTCCCTATTCCTAAAATAGCTTCTTCCACCCAAGAAATTGATTTTTGACATTTTTTCTCTATTTTTGCTAGTTTTGACCTTTGGAACTGACCTAACTTTTTTTTATAAGAAAGAAAAGCTGTAGAGGATGGAATGCTGCTTCGAACGAGAAAACTACCGGCTCTCTAACTCACTTCTTCGATTTTTGACTCGTTCTTCTCCAACTTATCTTCAGTACAAAAAAAAAAAAAAAAAAAAAGTTTCAAAGGTCAAAAAGTGTGGAAATTTGTCAAAAGTTGAAACCGCCAGAATATGTAATGGATCGTGAACTGTTAACACATACGCCCGAAGATGGCGTTCAAATTTACACAGTAGTCCACTTTGTACTTTACAGTATGTCCACTTTGACGTAAAAATACTCAGAGAGTGACGAAATTGAACGCTTTTTTCCCTGATATGTGATGAAATATGATTAGCTAAAATAATTGTATATAAGCATGAAGAAATGACTTCAAGATTTTCTTCCAGATCAAAAAATATATTCAAGGTATTGTATGATCCCTTCGAACATAGAAAATATCTCAAAAATTTTTCTCACAAAAGAAATCAACATTTGACCATGCGAATGTACAACTATTAATCCAACGGAAATAAAATTAATAGGACATTATTTAGGAGCTTAGCTGCTGAACCCTGAAAATTTCATTAAAATAAAGTAGGTATATAAAGTAAATTGTATAAGTTAGGTACTATATTATTGTTGTATAATAGTATAATGTTGAATTGCTTTGAAATTTGAGCTTTTTGAGTGCAAGGAAAATGGTTAACTATTAATTTTATGGCAAAAACGTATTTTAAATAATAATCTGCTTATCAAAAAAACGTTTTAGTTATTTAGCTTTTTTGAAGTTTTTATCGATTTGCTGGCAAATTTTAATGGAATTTAGGTACATTATCCAGCATAATTTTGTACATACATTTTTGAATGTTCTATTTCATATAAGTATTTCATTTCATTTGAGCAATATTCTGCTAACACATATAAATTTAACGGTTCTTAGCCGTTTTTTGCTATCTTTAGTGATTTTTTCATCACTTTTTTGAAATTTGTCCAATTTAATGTGCTCAAAAAAAGAATGATGAATGTTTCAGGATGTCTCAAAACGGATATTGATGAACATTTTCAAAAATTTTGATTTTAAAATTTTAGGAGCCATTGCAAAGGCTTCATTTTCTACGACAATTCGCTAACAAAACCGTGCATGCCAATCGAATTTTTAAGAACAAAAACGTCAAAGTCAGCTTACCCCATCCTGTAGACTGCTCAGCAAAAGCGACAGCAAAAGTGATGACGAAAAGAAGGAATAAGATTTTCATTTTTAACGTTCAGAACGGCGAAATCGGACTGATAGTTTTCGAATGAACCAGTCCTGTTTTATACAACCGTTCGTTACGAATTGCTCTGTTGCTCATTAGACCTAATGGATATATTGCCTATTTCTTTTAGTTATCTACTCAATTAGGATGTCATATGCCTATTTTAATTGTTGTTTTCCTCTCTTGATACTGACTGTCATAATTTTTGTGGGGAGCTAATTTGATTGTTTGTAAATCGTGAGTTTCCATTTTATTTATAGTCCTCTTTTGGGGTCGCAGATAATTATTAAGTAGACTTTCTAATATTTCGTCGCCACTTGAAGGAAAACACACGTCAAAAGGTTCATTATTTCCTTATTGAATGTATGCTACCTTCTGCGCAGGTACCTACTTTGAAATTTTTTTTTATTAGCGAATTTTCTCAGAAAATTGCAATAAAATATTGCAATAGCTCCAAAATTTTTATAATAAAAACTCGAAAATTTTCTTTATTGAAATCGCTTTTAAGACATTCTAAAACTAATTCTAGAATTTAACTCTTTTTCATTTATATATATATATATATATACATATATCTCGGGTAGCAAACGCCAGTACCTTGGTACATTCAATACCTAATAACTCGCAAAATTAATTATACATCAAATGCTGTTGCGAATGCTTGAAAAACTTTTTTGTGTTTCCCGACTAAGTTGGTAGTTCTGGAGACAGATGTAGAGAAAGGGCAAAAATCCCTTCTAGTTCAAAAATCCCCAGAGCCGTTCAAGCCAATTCAGTTCTGACTAAACGTTTAACCTCGTGCTACTAGCTCTTATTAATCGACAGTTTTATCTCTTTCACCAAACTATTGTTATATCTATTCAACCCACCTTCCTGATGTTCACAGACAGTTGAATTCTGTGACACACACATATATATGTATATATGTGTGTGTGTGTGTGTCCCTTAAGGGGGAAGTGGGCCTGGAGGCTACCGTCCAATTTCTAATTCGTTGGTGGTCTTCCGTCACTTCCAAAAGGTTCTGGCATCTCGCCTCCAAGCTGCTGGTGTCATAGGTGACGTCCAGAGAGCATTTCGGCCAGCGGATGGCACAGCGGAGAACCTTACAGTTCTCCAAACTGTCATTTCGCTGGCCCGTATTGTAAAAATTTACAAGTTTCCGTTTGCTTCATCCCATTTGATTTTAAAACAACACACGATTCTATACTACCTAATTTCGATAGAAAAGCCATGATTAATAATTTAGATAACGTTTTCATCTTCATTTCTCCTCTTTATAGAGTCTCTCATTTGCATGTCAGCTGTCTTTGCAGACATCGATTTTTGAATTCTATTCATCTTGAAACGTAAACCAACAAATTTGAGAGAGAAAGTTGAGGGGGGGGGGGGGGGGGGATATTTAGTGTTAGGATGACGAGCCCATTTCGTATTTGTTACCAGAATATTACAAGAAGAACAATGTTTTTTACCTCGTATATGAGGTGAGGAAGTGGAGAAAACGAGGATAATTTGCTATGCGATTCGTCTCACGAAAAAAAAAAAAAAAAAAAAAAAAAAAAAAAAAATAAATAAAATAAATAAATCAAGCCTGGCTGGGATTTGAACCCACAACCTTCGTCTCACGAAGGAAAAAAAAAAAAAAAAAAAAAAAAAAAAAAAAAAAAAAAAAAAAAAAAAAATAAAAATAAAAATAAAAAAATTTCAAGCCTGGCTGGGATTTGAACCCACAACCTTCGTCTCACGAAGGAAAAAAAAAAAAAAAAAAAAAAAAAAAAAAAAAATCAAGCCTGGCTGGGATTTGAACCCACGTCCTAGCGGGTTCGCGTAGCGGGACAAAAAAAAATTATTGGGGGTCGGCCTAAGAATTGCATAGCAATTAATATATATATATATATTACTTTCTCTTTTAATGACGATGAACCAACTCTAGTTGAGGTTCTCGAATGAATTCGATAATCATTTTTTACCAAAATTTAATATCACTTTTGAGCGTCACACCTTCAATATTTTAAAACAGCTCGACGGTGCATCATTTGATAAATTTCTCATTAAAATTAAAACACAAGCCCAAAAATGGGAGTTTGCCTTTCTTGAGGATAGTCTTATTCGTGATCGAATCGTAGTCGGAATGAAATATGACGAAGTTCGTAAAAAATTTCTGACAGACAATAAGTTAACACTAGACACGGATTAGTTCAGCTCTCAAAATTGCAGATAAATTCAACTAATAATGTAGATGCCCTTCATAGCCCTTTATCTTCCGCATCAACGAAAAAAGTAATAAGTAACTGTGGTTATTGTGGCCGCAGACATCCGATCCGCAAATGCCAGCATTTAGATTTATTTGTGAAAAATGTAGTCGCCGGGGGCAATACACCCAACTTTGTCGTTCATCCATCAGTAATAGCGAGAACTCTCCCAATTCATCATCTGGAATGCACGTAGTCAACACTGTTACTCACCACGATGGTGTCGAGGAAAAAGAATTATCAGTACATTCAGTTGAATCATCACTGGACGATTGGCTAGAAAAAGAACAAGTCAAACATTCTACTACCACATTCATGGTAAAGTTAGACACTGGGGCGCTATGTAACGTGCTCCCTTACTCTATATTTCGTAAAATGTGTCTCCCTATAGATTCATCTCGTACCAAACGACTTTTAATGTACAACCGCGTTTGCCAAATCAACGTTCTAGATCAATGTACAATACCTACCACTTATTGTCCAATTTTCGGGCATAATGCATGCACAGTCACTGGATTGGTAAAGCGTGTTGAAACTATTGACAATGTAGAATATAACTTCGCATCCTTCCTCCACGACGTATTCCTTATGCAATCAGAGACCACATTAAAACTGAGTTAGACAGTTTGACCCAGTTGAAAATAATTCGCCCTGTGACTGAGCCTACACCAGCTACATCACCCTTACTCATAGTTAAACAGAATGGCAAATTAAGAATATGTATGGATCCATACGATCTCAATAAAAACATAATCCGCCACCCATTCCCCAATACGCCTACTCCGCCGGAACTCCAAACAGCTCCGAAGGTCTTGGGTTTAGGAGTATATCTAAGACATGATTCAGTGTTCAACATGAATTATGTTTCTACCCATTAAAAAAAAAAAAAAAAAGTTGTAATATTCTGAAAATAACATGAATTATTGAAATGGTTTTAATAATCAGGAAAACTCCATTGCAGAGCATAGGTAGTCAATCAAGATGTAGATAACGTAAAATTTTGAAATCTTCCATTTTTAGGAAACGGGGAAAATGATGCTTAATTTCCGTTAGCGCATAGGCAGAAAGAAGTTATGATTTGAGAAAAATGAAATTGGTAGAGGACAATCTTCTACAGCCTACCCCACTCATTCTGAAAAAATGTAATATAAATCTGATTTAAAAAAAAGCCACAGTTCCTTTGAGCCTGACGGCTAAAATTATAAAACATGAATATGCTTTAGCCGTACACGACTCACTCCTCGTCGATTCTCTGAACCCGACCCCCCATCGGCCTCTGAACTCTGTTTATCATTCAAAACAAAAAATGTTTTAGCTCCTCGCTCTCACTTTATTATAGAAATGATCACGACCATTGAGCTCTTGTGAGATGATGATCTCCTAATAGAAACTCGCGAGTAAACATTCACTTTATTATAGAAATGATCACGACGATTGAGCTCTTGTGAGATGATGATCTCCTAATAGAAACTCGCGAGTAAACATTCACTTTATTATAGAAAGAGGCTAAAGAGGCTACATACGAAATTACAGCTTCCTATAGTGTAAAGTATAGAAATTACCTATTAAAATAATTTAACCACCGCTTCACAAATCTAACCGTTCTCGCAATATTCGGATCACCTGCTATGAATCACATAATCGAAACACCAGCTCAATGAAATCATCAGAAATTAACAAGCGGTTGCAATCATGTTCACAATATCAATAATTGAGAATGATCACCTGTGTGTAAACAATTATTCATATAACCATGCTCATAACTCAGCTTGTTGGCCACGCACTTCGCAGTAGTTAATATAGTATGGTTGGATAAATCGAGAGCTTTCGAACGAATGGTCAACGAATTTTGTGGGATGAAAAACGACGAAGTATCATATCTCTAGCAACGACTCGGTTGTAAGCGGAAATCATCACAATTATTGGCGCTACTTTCGTTGCACTCTCGTGGGACATTTTTCGGTAGTTAGGTCACGGCTAAAGCATATTCATGCTAAAAAAAAAAAAAAATAATAATAATAATCTTGTTCCTGGAATCTCACTTTCGTGCATGAGCAGGAGCTTCTAATGATGCAATACTGTTGAAATTAATACAGAATAATCAAACCATTGTTTTCCAGCTATGCACCAAACTCGAGTGAGATCGGACGACTAGGGTGTGAAAAAATGATGCTTGAAGTAGTTTACATTTTCGCATTCGGAGAATGAAGTAATAATTTGAAAAGTATGAAAACAGCACCATTTACAGCTTAACACGCACATTGCCTGAAAATGTCATCAAAATCGGACGAAAACTGTTGAAATCAAGCTCGTTAAAAGGAACACACATTCGCGCATGCGCAGTACCTACTGATGATAAGATTTTTCGAAATTCCTTGAATTTAACGCTTTTCGATATGTGTATGTAGAGTTTGATCAAAAAGTTCTGGTTTTTTTCAATTTGCGAGCAAACAGATGGTCGTTGAAATTTTTCGGTGGTCTAACCTAAACGTTACTCTTCCTGAGTCATCTGGTTATTTTATATTGCTGTAATATTCTCTGTTCTCGTGTTATTCAGATCAGCTTCGGAACCACCTGATTTCCTAATCTCACGTTGCTGAAATGAGAAAATTGTCTACAACTTTGATTTTAATAAGAAATAGGTTTGTTAACAGAGAGAAACTTCAAATTAGTAGAAGGCCATATACTTTCCAATCACTCTTGACTAATCTACATTATTTCACATCCATTTTCAAAGGAATTCCATTATTTCCTTGACTCGCACATTATTCATCGTATTGACGTGGTTTTTTGGGTCGGCACTAGCTTGTAGCTTCATCCTGATGTAATCTCCTCGTAGATTTCAACTCCTTCTATAACATCCTCTGCAAGATCCCCTGCAACACATCATTAGTACTTGATAGCAACGTTGCTAAAATGAATAAAATTTGTTAGCTTTTATACCATGCCAAAAGGAAAAAAATCTAGCCATGCATATATATATATATATATATATATATATATATATGTGTGTGTGTGTGTGTGTGTCCTTCCAGACGATACCTAACTCTCCTTAGGATTGAGAGAAAAATTCGTTTTTGCGCCAAAAAATCAAGTTTTTCAAATGAAAATACGAGTTCGTTGGCCAGCATTTTTTGAGCACATTAAATTGGTCAAATTACAAAAAAAAAAAAAGCCTGAAAAAATCACTAAAAATAGCAACAACAAAAAAACGGCTAAAAATCGTTAAATTTATAAGTTTTTTTTAGCAGAATACTGCTCAAATAAAGTTTATTAACTATAAAATAGAACATTAAAAAAATTTATGTGCAAAATTATGCTGAAAAATGTACTTAAATTTCATTAAAATGTGCTAAAAAATTGAATAAAACTCAAAAAAAAAATTTAAAAATTCAAAATCTTTCCCGAATTTCCTTCAAAAATTTCCTAACCTCACGTTGCTGAAATGAGAAAATTGTCTAAAACTTTGATTTTTATAAGAAATAGGTTTGTTAACAGAGAGAAACTTCAAATTAGTAGAAGGCCATATATTTTCCAATCACTCTTGACTAACCTACATTATTTCACATCCATTTTCAAAGGAATTCCATTATCTCCTTGACTCGCACATTATTCATCGTATTGACGTGGTTTTTGGGTCGGCACTAGCTTGTAGCTTCAAACTAATGTAATGTTCGCGAAGATTTCAATTCCTTCTATATCATCCACTGCAAGACAAACATATCATTAGTACTTGATAGCAACGTTGCTAAAATGAATAAAATTTGTTAGCTTTTATGCCATGCCAAAAGGAAAAAATCCATTCATGCAAATGAAAGGACGAGTTCGTTGGCCAGCATTTTTTGAGCACATTATATTGGTCAAATTACAAAAAAAAAAAAAGCCTGAAAAAATCACTAAAAATAGCAAAAAAAAAAGGGTAAAAATCGTTAAATTTATACTTTTTACCAAAAATTGCTCAAATAAAGTTTATTAACTATAAAATAGAACATCCAAAAATTAGTGTGGAAAATTATGCTGGAAAATGTACTTAAAATTTCATTAAAATGTGCTAAAAAATGGATTAAAACTCAAAAAAAATTAAAAATTCAAAATCTCTTTTTGAATCGCAGAATATTATTTAGAACGAGTTTTTTACCATAGAATCGGTAAATACCTAACAATTTCTTTTCCCCCAAAGTCCTTGGTTGCTTGGGATAAAGTGGTATCCAAGGCTGAGATGCTGGCTGAAACGATTATTAAATTTTGCAATGTTCAATACCTTGAGTTAATCGTTTAAATTGAGGCCAGGCGGTCGATTTGCTCCAAGTATCCATCTATGAGCTCTTTCTGATTGCTGGAGCAACTTTCTTAAAACTTTCACCCCAAAGCACTGGTCGAACGTGGCATTATGGGACGTCGCATGTGTTTTAACTGGGAGTTGCTGGGTTTGGGTGATAGATGCTCTGTGGTTGTTCATGCGCAGATTGAGTGTGGTTGCTTCACCAATAAAGAATGCAGGCGCCTCAGTGCACATATAACTTATACTTACAAAAAATTGATCCCAATATATTTGCAAATGAGGTAATTTTTAAATAAAAACAAAACATGGATAATAAAACCTTTATTCTCCATCTGTTCTACTTAAGGTTTTTGTTTAAAAATACCAACATTTTAATTCTGTCTGGGTCCAGGCGATTTCTCTTCTGGTCGCAGATGTTTCCTGCCGTACTAAAAAGTCTCTCGCTAAAAACAGTAGAAGGAGGCACACACAGATATTTTACAGCTAATTTTCTCAGTCTTGAGTGGGGACTAGAAAACCAGTACGACCCTAACTAACGGTTACACAAAGTTGTTACGTTCCGCAAGTTGTTACTGCACATAGCTATCGATAGCCTCTCGCAATGAATACTGGCACTAATAGCTTACCGTTCCGTCGTAGATGAAGTTATTAGTCTAATTAGCTAATATATTTTCCATCTCTATCTATTGTCATTAGGAGTTCTTGTTCCAATGAAGCTTTAATGCTTTAGTTACTTATTAAAATTAAATAAATTTTAAAGATTAATTCTTATTACAAATTCTAAATTTCAGATTTATATTTTCATTCAAGGCTTTAGTTAATTTGAATTGTGCAAATACAAAATTTGATATTTTTTTTATCTATCAAGCATTAATTAATAGGCAACTTTTATTGCCTAGGATTGATTTCTTTCTGAATAAAACAAGTTAAGCAGACTGACTTGGTTTTTTAGTTTTTCGTCGGTAAGGTGGTTTTAGGCTACTTTTTTCATTTTCCCCTACTCCTTCCGGCAGAAAAAGCCAGTTTTCCCCTCTACAACATCGCAATCGTGTTGTAACGATACCGATCTTTTTCTAAAGCATGATTGAAATCAAATGAAACTACCACGTAACGTGGTTACTGTAACGTTAACAAGCGTAGCAACTTTTGAAAATTAATTGAAATTGAAACCTAATTATTGTAAATAGGTAAATTGTTAAATACTGCAACTTTGGATTCACGTAAGCATAAAAATCACGGGACCAACAGCAGCAGCGGAAACATTACAGCTGCTACCACTAATATTTACATTTAAATGGATCGGAACTGACGGAACAAACCACCGGTAAGAGGACACAGGTAACGGGACAATTCAGCTGCTCTTTTGAGCGGAATCCCTCTCGGTGTGGTACCTGTAGTAAAATTACAAATGCTGAACCAAAAGTGGTGAAATTCAGTTAACAATTGGACTAGCGATGCAATCATAACGTGCCACAGCGAAGTGTGGCTGGGTACAGCTAGACGTTGCATAGAGGCCCGATGGAAAAAAAAAGAAAAAAGCAGTCTGCTCAGTCAGAACGTCTAATCAATTTATTAAAGAAATACTAGACAACATAATAATATTAATTCTGAATATTCCGCCTCACCTATAGATTTATCCTAATAATACATCCGTTTTATTCCACCTCGTAAACTTTTTGCACGAACATCGTTCACCACAGCCCCTTGCAAGATATTATGTGAACGAACCAAATCAGCTTTATACCGATTCAGAAAGTCGAAATCTGCAGAGGGAATTCGGGTTAGTTGCTACATTCATGAATGTATATGTTACAGTTAATACCCGAGATCAGTTCATTGTAATTTTAACCAGTAAATTCTAGTTTTCACTGGGCCCCTTCGTGAAAACTAGCTGCCACTGGTGAAAACTAAAATTCTCTGCTGGTTCGATTGAGTCAGTTAAAACTAGAATTCACTGATTTCATTTAAGAGCAGACGTCAAATCATCTCATAGACAAGCAGCCTGATATACAGTACAGGTTCATTCTTAACTACCAGAATCACCTCACTGTTCGACCAGCTACATCCTCTAAGCAAGCGGGCTGAAGCGGTGGTAATCTAGGTTAAAATCTTTGGAGTCCCTTTTTCGCTCCATTCAGACAAGGGAAGAGATTTTGTTAACAGCGAGCTTGAGGTACTATGACTAGAGCTAAAGATAGTCCAAGACAGGCAAAAGCATTCGTAAAGTCAAGGGTCTGTGGAGCGCACCAACTAGGATGTCCAATCCAGCGAATGCTTGCTTGCGTCCACGAGGTCCGCAGAAACCTTACATATCAAATCGATGCATATGCAAGAGGAAAAGTATTTCATGTAACTCTAAATGGCACGAAAACTTGGCTTGCTGTAATAAATAATACCTTAAATTCCTATTATTACATTTTTTGAACAACAAGAAATAAGCAATCTCAAAAACAGTTTTTCCAGTGTTCCTAGTACCTATATTCAGTTCAGACCGATCATAAATAACTATTAAAATGTCTTCTAAGAACAGCTTTTCACTAGGTTATTCCAGTTTTGCCTAATGAATGTTGGTTGAAAATAGTTTTAACTGAACTAAATTCAGTTACTTCTATAGTACTATTGGTGAGGGTAAATTCTAGTTCAACTTCTTACAATTAGTTTTCACAATTAGTAGTAGTGGAAACTATTACTGACTAGTTAGAACTAGAATTAACTGATTTCGGGTATTAACTGTAACATATACATACGACCCTCACCAAATAAATGGCGAAGGATGAACATTTACAGTGCCACTAGACATACCCAAGTCACAATGAATTAATAAGTACCGTGATACTTTTATCAGAGCCTTTGGCAAAATCTGAGAGCAGTTTTTATTCTTGAAATGTAATCCAATTAATTTTGACGGGAGCAAACCAGTTTTTTTTCTGTTCTTGGCCGATTTAAAAGGTTAACTACTGAAAACATTTAATCGAAACGGGGAGAAAGGAATATTGTTTTCTAATGTTTTACGAATGGGTTTACTGAGGGTACTGAGGATGGATCGAAATCGTCTCGAAACTTCGAATAAATCATGTATTATAAAATGAAGTAATTATATTCATCATTTTTGGATGATACTTTGATGGCAACCATTTCATAAAATCATGAATAATATCGCCGATCTTATTCTCGAAAGTACTGAATACGTTTCGATGTATTTCCAAATATGAGAATTCACTCAATCCCAAATATTTTGTTCACATCATTAACATAACCAAGTATACGAAACGAATTTCATCAAACAAATATACACTTACACAACCCTGCAGAGGCGACAGCCACTGTGACAAGAAGAAGGAATAGGATTTTCATGCTTAACGTTGTGAACAGCAAAGTCGAACTGTTGATTATCGAATAAAACAGTCCCGGTTTATACAACCTATCGTTATGAATTGTACGGTTGCTTACTGTTCCTAATGAATGCATATCAAATTCTTTTAGTTATTTGCATAATTAGAATGCCGATATAACCATTTTTGACCGCGGGTAACTTGGTGATGGGTGATTCGTTAGTGTTTTCCTCATTCTCAATGACCTTTTGCGTCGTATACAGGGTGGTCGGTTTAAAGTGTTAGGTAAATATACATTGGGTGAAACTAAGTAGAAAATGGAGTGGAATGCCTCCATTCGTAATTTTTATCTTAAATCTTAATCCGTTGCTGAGTTAAGATTTTTTAAAAGGTTTTTTCCACGAGAAAACCACGTTTTTTGACATAAAAACTCACATTTTCCCCTTTTAAAACGACTTTTTTCAACTTTTGACCACATTTTTGGAATCAACGTGTGGCAAATTGTCTAATAAACGTCTAGCAGTAGTAGTTGATTCTGTTGGAAATAGCAAAATTCGTAAAATGTTTAAAAATTCGCCAATCTCTCAAAATTATTCCCAGAGATGAAAACTGTTGAAATCAGGCTCGTTGAATGGAATACACATTCGCGCATGCGCGGTAGCTACTATGATAGGATTTTTTTGAAATTCCTTGAGTTTAACGCTTTTTGATATGTGTATGTAGAGTTTGATCATAAAGTTCTGGTTCTTTTCAATTTGCACGCAAACAGATGGTCGTTGAAACTTCTTGGTGGTATAAGCTAAGCTTTACTCTTCTTGAGTCATCTGGTTATTTCATATTGCTATAATATTCTGTTCTCGTGTTATTCAGATCAGCGTCGGAACCACATGATTTCTTAATCGACTCACGTAGCTGAAATGAGAAAATTGTCTACATCTTTGATTTTAAAATTTTTGGAACCATTGCAATAGGTTCATTTTCTACAAAAATTCGCTGAAAATTCCAGTCATGCAGCATGATCGTATGAGCCTTTTTTTTCTTCAAATTATCGTACTATATTATGTTAAATTGTATTGAACTTTGTGCACTTTTAGTGTAAAGAAATTTTTAACTACCTACCAATCTGAGGACAAAAAACTCACTCTAAATAATTATCTGCAATTCTGCATGATTTCGGATTTTAAGCTATTTTGGATATTTTTATATTTTTTGAAAATATTAAAGATATTTAAGTAGATACATTTTGGTTTATTATTTTCAATAATGAACCATTGTAATATGTTTTGGTTTAAGTACATTTGAAGATGCGTAGAATCCAAAAATCGAATTTAAAAAAATCCTTCCGTCCGCCGTCCGCGGCTTTTCTCCGAAAATACTACACAAAACTAAATGATACTTGTGTTAAAAATCACATTGGGGTCTAGATGGCTCTAGAAGCTCGTCATTAATTTTTATCAACCCTAAAGGGTTGAATTAATGGGTTAAACATTCAAAAAATTTGAGATCGAAAGCTTTCTAGGTAACAGTCATAATTTGTTGCTTGTCAATGATAAATTTAATCCCAAAGAATCTATTAAAACTACCCGCAACGCTGTACGTTGAATAGTTCGCTTTCCCTAAGGGCTTGAACATCGAACAAAAACCTTCGAATTCCTATGCGCGAGAAGATAGAGAAATCACGCACTGCTAGCGAGTCTATTGAATAAACAGTCAAGCTGTAAATTCCATGAACAATCGCTAGATAGTGAGACCGGAATTTACGAAGAAATTGCCTTATAAGTATCAGCTGATATAATGCCAATAATGGAAATATCAGGTGATATAATTCCAATGGATTTATTCTAACTTTGCGAAATCAAGTTTATTAACTATTGTCCGTGCGAAAGTACCTATTAGTGAATCCCAGGTACCTAGATGCTTAATTTCATCTCTTGAATTGCTCCCAAGGTAGCGAAAGCATTGTTTTCGATTTCGAGAGATGGAAAAGTTTTAGTCTCCAAAAAATCAAACGGTTGTTGTTTTTTTTACAGTGTTTCGCCCTGTGACTGAGCCTACACCAGCTACATCACCCTTACTCATAGTTAAACAGAATGGCAAATTAAGAATATGTATGGATCCATACGATCTGAATAAAAACATAATCCGCCACCCATTTCCTCTAAATACCTTAGGAAAAATAGCGACCAAGTTGTCAAATCCCAAATATTTCACAAAACCTCGATTGTGAAAAAGGGTTTTAGCAATTGCTGACCAAATAGTTGTCCCTAATTGTGAACGTCAGAAATTCCTACAGACATTACATGGTGGACACCTGGGTTTACCCGCATGCTTTCAAGAGCTCGAAGTTTTGTTTTTTGACCCAAATATACCCGATATATTTTCGACCATTCTTCCAAATGACCAGTGTGTGGATCTCATCAACGGCAGAATTTTGATGAGACAATCATGACAAAACCTATTCCTCATCGACCTTGGGAACGAATTGCTTCCGACGTTTTCTCTTTAGGAAATTGAAACTGTCTTCTAATATAAAAGTTTTTTGGGATATTTTGACTTAGCCAAATTGTCAAGTCTCAGTTTGCAGAACATAGTACTGTAATTCAAGAAGTGGTTTTCAGTACAAGGTGTACCAGATGTCCTGGAAACAGACGGGGGTTCATATTACAGCTCACAAGAATTTACTGAGTTCTCAAAAGAATGGAATTTTATTCAACGAATCTCATCACCCCATTACCCCAAAAGTAATGGACTGGCAGAGAAATATGTATCTACAGCCAAAAATATGATCAAGAAATGTGAAGCAGATGGAACAGATATCTACGAAGCTCTACTTTTGGAGAGAAACACCCCAAAACCTGATTTAGGAAGTCCAGCTCAACGTTTGTTTAGTAGAGTTTTGAAAATGCCGCTTCCAACAATAACCAAATCGCTCAACCCTGTAGTGAGAGCATCAATACCGTAGAACCTGTTGGGTCAACGACAGCTTCAGGTCTCGTACTCGGACCGAGCGAACGACCGAACGAATCCTTAAACCTACGAACCAGGCGATGAAGTACGATATTGGGTCTCTCCACGAATATGGAAGCCGGCGGTTGTAGTACGCCTAACGACTGTGCTTCGATCATTCATTATTATTCCTCAACACTCGACCCGTGAGCTCCGCCGGAACTTCAAACACCTCCGAAGGTCTTGGGTTTAGGAGTATATCTAAGACATGATTCAGTGTTCAACATGAATTATGTTTCTACCCTAAAAAAAAAAAAAAAAAAAAAAAAAAAAATTTATAATATTCTGAAAATAACATGAATTATTGAAATGGTTTTAATAATCAGGAAAACTCCATTGCAGAGCATAGGTAGTCAATCAAGATGTAGATAACGTAAAATTTCGAAATCTTTCATTTAGGAAACGGGGAAAATGATGCTTGAAGTAATTTCCGTTAGCGCATAGGCAGAAAGAAGTAATGATTTGAGAAAAATGAAATTGGTACAGGACAATCTACAGCCTACCCCACTCATTCTGAGAAAATGTAATATAAATCTGATTTAAAAAAAAAAAAAAATAAAAATAAAAAAAAAAATTAAATTAAAAAAAAATCTTGTTCCTAGAATCTCACTTTTGCGCATGAGCAGGAGCTACTAATGATGCAATACTGTTGAAATTAATACAGAATAATCAAACCATTGTTTTCCAGCTATGCACCAAACTCGACTGAGATCGGACGACTAGGGTGTGTGAAAAAATGATGCTTGAAGTAGTTTACATTTTCGCATGCGGAGAATGAAGTAATAATTTGAAAAGTATGAAAACAGGACGATTTACAGCTTAACCCGCACATTGCCTGAAAATGTCATCAAAATCGGATGAAAACTGTTGAAATCAAGCTCGTTAAAAGGAACACACCTACTAATGATAAGATTTTTTGAAATTCCTTGAATTTAACGCTTTTTGATATGTGTATGTAGTGTTTGATCAAAAAGTTCTGTTTTTTTTTTCAATTTGCGCGCAAACAGATGGTCGTTGTAACTTCTCGGTGGTCTAACCTAAGCGTTACTCTTCCTGAGTCATCTGGTTATTTTATATTGCTGTAATATTCTCTGTTCTCGCATTATTCAGATCAGCTTCGGAACCACCTTATTTCCTAATCTCACGTTGCTGAAATGAGAAAATTGTCTACAACTTTGATTTTAATAAGAAATAGGTTTGTTAACAGAGAGAAACTTCAAATTAGTAGAAGGCCATATATTTTCCAATCACTCTTGACTAATCTACATTATTTCACATCCATTTTCAAAGGAATTCCATTATCTCCTTGACTCGCACATTATTCATCGTATTGACGTGGTTTTTTGGGTCGGCACTAGCTTGTAGCTTCATCCTGATGTAATCTCCTCGTAGATTTCAACTCCTTCTATAATATCCCCTGCAAGATCCCCTGCAACACATCATTAGTACTTGATAGCAACGTTGCTAAAATGAATAAAATTTGTTAGCTTTTATACCATGCCAAAAGGAAAAAAATCTAGCCATGCATATATATATATATATATATATATATATATATATATATATATATATATATATATATATATATATATATGTGTGTGTGTGTGTGTGTGTGTGTGTGTGTGTGTGTCCTTCCAGACGATACCTAACCCTCCTTAGGATTGAGAGAAAAATTCCGTTCTTGCGCCAAAAAATCAAGTTTTTCAAATGAGAGGACGAGTTTGTTGGCCAGCTTTTTTTGAGCACAATAAATTGGTCAAATTACCAAAAAAAAAAAAAAAAAAAAAAAAAATGCCTGAAAAAATCACTAAAAATAGCAAAAAAAAAACGGCTAAAAATCGTTAAATTGATATTTTTTTAAGCAGAATACTGCTCAAATAAAGTTTATTAACTATAAAATAGAATATTAAAAAAATGTATGTGCAAAATTATGCTGAAAAATGTACTTAAATTTCATTAAAATGTGCTAAAAAAAATTTCAAAATCCTTCCCAAATTTCTTTCAAACATTTCCTAACCTCACGTTGCTGAAATGAGAAAATTGTCTAAAACTTTGATTTTTATAAGAAATAGGTTTGTTAACAGAGAGAAACTTCAAATTAGTAGAAGGCCATATATTTTCCAATCACTCTTGACTAACCTACATTATTTCACATCCATTTTCAAAGGAATTCCATTATCTCCTTGACTCGCACATTATTCATCGTATTGACGTGGTTTTTTGGGTCGGCACTAGCTTGTAGCTTCAAACTAATGTAATGTTCGCGAAGATTTCAATTCCTTCTATATCATCCACTGTAAGACAAACATATCATTAGTACTTGATAGCAACGTTGCTAAAATGAATAAAATTTGTTAGCTTTAATACCATGCCAAAAGGAAAAAATCCATTCATGCAAATGAAAGGACGAGTTCGTTGGCCAGCATTTTTTGAGCACTTTAAATTGGTCAAATTAAAAAAAAAATGCCTGAAAAAATCACTAATAATAGCAAAAAACGGCTAAAAATCGTTAAATTTACACTTTTTTTTAGCAGAATATTGCTCAAATAAAGTTTATTAACTATAAAATAGAACATTAAAAAAAATTTATGTGCAAAATTATGCTGAAAAATGTACTTAAATTTCATTAAAATGTGCTAAAAAATGGATTAAAACTCAAAAAAAATTAAAAATTCAAAATCTCTTTTTGAATCGCAGAATATTATTTAGAACGAGTTTTTTACCATAGAATCGGTAAATACCTAACAATTTCTTTTCCCCCAAAGTCCTTAATTTTCAAAACAATGTAACATAATCTAGTACGATAATTTACGAAAATTCGCTCATACGATCATGCAGGTATTTATAAAAATTGTTGTTGAACCCTCACAAGACTACCGTTTCTTCTCAACAATCGACGAAACCATAGAACACGTGTTGGTAATGTGCCCTTCGCTAGCGGAAGAGCGAAAACCACTACTAGAAGTGCTTCTACATGGTCTATAAGATATTTAAGATCTACGCAGAAGAATACAGTCTATAGTGATTTTTTCATTTCTTAGGAAAATATATTAACCCTTGAGAATTCTCAATATTCATTAGACTATTTCTTAACTCTTTTAGTCCCAAATTATTTGTAGTGGACAGAAAAATTTAAAATTTTGCACGCAATCTACTATTGGTCTAAGTAAGCTCTGGTAAAAATTGCATGATCCTAGTAACATCGGTTCAAAAGATGTACCATGTACAGTATAGTGCACAATGAGACTGAAGCGGTGCTGTGCACAATTTCGAATGTACAGTGTACTGCACAATGAAACCCAACCTGGTTTCAAACAAAAATTCACAACAGTTTCAAATTCGAACATATTTATTGAACAATTTTATTGAACAATGAAACTATAAAACTAAAAATAATACCCTTGATCAAGAAATAAAGCAGGGCGAGTATAAAGTAAAGACTCTTTTGTAGTTGGAAATCACAGAAACACATTGTATCACAAAATTATTTCAGTAAATTAGCAAAAGTAAAATTTATGGCCTCACATGCATGCGGCAAATTATAAACAGCACCAAAAACTGGCTGGTAGTACCTAGGTAGGTACACGAAAATCGCGAATTTATTTGATGAACGGCTTATTCATCGTAAACAGCTCTCCTATGATGTCGTTTCTTGGTATTATCGTGCCAAAATTGTTTCCAACCAACGTTCTCCAACATCCAAAGGGGTGCTGCTTGACAAAATCTACACCCGTAATCATTCCCAATAATGTCTAGTTGCCGAAATCGGCATTTTCCCCGCCGAAGTTTCGACGGTCTTCTCATATTTTTGGACTCAGAACATCACGCGATCCACATCGCTCTGGTGCTATTGTACAACCTACTGTACACTACGTTTGAACGCGTGGCAGCTTTTCCACGTCGCTCTGGTGCTATTGTACAACCTACTGTACACTACGTTTGAACATTTGGCACAACTTCATTTCGCAAATAACCAACTCGATTTTTGCTTCTATAGTAACTAAAGGACGTCTACAATCGATACCAAGCATAAAAGAGCTGATGGATCGTATTTACACTGCATAAAAAACCAAAAATTGTGGTGGACCATGACGGGCGGGTGGAGGACGGAATGAATCAGCAAAAAAGGCTTTAGTTTACATTATGTGGAACTTAAAGTCACGCTACCGTCGTTGTTAGGGGGTTGTAGTTGCTGTTTAACACAAATTATGGCCCTAAAACGGCTCTGGTTATGGAAAACAAAGTGAGAAGGTCATGTACAGTGGACTGCACAAAAAGACTGAAAGGGCTAAGTTATTTCCTAAGTTACACTGTATTTATTTGGCTAATTTATAATATATATATATATATATATATATATATATATATATATATATATATATATATATATATATATATATATATATATATATATATATATGAATGATTAATTTAGGAAATAAATTTCACAGATAAAAGACGAAAAAAAGAAAAATCTGATATTTCGATCAAAATCTTGGTCACAGATATACCTAGAATATAGAAGGAGAAATAAATGTTTTCTTGCGTCCCTGGTTGCTTGGGAAAAAGTGGTATCCAAGGCTGAGATGCTGGCTGAAACGATTATTAAATTTTGCAATGTTCAATACCTTGAGTTAATCGTTTAAATTGAGGCCAGGCGGTCGATTTGCTCCAAGTATCCATCTATGAGCTCTTTCTGATTGCTGGAGAAACTTTCTTAAAACTTTCACCCCAAAGTACTGGTCGAACGTGGCATTATGGGACGTCGCATGTGTTTTAACTGGGAGTTGCTGGGTTTGGGTGATAGATGCTCTGTGGTTGTTCATGCGCAGATTGAGTGTGGTTGCTTCACCAACATAGAATGCAGGTGCCTCAGTGCACTTCTTGCAGACTAGTTGGTGTACACACATTTTTGACTGGCACTCTGATACACCACGACACTTATATGTGTAATTGGTGTTAGCAGAGCAGAAGTCTGAGCCCTCTATCACCAAATTGCACAGTTTACAGCTCGCACGTTGACATGGGTGTAAGCCTTGTTGCTCCGGCAAAATCGTCAAAATGCGACAAAATCTCCCCAATATTCTTTCCTTGCCTGTAGCTCACTCTAGGTTTTTCGGGAAAGACATCTCGAGTTAGTGGGCTCGATTTCAGAACACATTGAAGTTCCCGGAGGATGGTATTGAGCTTCTGGGCACCAAAGAAAAATGTCGTGACCAGTGGTGGAATCTGACTTGTTGACGCTTGTTGTCTTCTCTGGTAAGTCACCAGGGTACTTTTCCGTTAATCCCCCCCAATCTATTTCACGACTTTCGCGACTGTTTCACGCCCGCCCGATTTTTCCAGGCATCGGTAATGATCCCTTTTCACATTTTAATAAATGTTCGCTCAGTTTGAGGGAGTAAAGAGGCATTGGTGAATTCTTGGAAAAACAAGAGTTTAACGTCATTGACCATGGGCGGTGCGCGCTTGCTTGGGTCCAATGTCTTCCCGATGAACCGGTTGGTTTACTTACTAATCTCTTCACAAAGGTCAGGCGATAAGACAAAGCCAATGTGGAACAGTTAATTCGTTACTTGATACCTCCATGTGGTATGGTGTGGTGATACCATGTGGAGGCAATCAAACCACAACCACGCCAATTTTTTTCAACAAATCCTCACCGACATCGGCAACTTCTGAAAACACGGTAATTCGTTTTTTCCTTCTTTTTTTAAAATAATACAATTTCTTCCCACAGCTTGAAATTGTCACCAATTCTACGTAAATATATCATCTAAGAAAGAAGGAATGCCTAGAAACATCGGGCGGGCGTGAAACAGTCGCGAAAGTCGTGAAACAGATGGGGGGGGGGGGGGGGGGGGGGGGGACTATTCTGTCCTCCACAAATTTGCTGGGGTAACTCCTTCCTACCAGTTTATTATTCAACGTTGAAAGATAGTCTTTCAGTTTCTCCTGGTTACTGCGAATTCTGTGAACTCGAATGGACAAAGCTCTGGGGATTGAACGCTTTGTATGAGGGGGGTGACAACTGTCATAATGCAGGTATAACTGTTTGTTAGTTGGTTTTATGTGCACTTCTGTGATGAACACCCCATCTTTGAACGTAATGTCCACATCAAGAAAAGTTGAGCAAGATATCGAATATGACCAGGTGAATGCAACTGAAAACTGAGAATTGAGTTCTTCTAGAAACAACTGTAGTTACTCTTCACCGTGTGTCCATATCAAGAAAATGTCGTCTATGAAACGCTTCCATGATAGAGGAGTCTTCTCTCTGCTTCACAGAAAACTGTCTCCAGATTACCCATGAACAGATTGAGTACGACGGTGCCACGCGAATTCCCATCGCAGTTCCTCTTTTTTGGAGGTTCACCTGGTTTCCAAATTTGAACACATTCATTGTAAGAACACACTCGGCCAAGTTCACTGTGAAATTAGTGGATGGTGTTTGTGACTCTGGGCGCTCGTGGAGAAAATGTGTTAAGGCATGTAACCCCTCTTCATGTGGAATTTCCGTATAGAGCGAGTTTACGTCAATAGTGGCCAAAATAATATCTGCTGGAGCTCTTGTTTCACGAAGTACACTGAGAAAGTGGTGAGTGTCTTTGATGAATGACGGATGGTTCTGCATATATAGGTATAAATATAAATCCCTATTTCTCCCTTTGTCACTCCATAAGTCGAAAACGGCTGGGTGGGTTTTTCGCGAATGATCTGCGAATTCCGTAGGTGGTTTTAGGCTACTTTTTTCATTTTCCCCTACTCCTTCCGGCAGAAAAAGCCAGTTTTCCCCTCTACAACATCGCAATCGTGTTGTAACGATACCGATCTTTTTCTAAAGCATGATTTAAATCAAATGAAACTACCACGTAACGTGGTTACTGTAACGTTAACAAGCGTAGCAACTTTTGAAAATTAATTGAAATTGAAACCTAATTATTGTAAATAGGTGAATTGTTACATACTGCAACTTTGGAGTCACGTAAGCATAAAAATCACCATGCTTCTGAACGGACAGCTAAAATCACGGACAACTGGATTAACTGTAAGGTAACGGAATAAAATAGGTAACGGAACAAACCACGGGTAAAGGGATCAAACCAACGAGAAGAATCACGGGAACTGGACAAAACAGCGAGTATTGAGGCAACCTTCGCGTTCGTGTGACACGGGACCAACAACACCAGCGGAAACATTACAGCAGCTACCACTAATATTTACATTTAAATGGATCGGAACTGACGGAACAAACCACCGGTAAGAGGACACAGGTAACGGGACAATTCACTGGTTAGCACTATAAACCAATATAAGCGGTGAACCACTATAAACAGCGGTTGGAACTCTGTAGCTAATTTTGTTCCTACTAACTCAAGATGCTGCTCTTTTGAGCGGAATCCCTCTGGGTGTGGTACCTGTAGTAAAATTACAAATGGTGAACCAAAAGTGGTGAAGCTCAGTAAACAATTGGACTAGCGATGCAATCATAATTTGCCACAGCGAAGTGTGGCTGGGTACAGCCAGACGTTGCATAGAGGCCCGATGGAAAAAAAAAAAAAAAAAACAGTCTGCTCAGTCAGAACGTCTGATCAATTTATTAAAGAAATACTAGACAACATAATAATATTATTTCTGAATATTCCACCTCACCTATAGATTTATCCTAATAATAAGTCCGTTTTATTCCATCTCGTAAACTTTTTGCACGAACATCGTTCACCACAGCCCCTTGCAAGATATTATGTCAACGAACCAAATCAGCTTTATACCGATTCGGAAAGTCGAAATCTGCAGAGGGAATTCGGGTTAGTTGCTACATTCATGAATGTATATGTTACAGTTAATACCCGAGATCAGTTCATTGTAGTTTTAACAAGTAAATTCTAGTTTTCACTGGGCCCCTTCGTGGAAACTAGCTGCCACTGGTGTAAACTAAAATTCTCTGCTGGTTCGATTGAGTCAGTTAAAACTAGAATTCACTGATTTCATTTAAGAGCAGATGTCAAATCGATCTCATAGACAAGCAGCCTGATATACAGTACAGGTTCATTCTTAACTACCAGAATCACCTCACTGTTCGACCAGCTACATCCTCTAAGCAAGCGGGCTGAAGCGGTGGTAATCTAGGTTTAAATCTTTGGAGTCCCTTTTTCGCTCCATTCAGACAAGGGAAGAGATTTTGTTAACAGCGAGCTTGAGGTACTATGACTACAGCTAAAGATAGTCCAAGACAGGCAAAAGCATTCGTAAAGTCAAGGGTCTGAGGAGCGCACCAACTAGGATGTCCGATCCAGCGAATGCTTGCTTGCGTCCACAGGGTCCGCAGAAACCTTACATATCAAATCGATGCATATGCAAGATGAAAAGTATTTCATGTAACTCTAAATGCCACGAAAACTTGGCTTGCTGTAATAATAAATGATACCTTAAATTCCTATTATTACATTTTTTGAACAAACAAGAAATAAGCAATCTCAAAAATAGTTTTTCCAATGTTCCTAGTACCTTTATTCAGTTTAGACCAATTATAAATAACTATTAAAATCACTGCTAAGAACAGCTTTTCACTAGGTTATTTTGCCTAATGAATGTTGGTTGAAAATAGTTTTAACTGAACTAAATTCAGTTACTTCTATAGTACTATCGGTGAGGGTAAATTCTAGTTCAACTTCTTACAATTAGTTTTCACAATTAGTAATAGTGAAAACTATTACTGACTAGTTAGAACTAGAATTAACTGATTTCGGGTATTAACTGTAACATATAGATACGAACCTCACCTAATAAATGGCGAAGGATGAACATTTACAGTGCCACTAGACATACCCAAGTCACAATGAATTAGTGAGTACCTTGATAATTTTATCAGAGACTTTGGCAAAATCTGATAGCAGTTTTTATTCTTGAAATGTAATCCAATTAATTTTGAGGTGGGCAAACCAGTTTTTTTTTCTGTTCTTGGCCGATTTAAAAGGTTAACTACTGAAAACGTTTAATCGAAACGGGGAGAAAGGAATATTGTTTTCTAATAACTGTGTTTACTGATGGTATTGAGGATGGATCGAAATCGTTTCGAAACTTTGAATAAATCATGTTTTATAAAATGAAGTAATATGTATATTCATCATTTTGGGATCATACTTTGATGGCAACCATTTCATAAAATTATGAATAATATCGCCGATCTTATTTTCGAACGTACTGAATAAGTTTCGATGTATTTCCAAATATGAGAATTCGCTCAATCCCAAATATTTTGTTCACATCATTAACAAAACCAAGTATACGAAACGAATTTCATCAAACAAATATATACTTACACAACCCTGCAGAGGCGACAGCCACTGTGACAAGAAGAAGGAATAGGATTTTCATGCTTAACGTTGTGAACAGAAAAGTCGAACTGTTGATTATCGAATAAAACAGTCCCGCTTTATACAACCTATCTTTATGAATTGTACGGTTGCTTACTGTTCCTAATGAATGCATATCAAATTCTTTTAGTTATTTGCATAATTAGAATGCCGATATAACCATTTTTGACCGCGGGTAACTTGGTGATGGGTGATTCGTTAGTGTTTTCCTTATTCTCAATGACCTTTTGCGTCGTATACAAGGACGTGACCTTCGCGAACGATCAAGTTCGTCCCCCACCCCGGCAACTACTTGGAACCGTTCCCTACAAGAAGAACTGCGAGTTCTTCAATTCCGTTCAACGCGGAGCAGCTCATGAGTAACAAATGAAAAGTCACATTTACGTTTCTAAACTGTTATTTGATCGTGTTATGACCACCAAACTATACACTTCATTCTGATCTACATATCCAACTAATCTGCATTTTTACTGAGGGATTGACTACTTGATGTTATGTATTTTTGAGATGCGAGCTTGCGAGCATCCAGACCACCAAACTATAAACTTCATTCTGACCTACATGGAATTGAAGAACTCACAGTTCTTCTTGTAGGGAACGGTTCCAAGTAGTTGCCGGGGTGGGGGACAAGCTTGATCGTTCGAGAAGGTCTCGTTATACAGGGTGGTCGGTTTAAAGTGTTAGGTAAATATACATTGGGTGAAACTAAGTAGAAAATGGAGTGGAATGCCTCCATTCGTAATTTTTATCTTAATCCGTTGCTGAGTTAAGATTTTTTAAAAGGTTTTTTTCCGAGAAAACCACGTTTTTTGACATAAAAACTCACATTTTCCCCTTTTAAAACGACTTTTCTGAACTTTTGACCATATTTTCGGAATCGACGTTTGGTAGGTATATTGTCTAATAAACGTCTAGCAGTAGTAGTTGATTCTGTTGGAAATAGCAAAATTCGTAAAATGTTTAAAAATTCGCCAATCTCTCAAAATTATTCCCAGAGATGAAAACTGTTGAAATCAGGCTCGTTGAATGGAATACACATTCGCGCATGCGCGGTAGCTACTATGATAGGATTTTTTTGAAATTCCTTGAGTTTAACGCTTTTTGATATGTGTATGTAGAGTTTGATCATAAAGTTCTGGTTCAATTTGGAACCATTGCAATAGGTTCATTTTCTACAAAAATTCGCTGAAAATTCCAGTCATGCAGCATGATCGTATGAGCCTTTTTTTTCTTCAAATTATCGTACTATATTATGTTAAATTGTATTGAACTTTGTGCACTTTGAGTGTAAAGAAATTTTTAACTACCTACCAATCTGAGGACAAAAAACTCACTCTAAATAATTATCTGCAATTCTGCATAAGATTTTGGATTTTAAGCTATTATGGAGATTTTTTATATTTTTTGAAAATATTAAAGATATTTAAGGAGATACATTTTGGTTTCTTATTTTCAATAATGAACCATTGTAATCGACCAAGAAAAACAAATTTAACACCCCCTGATAATTTTTTGGTTTAAGTACATTTCAAGATGCGTAGAATCCAAAAATCGAATTTAAAAAATTCTGTCCGTCCGCCGTCAGCGGCTTTTCTCCGAAAATACTTGACCAAACTAAATGAAACTTGTGTTAAAAATCACATTTGGGGTCTGGATGGTCCTAGAAGCTCGTCATTAATTTTTATCAACCCTAAAATTGGTTGAATTAATGGGTTAAACATTCAAAATATCGAGGTATCGAAAACTTTCTAATAACAGTTATAATTTGTTGCTTGTCAATGATAAATTAAATCCCAAAGAATCTATTAAAACGACCCGCAACGCTGTACGTTGAATAGTTCGCTTTCCCTAAGGGCTTGAACATCGAACAAAAACCTTCGAATTCCTATGCGCGAGAAGATAGAGAAATCACGCACTGCTAGCGAATCTATTGAATAAACAGTAAAGCTGTAAATTCCATGAACAATCGCTAGATAGTGAGACCGGTTTACGAAGAAATTGCCTTATAAGTATCAGCTGATATAATGTCAATAATTGTAATATCAGGTGATATAATTCCAATGGATTTATTCTAACTTTGCGAAATCGAGTTTATTAACTATTGTCCGTGCGGAAGTACCTATTAGTGAATCACTGGTACCTAGATGCTTAATTTCATCTCTTTAATTGCTCCTAAGCCTACCTATAAGTAGCGAAAGCATAGTTTTCGATTTTGAGATAACGGAAAAGTTTTAGTCTCCAAAAAATCAAACGGTTGTGGTTTTTTTACAATGGTATAATTTCCTCTCGCATTTTACGTTTTAGGGCATTCTAAAAACTTGTGTTCCGTGTCTTTCGGTATGGGTGTGTGTGTGTGTGTGTCCGTGTGCATATGTATGTGTCTGTCATGCATACTCAAATCCTAGTAACAAGCTTAATTTCCACAATATTCAACCGATTTTTATGAAATGTTCGTGGAATGTGCGGGTTAGGGTGTAGATAATCCTCTATCGGTTCCGTTGATCCCAAGTCAATACTTGACAGCGCATGCTCAAACGTATATTCCATCAAGCATCATTTACTTATGCCCCCGTCGTCCGATCTCGCTCAAATTTGGAGGATAGGTGGTAGAGATTAATTTAACCATTCTCTAGCAATTTCAACATCCGTTACAATGTTCACTTTCGGCGGCTTCCGAGTACTGTCCTGGCTAACATGTTCAGTGGGTAAAGTCTGTCATATTATAAACATGGGGGACGACAAGCAGGACCTGTGGGTTAGCCAATCATAACCTCATTACTCGCTACTTGATGAAAAGGCCTATACCCATATTTTGAGTTAGCTCTACTGATCTGAACATAGATCTCCAATGGCTCAGCCAGTACCCACATCATATAACATTCCGATCCATTTAATATCTGTGATTTCCACTTCCAGTAAATTCTTTACCTCAATCTGGCTATGCAACCAAATCTATGAATTCACATCCACCTGAATAATGTATACATAATCGCGTATGCAAATCTACACTGACGGATCAGTCCGCCAATGGAGGGCAACCTGCGTTTTTGATAATCCTTCACATGGGGTCTTCGACATTGGTACCATGCTGCCATCTACTCCGCAGAGTCATTTGTCATTATAAAAGCTCTCAAACTTATATGAGCGCAGCACCCTAGGATTGTGGTCATCATCACCGATCAAAAAAGCATCACTTCCAAATTTGAAAAGCTAAGTGCACCGTCATAACTTTCTAAAACGGAAGTTTCTATACTTTTAACCATAATATGGTTAACTAAATAAGTTAATAACTCGGATAAATATATTATATGCACTCAGATTCGAAGGAATCCGAGTTTTGATTTGCTGGGTGCGCATCAATTGTGGCATCTTGGGGAACGGCAGCGAATCATGAGGCCGATCGAGCCATTTTAACAGCAACCACGACCCTCACCCTATATTTTGCACCCACTGACCTAATACGCATTATAGCTTTGGAACTACAGCACTGGAACAGTGATTTCCTGCGTTATCATGCCGTGGTTAGAATAAGTCACTGATGCCCACTACCAGCATGATACCTTGGTTTAGGGATGTGAACGCGGTGGAGCCTAAAGCCACCTATAAAGCTATCATAAGGTTAAGAAGTAGACACAGCAGCTGTTAAACCTGCATATGATAGAAGTCACCCAATCACCAAAATGCAGATTTGTCAAAAGTGCCATTGAGCCCAACGAACACATAAATTTAGAAGGTGATATGTGATGCTCATTCAACCGCAAAAAGTTACCATATTGGTGAAATTTCAAAGATGGTGGATTGTCCCTTCAACCTGAACACTAACAACAAAGCGACATCAAATATAGGAGTGTATTATAAACTATTTAATTTTCCCAAGAACATTTCTTACTCATTTCTTCACTCCCGGGAAGTTCATTGGCTATTGGAATTTTCCCGAACCTACTGACAAACTGGCCGCCCTTCGCAACGGGCAAAGACAAGGGGAAAGGGAAAGCGAAAAACGTTACTATAAAAAAATGGTACGTGGTAATATGGCAACCAGTGCTGCCAACCCGTTTCAGCAAAAAATCCCCCTAAAGTCACGAAAAAATCCCCAAAATCCCTAGGAAGTACCTGAAAATCCTCCAAATTTAAGGTGCCGTTAAAAGCAATTTTGGACACAATATTGATCACAAATTGAATTATTAAGTAGGTAATAAAAGGTCATATAACAAGGAAAACAATGTGAAAGAAATTATAGAGCGGATAATTAAAAAAAAAAAAATGAGAAACTCCGTTACCAACAGTAGGCAAGTACTTATGGTGAATCACGTTGTCATAAAAGAAAAACTTGATGGGTAACTTTCACACGAATAATAAATTTGAATAGGTTAACATCAACATAATATGGGTCATAAACAAAAAATGTAAACCAACAAGTATGACTAGTAAGTAAAATAGGAAAAAATACAAGTACCCCCACAGTACATAACGTAGAAAAATCCATTTATTTTTCCTCCAAAATTTCGGAGAAAATCATATTTCTCAAACTCCTTCCCTTTCCTACATCTTCACTAACTCTCGTTTGATTTCGTTTGGCTAACTGACGTTCGTGCATGACACTGTCTGTGCGTGTCATTTGTCGTTGTTCTGAGAATGATCTAGTGGAGGGAGCATTTTTTTCATGTGTATTTATGGTGAAATTCACCTTTGATTCATATGTAAGGCAGTAAAAAAATAATAAAAATCGAAAAAAAGAAAATCCAAAATCCCCCAGAAATCCCCTGAAAGCCCTTAAAAATCCCCCACGTGGGGATAAATCCCCCGTGTTGGCAGCACTGATGGCAACTACAACTACTAGGAGCAACAATATGTGGCAACTACTTGGAGATGGTATGGATCCGGCAGGGGGTTTATTATGAATAGGAAAACAGGAAAACTGAATTTAAATGCAGAAAAAATGGGTCCCAGGTGGGAATCGAACCCACATCCTCCGGTTTACCGTACCGGCGCCTTTACCATCTTGGCCGCAAGGACCACTGGATGGGGAGAGCTTGGATCTGAGCCAACACCCCCCCCGAGAACCATTACTCTGCATTTTTCAATGAATTAACTTTAAATCAACTGTACCCTATTAGTTTAGTCACCGCTAACGAAACGGCCCGAAGAATCAATTCTTAATTTAATTAGTCGCCGTATGGATCCGGCAGGGGGTTTATTATGAATAGGAAAACAGGAAAACTGAATTTAAATGCAGAAAAAATGGGTCCCAGGTGGGAATCGAACCCACATCCTCCGGTTTACCGTACCGGCGCCTTTACCATCTTGGCCGCAAGGACCACTGGATGGGGAGAGCTTGGATCTGAGCCAACACCCCCCCGAGAACCATTACTCTGCATTTTTCAATGAATTAACTTTAAATCAACTGTACCCTATTAGTTTAGTCACCGCTAACGAAACGGCCCGAAGAATCAATTCTTAATTTAATTAGTCGCCGTATGGATCCGGCAGGGGGTTTATTATGAATAGGAAAACAGGAAAACTGAATTTAAATGCAGAAAAAATGGGTCCCAGGTGGGAATCGAACCCACATCCTCCGGTTTACCGTACCGGCGCCTTTACCATCTTGGCCGCAAGGACCACTGGATGGGGAGAGCTTGGATCTGAGCCAACACCCCCCCCGAGAACCATTACTCTGCATTTTTCAATGAATTAACTTTAAATCAACTGTACCCTATTAGTTTAGTCACCGCTAACGAAACGGCCCGAAGAATCAATTCTTAATTTAATTAGTCGCCGTATGGATCCGGCAGGGGGTTTATTATGAATAGGAAAACAGGAAAACTGAATTTAAATGCAGAAAAAATGGGTCCCAGGTGGGAATCGAACCCACATCCTCCGGTTTACCGTACCGGCGCCTTTACCATCTTGGCCGCAAGGACCACTGGATGGGGAGACCTTGGATCTGAGCCAACACCCCCCCGAGAACCATTACTCTGCATTTTTCAATGAATTAACTTTAAATCAACTGTACCCTATTAGTTTAGTCACCGCTAACGAAACGGCCCGAAGAATCAATTCTTAATTTAATTAGTCGCCGTATGGATCCGGCAGGGGGTTTATTATGAATAGGAAAACAGGAAAACTGAATTTAAATGCAGAAAAAATGGGTCCCAGGTGGGAATCGAACCCACATCCTCCGGTTTACCGTACCGGCGCCTTTACCATCTTGGCCGCAAGGACCACTGGATGGGGAGAGCTTGGATCTGAGCCAACACCCCCCCGAGAACCATTACTCTGCATTTTTCAATGAATTAACTTTAAATCAACTGTACCCTATTAGTTTAGTCACCGCTAACGAAACGGCCCGAAGAATCAATTCTTAATTTAATTAGTCGCCGTATGGATCCGGCACGGGGGTTTATTATGAATAGGAAAACAGGAAAACTGAATTTAAATGCAGAAAAAATGGGTCCCAGGTGGGAATCGAACCCACATCCTCCGGTATACCGTACCGGCGCCTTTACCATCTTGGCCGCAAGCACCACCTGGGACCCATTTTTTCTGCATTTAAATTCAGTTTTCCTGTTTTCCTATTCATAATACTTGGAGATGGAGTATACCCATACCATTTCAAACAGAGTGAGGGCGAATTATAGTAGGTACTAGAGTAAAAAGTAGTGTATATTTTAGTCAGTGATTTGTTTTTCCGCCGGGTAACTATGCGCCGGGTAATCCGCTAGTTTCTTATATTTATGTAACTATCATTTGCTTTTTAACTGCAAACTTGTACTGTAACAGCTGTTACTATAAAAAAGCTCCTGTATACAAGCGTGAGAATTAGTAAGGTGGCGTGAATTATTTTCAGCATATTGCTAAGAGTAGGTACTACATTCATCAAATTTATTATAAGCCTATAATTTATCACTATAAATACACACCAGATAAACCTCCCAAGAAATAGGTTTGCTAACAGAAAAAACTTCAAATGAGCCATATATTTTTCAATCACTCTTGACTAATCTACATTATTTCACATCCTTTTTCAAAGGAATTCCATCTTAGTCCTCCTTGACTCGCACATTATTCATCGCATTGACGTGGTTTTTTTTTTGGATCTATGGCACTAGCTCATAGATTCACCCTGCTGTATAATTCCTGTAGGCTTCCGCAATGTCTTCTTGTACTTTTTCAAAATCTTCCACTGCAAGACAAACATAAGAGTATCATTAGTACTTGATAGCAACGTTGCTAAAATTAATAAAAGTAGTTAGCTTTTATAGCATCCCAAAAGCCAAAAGGAAAAAAATCCAGTCATGCAGCATGATTCATAAGGTCTTATTATATGCATGGTAAGTTATTTGGCGATTTGAGCCCTTTCTACCAAACGACAGTACCTATTTTCTATTTTATACTCCATTGAAATCCGTTTTGAGGCATTCTGAAACGAATCCTAGAGTTAAACGCTTTTTCATATATATATATATATATATATATATATATATATCATATAGGAAATATATGATAGGTTATAGGGTTATAATAAAATATAGGGTTATAGGAAGTTGAACGCTCTTTCCAACGGTTTTCTCACTTTTGAGTTTACAGTGATTTTAAGGAAAGTTTAGCCGTTTTAATGTCATAAAGAAAAGAAAAAAAAATTTTAAAAATTTAATAGCTTGAAAATAAAAAGTAAGAGGAATTTTCTATCCAAGATAAGCTCTAGAATCGACTGTTTGATTTCTGCCCTAATTGGTGTAGACACCCTGTATATATTATGATACTCTAAAATAAGCACTTTGCGCCCGTACAAAACTTTTTTCGCCCAAGAATTTTTGATTTTTTCTTTTTTTTTTGGTGTCTTCAATCACAAGGACTCGAATATATATATATATATATATATATATATATATATATATATATATATGAGCACATTAAATCGATCAAATTCTTTAAGAAAGTCTGAAAAAATCACTAAAAATAGCAAAAAATGGCTAAAAATCGTTAGATTTATATATATTTTTTTAAGCTGAACAATGCTCAAATAAAGTTTATTGACTATAAAATAGAACATTAAAATATATATGTGCAAAATTATGCTGAAAAATGTATTTAAATAACACTAAAATGTGCGAAAAAATTGATTAAAACTCCAAAAAAGTTAAATATTCAAAATCTCTTTTTGAATCGCAGAATATTTTTTAGAAAGATTATTTTGTCATTCGCTCATACGATCATGCTGCATGACTGGAACGTTTTTAGATTAATGTTGTTATTTTTCCTCCCGAAGAATTAAATTAAAAAAAAAAAGTATCGGAAGTCAGAAAATTAATTGTTGCCTACCTCCAAAAATTGAGGAAAAATGGCAAAAAATCTCTAAAATGTTTCGGAATTTCGTAGTAAATCACTAATGAAATAGGTTCACCATTCGGCAATGGTTAATTCTAAAAATGTTACTTCACTTTTTTCCCCTAGGGATCACGTGGTACTATTAGTTTGACGAAATAATTATTTCCACACTCCCAAAACCGTCCTAAATCCGGTCAATGCATTTGGCAAAATCTAAAAATTTTCACGATACTTGCAATTAATCGAAATTTACATTGAAAATCTTTATGTAAATGTGTTAATTAATAGGTGACAATATTTTTCGACTGTAAATAGCGTTAGTTGTTTTATTTTATCCCGTACATTTTTTCAGTTGGTGGGTGCCTAAGTCAATGCTGGTGATTGTTGGTGGTATTATATTCAAGTGCTCTGCATGGAATGGATATCTATAGCATTTCCAAATAGAATTCTTCCTTTTTCAAAATGAATTTGTTCTTTTACAAAATGAATTCGTCCTTTTACAAAACGAATTCGTCCTTCAAAAAGAGGGACCATATCTTGAAGGCAACCAGATAATGATATGCAGACACCTTTTACTTTCTCGAAGAATAATTATTTACTGCATTGGTTTGCATAGTTAATAAAGATGGAATAGAAGAAATTTACAACGTTTACATGGAATTGTTAGAAGAAATTTGCTAAAAGGTTGCAAGAAATTCATACAAAGCCATGAATTTTAGAGTTTTGTTTTATTATTTTCAATAATGAACCTTTGTAATTGACCAAAAAAAAAAAAAAAAAAAAAAAAAAAAAAAAAAAAAAAAAAATCACTCGGCGCTCCGCGCCTCGCCAGGGGGCCCCCTGGACCCCCGGTTACCTCTATTTACATACTTCGGACGAAATTATTGAAACACAGTATGTGTTTTAGCTCACGCGTTTCACATAAACCCGTCTTCAGTCCTAGGTTGATGATTGGTTAACTCCCAATAGTGAGATAGTAACTTAAAATATTTGTAACTCATAATCCGCGTCATAACAAAATTTCGCATAGGTTACACCATGTTACACACACGATCCTTAGTTACGTATCATCGGTACCCATGTTGTCGTCCCAGATTTTGTTACGAAATTTCGTTAGCTTTTTTGGCTAGTTAGTCCATGGCTAAAACACATTCCATGGCTTTGGAATTCACTCAGCTGATCGGTGATCACCCAGGCGTCTTCAGCATTCTCCCTTGACCCTCCCTCTCAAATTTCAGCTTCCTGCGTTGAATAGGAAAGAAAATGGCTTAGGAGCTCACTCAGCTGATCAGTGATCACTCAGGCGTTTTCAGCATTCTCCCTTGACCCTCCACCTCAAATTTCAGCTTCCTTCGTTGAATAGGAAAGAAAATGTTTTTGGAGCTTACTCAGCTGATCAGTGATCACCCTGGCGTTTTCAGCATTCTCCCTTGATCCTCCCTCCCAAATTTCAGCTTCGGTTACATAGGTTACACCAGGTTCCACGATCCTTAGCTTATTTAACCACTGCTTCACAAATCAAACCGTTCTCGCAATATTCGGATCACCTGCTATTAATCAAATCATCGAAACACCAGCTCAATGAAATCATCAGAAATTAACATGCGGTTGCAATCATGTTCACAATAAAAATTATTAAGAATGATCACCTGAGTGTACACAATTATTCAAATAACCATGCTCATAACTCAGCTTCTTGGCCACGCACTTCGCAGTAGTTAACATAATATGGGTGTAGTTCGTTATCGGCCCCCATTTTGTTCTCTCTTTTGCAAGCACACCCGACCACCTTTTTCAATTTTTGAGGAGTGTTCCGAAAACCAGATTTCATGTACTGTATGAATAATATACCGAACTTATGTTTTCAAATACCCCAAGCAATGAAACTAGACATTGAAAAAAGTGGGGGCGTATACCGAACTATTTCCCTAGAGAAAAAGTTCGATAACCGCCCCCACGACTGAATTGCATTGATTCGGCCTGGGACGTTTTCATGGGAGAGATAACTGGTGAGGCAGAGAATAACTTTGATCGAAAGTTAAGAGGTTGAGATGCGATGCTCATAAATAAAATAAAAACGATGTTGACTGTAGCGGTGAAATCACTTCCGATCGTAGGTCAACGTTCGAGAAGCGATAGGGTGAGTCGTCATAAGGTCTTGAAGCGAAAGACGTTCTGTTCTAACATGCCGTGGAAATTGGGAGTGGGGAGGGACTTCCTTATTTCAATTGCGTTCTCAGTTAGTTACTGGCTTGTACGAGTGTGCGATTTAAAATGGTGTTTAATGTATCAAAACTGTTGAAAGTGCTTGAAGAGGACGAAAATGCTTTTGAGTGGATGAGAGAAAAAGTTTTGTGGAGGAGATGTGTGATGTCAATGGGCACAGATCCATTTGAGCATTTTTTGGACTGCATCAAGAATTTGTATGACCCAACCATAGAATAATACAACACCACAATATGTGTCAGAAGTAATATTCATATTAATAGATGGTCACGATTGTGCTCAAGAAGATGAAATCTAGTTTACGGAACACTCCTCAAAAATTGAAAAAGGTGGTCGGGTGTGCTTGCAAAAGAGAGAACAAAATGGGGGCGGATAACGAACTACACCCCATAATATGGTTGGATAAATCGAGAGCTTTCGAACAAATGGTCAACGAATTTCGGGGGATGAAAAACGACGAAGTACCATTTCCCTAGCAACGACTCGGTTGTAAGCAGAAATCATCAGAATGTTGTCGTCACAGATTTCGTCCCACATTTCGTTTCAGATTTCGTTAGCTTTTTTGCCTAGTTAGTCCATGGCTAAAACACATTCTGTGTTTAAAAAAAAAACCGTCCGTCTACCGTACGCTGTCCAGAGCGTTTCTCCTGAACTACTAATCCAAAGTTTAAGAAATTTGGCTGTAAAATCATACATTGGCAGGAAATGTGCCAGTAACATCGGCATCAATTTCGATCGACCATAAAGGGTAGTAATCAAGGGCTGATTAACGCCACTGTTTTGCCGATCCACGGCACTGCATCGTGGATCGGTTATAGCTCGTGTAAAGAAAGTTTAGGTGTATTATTTAATTTTATTAATTTCTCTTCAGTAGGCATCTATACCTATGCAGACACATTAGATACCTTACCTACCTAATGATTCGTTTAATAATATAGACAGGTGTTCTGCGTAGAAGAGCTATTCAATACAGAAATAATAGACCTCTGTGTTATAAGTTGTAGCGTTTATTTATTTATTTATTTTTTGTTTCCTTCTCCTCAATGCAAAGCTGCCCTGACGGTGCTCTAGACATGAGGGAAATCATATGCATCATCAAGTTGCTGCCTACAGTAATTTGTGTCTGATGTGCGTAGATGGTCGGGGAGAAGATCTTTGCGCACTTGCATAAATACTGCATTCCGACCGCCACCGTTTTCCCGAGCCCCAGACACCGCCGTTACTAAGATACCTTAAAGATTCGGTCCTTGTTTATGAAGAACGAATTCATTTTGTAAAAGGACGAATTCAATTTGAAAATGCTATAAAACAGGGTTCATACTAGCGAAACTCTCTCCGAAAGTCACTCGGGCGAAACTATGAATGTTGATATTCTCACGGCTGCGGTTTACTGCTACCTCACTTTTCGACGCGCTCCACGTAGCCTGAGTGAAACTGCTCGTATGATGGAGAATTGGAGCTTAACCCTCACCCATCCAAGAACTTGGGAGTATGTCTTTTTCCTTTTTTCGGCCAGGGTGAGGGCAATTTTCTTTACAAATACTCCGTATTCTTTATGCAAGACCCCTCACACGAGCATATGAGAGGCGAGAATGACCCTCTTAGGTCTTCAGCAGCCTGGTCATACTTCCGGTGCTTCTCCCAGGCTGCTGCGTTTGCCACACTCGACCAGTCTTGGGAATAGTGAGAGGCGGCGTCAGCATTAATAATGCGATTGTCAAAGAACGCCGGCCTCCCACTCTCCCAGACTCCTTCTACCTTAATATCGGCAATCAGAGCCAAGTTTTCACCACTGGCCTCCCGTAGTGCTTGAAGTAATTTAATTTTTCCCTGCGCAGAATGGAGTATTGATTTGGGAACAACGAAACTGATGGTGGCATTCTACAGGTCGTCCCCCAATATGTTTCACTTTTCATAATTAGCTCGTACGACGTAAGGCGGCAACCAAATATTGAATATGACCATGTAGTTTGAGGTTGTATCACAAAAATAGTTTTATTTTTAGAATTGGGCGACTATTCCTTGTTCATCATCAGGAGTGCAATAGGTTCAACTATGAGCTCCGAATGAGATGAAATTACAAAACTGTTGGCTCGATTATTTGTTCTACAAAGACGGGAATCGTTAAAATTTGAGGTTTAGTTTAGTAAATTGCTTGAAATCGCGTGAAAAAACTAGTACCATGACATCACACGGGGGTTGAACTTTAAAATCCCGTTGTTCGATCTTGTCTGGGCTGGCCTATTCCAGAGCTATTGGAAAGTAAAGAAGATGTTCCATTGAAAGTATTCTCAACTAAAAAATATTAGGGAAGAAAAAAAAGTTCCCGGAAAATTTGAAAACGTAAAACGTTAAAATTTGATGCCTCTATTCAGTACCCTAGGTTTCATCGTGATAAAAACAATTATGATCTGCATGAAATTTCCTCTAAGAATCGCTTGTAACATTGCCATGTCCACAAAAAACGCATTTCGCCCCACTGTGCGGCGGACAACGTACCACGGACGGAAGAATTTTTAAAATTCGATTGTAGGGTTCTACACATCTTGAAACGTAAATTTATCCCCCTAATTTTGAGGGGGGATACATTTTTTTTCTTGGTTGATTACAAAGGTTCATTATTGAAAATAGTAAACCGAAATTCAGGGACTGCGGAGTGCATTCCGTGAATAACTGATGTTCCCAAAATGCAAGTAGAAATGATAGTACCTCAGCTACTTCCTCATTCAGTATACAAGCAGAGAGAGAGGAGAGCACACGGATCTGCATGCTCCGGTCTTGGGAGTTATGTGCCTGTGCCAAAAACTCGTGCACCAACCTGCTCAGTTGGAAGTGAGGCTACAACACACGCCCTCACCTGTGGGTCAAAATAGGAACTTGGACACGTCCATACGGACTTTGACTGAGTTATAGTATCCTCTCAGGAGGATCTTCCCAGGTTGTTCAATCTGGTTAAAAAGGGGGGGGGGGGGTAATAAGGCAGCACACCTCAGGGCTTCTTAAACAGGACTTCCATACATTTTAAGGAAATATTGGATTCTTTTATGTCAAGGATCCGCTGTGGAACTGGCACGTATAACAAAATTTATAACTTATTTATAAAAAATTGGTGTTGAACCCTCAGAAGACTACCATAGAACACGTGTTGGTAATGTGCCCTTCGCTAGCGGAAGAGCGAAAACCACTACTAGAAGTGCTTCTACATGGTCTATAAGATATTTAAGATCTACGCAGAAAAATACAGTCTACAGTGGTTTTTTAATTTCTTAGGAAAATATATTACAACCCTTGAGAATTCACAATATTCATTAGACTATTTCCCAAGTTACACTGTATTTATTTGGCTAATTTATACGTATATATAAAGAGTGCTTTTTTTTTTTAATTTTCCCTGGAACCGAGCTTGTATTCAACGTTTCATGGTTGTTATATTGGATTTACTCAATCATTGAGGTTCATCCAGGAGGCCGATTTGAAACCAGTACCCACCTACTGGCCCGTTTGGACTGTTGGAGTAGCAGGTCGTTCGTTTTTTCAGGCATCTTTTTCAACACCTTAACACCGTAGCATTCGTCGAAGGTGACTGCTTGACCGTGTGTTCTTGCATGCAACTTTATCTGTCGTTGCTGGGATTGACTCAAGGAAGCTCTATGGTTATTCATCCTTAGATTCAGTTGGGATGCCTTCCCCATATAGAAGCTCCTTGACTGATCATCCTCACACTTCTCACAAATCAGCTGGTACACGCACATTCGTGACTGGCACTCTGCTGACCCTTGGCACCTGTACGTGTGGGTGTTATTTGGGGAGGATTTATATATATATATATATATATATATATATATAAATCTATATTTCCTTTGGTCGCTCCATCGAAACGGGGAAAATGGAATATTGTTTTCTAATGACTGAGTTTACTGATGGTACGGAGAAAGGACCGAAATCGTCTCGAAACTTCGAATAAATCATGTTTTATAAAGACGAAGTAATATGTATATCCAATATTTTTGGATCATACTTCAACCATTTCATAAAATTATGCATAATATCACCGATCTTATTCTCGAACGTTCTGAATACGTTTCAATGTATTTGCAAATATGAGAATTCACTCAATCCCAAATATTTCGTTCACATCATTAACAATACCATGTATACGAAACGAATTTCATCAAACAAATATATACTTACACAACCCTGCAGAGGCGACAGCCACTGTGACAAGAAGAAGGAATAGGATTTTCATGCTTAACGTTCTGAACAGCAAAGTCGAACTGTTGATTTTCAAATAAAACAGTCTCGCTTTATACAACCTCTCGTTATAAATTGCTCGGTTGCTTACTGTTCCTAATGAATTCACATCAGATTCTTTTAGTTATCTGCATAATTAGGATGCCGATACTGTTATTTTTGACCGCGGGTAATTTGGTGATGGGTGATTCGTTAGTTTTTTCCTCATTCTTAATGTCTTTCTGCGTCGTATACAGGGTAGTCGGTTTAAAGTGCTTAATCCGTTGCTGAGTTAAGATTTTTTAGAAGGTTTTTTTTTTCCCAAGAACACCACGTTTTTTGACATAAAAACTAACATTTTCCCTCTTTTAAGACGACTTTTCTGAACTTTTGACCATATTTTCGAAATCAACGTTTGGTAAATTGTTTAATAAACGTCTAGCAGTTGTAGTTGATTCTTTTGGAAATAGCTAAATTTGTAAAATATTTAAAAATTCGCTAATCCCTCAAAATTATTCTCAGAGACAGTTAACTGTCACAACAACTGCTTCATTTTTCAAATAGTATTTCCAACGGTATAGTCAATTTTACCTGTTTATTTGTAGTCAATTTTACATCTATATATGTATATAAAAGGAAGTGTTTTAGTTACGCTGTTTATAAGCCAAGAACGGCTGAACCGATTTTCATGAGGGTGGGCGCAAATTGACGTGGAAGTTCCGGAATAGAACATTGGCCATAGTAAAATCGCTTAAACTTCCTCCTCCATCAAGAACCCGGTCTTCCCTAGGAACATTGCTTATGGTTTCCAAGGCCAATCATATCTTCGATTCCACCAAATTAAAGTGATGAGAGAAAGGGTGACAGAAAATGGAGGCAGTTTGAAAAGTAGGACTTAATTAGCTACGACGACGACTAGGGCCCATCAGCTGAGTATCTTCTAAAGCTATTTCCTATGAAATTTAGCCTAGGAAGCTGGAATTTAGCAGGAAGCCTCTGTGGGACTACAACTTGTTGGTAGTTATCGTCTGAAGTGATATACACTCAACAGCAAAAAAACCGGCGCACCCTATATTTTGTTATTTTTTCACCTTAGCTTCAATTGGTTAATTTTTTTTTTTTTTTTTGCATGTGCCAAGTAAAGTCGGTATCTTATGAGAGAACAGCAAGAAACAGAGTGGCAAATAAAAAATACCCGTTCGAAAAAATCAGCTTTATTCACAAAACTTCGATGTTTGGACAAAAGTAACAAAACATTCTTCTGCAGTTCTCGTGTGAAAAAAAATCGAAAAATGATAATTTTTTTTGAAAATAAATTTTTTTAATATCGAGTGGTACCGTCCCTAGCTTGTACCACCGCCTGCATTCTTCTCGGCATGCTGTTGATCAAATTTGAAACCGTTTCTTGTCTGACGAGGTCCTATTTTGCGACCACCGCTGTCCTGAGGTCTTGGAGGTTTACAGGAGGGTTCGGTCGCCTTCGGATGCTCCTCTCTAGCTCGTTTCATAGATGTTCTATGGGACTGAGGTCGGGGCTGCGAGCTGGCCATTGTAGGGTGCGCATGCCAACCTCTTCGAGGTAGTCAGTAAACATGTTTGCTACGTGTGACCGCGCGTTATCGTCCATAAAAATAAAATTATCGCCGGTGTAAGGGGCGAATGGCACTACATAATCTTCCAGGATGTCAGAAATGTACCTCAGTGTGGTTAGACTCCCTCGGGGGTACACATGGAGTTCCGTATTCGCCTCTGAAGTGATTCCACCCCAAACCATTTCAGAACCTCCCTCGTAAGGCACCCTTCCAGAAATATTGCACTGAGCGAAACGCTGCCCTCGTCTCCTCCACAATCTAACATGACGATCTGAAGCGAATAGTGAGAACCTGGACTCATCGGAAAACATTAAGAGTGCTGAAAGGGTGCCTTACGGGAGTGGGTCTAAAATGGTTTGAGGTGGAATCACTTCAGAGGCGAAAACGGAACGTGTGTATCACGTGTGTGTAACGGAAACGAGGATGTGTATCCCCGAGGGAGTCTAACCACACTGAGGTACATTTCTGACATCCTGGAAGATTATGTAGTGCCATTCGCCCCTTACACCGGCGATAATTTTATTTTTATGTACGATAACGCGCGGTCACACGTAGCAAACGTAGTTACTGACTACCTCGAAGAGGTAGGCATGCGCACCCTACAATGGCCAGCTCGCAGCCCCGAGCTCAATCCCATAGAACATCTATGGGACGAGCTAGAGAGGTGCATCCGAAAGCGAACGAACCCTCCTGTAAACCTCCAAGACCGAAGGACGGTGGTTCTCACAGAATGAGACCTCATCAGACAAGAAATTTTTCCAAAAAAAAAAAAATTTCATTTTTCAATTTTTTTTTTCACACGATAACTACAGAAGAATGTTTTGTTACTTTTGTCCAAACATCGAAGTTTTGTGAATAAAGCTGATTTTTTCAAACGGCTATTTTTTATTTGCCACTCTGTTCCTTGCTGTTCTCTCATAAGATACCGACTTTACTTGGCACATGCAAAAAAAAAAAAAAAAAAATTAACCAATTGAAGCTAAGGTGAAAAAATAACAAAATATAGGGTGCGCCGGTTTTTTTGCTGTTAAGTTTATATGTGTATATATATATATATATATATATATATATATATATATATATATATATATATATATAAATGACTGCCAAATCTGTTTGAGGATTCACTACTTAGAAACCAGAGGAGTGTTTGGAGAATGTCTGGGATGCATTATAGATGGTTTTTTCGTACGAAATCGGTCCAGCACCAAATAAGCTGAGTGACCTAAATTCTCCCCTGTTCTCCCAAGGAAGTTGAAATTTGATAGGGAGACTCGTTGGGACATTAAGAACGTGATGATATCGAGAATTCCAATGATTTCAACAGACATGTCGTTCGAATTCAAACGTTTGCAGTTTCCTATCTGCCTTGCATTTGCAATGAGCATTCACAAATTGCAAGGGCACACGTTCCACGTCTGCGTCATCAGTTTAGAAAAACCACGTTTTTCACACTGCCCAATATACGTACCTACCCTATTCAAGGGTTGGATGACCACAAAATTCATTTATTCATGCACGAGACGAAAAAAAGAAAAAAAAAGTTTACTTCAATGTATTAAGATAAGTAAATAAATAAATTAATAAAAACAAAAATTCCACATAAATGATTGACATAACATAATTGATTTGACTTTTCATTATAATTCTATTTTTTATTGAGTGCAGCAAACCGCACAGGGTCGGCTTGTAGGAGATAAAACTACTATTTAATTTTGAACATACTGGTAAGTGATGCATGCATTACAGGGCCGTCCCAATGTCTGGTTTGTATATTATTTTGGTGAGAATAGCGAATAGATCGTGATTTTAATGGATGTACCCACTCCATCAGAGTTGAAAGCACATAAGTACTTTAGTACTTAAGTACTTATTTCAATTACTATCGTTAGAACAAATATTTTCCACTTCAGAGGCACGCTATATGAAAGGCACAGATTGGAATTAGCGATTGAACAGCTTCAAGTACTTTGAAAGTACTTGCCAAGTACAAGTACAATGACTTTACCTGTTTCGACTTCAAGCCGTACGAGTACCTGTAATTACAAGGTCAAGTACAAGAACTTGTATCCGTCGAGGTAAAAGTATCAATTACAATTACTTGAACTTGCGCTTGTAGTACTTGTAACTTGTAATTGTAATTAAAATACAGCAATTACATTACAATTTTTTCTTGAAAATCAATAATATTCCGCTTCGGATCGTCTTTCCGTTTCCGGATGATATCCACCTGAGCCTTACGTTTTCTTAAAATTAAAGTTCGATTCACGAAAAAGCTCCCTAAAATCACACTTCACCAAATATTTGGCTCACCAGCATATTTTTCTTCCAATATGCAATGATTCTGACTAGCTCAACGTCAGAAGTTCAGTGAATACCGACATATTTTCATGATTCGAAAGGGAGAGGGGTGGTATTTGCGTTGCTTAAAGTACAAGTACAAGTATTTGCGTTGCTTAAAGTACAAGTACAATTACAAGTACAAGTACTTGTACTTGCTGAATCAAGAACAAGTACTCTTGTACTTGAACTAAGAAATTGGCAAGTACTTTTAAAAGTTCTTGTCTTAGCTATTCAATTACAAAGTACTTGTAATTGTATTTGCCGCTGCAATTCTAAGTACAAGTACTTTTGAGGACTTGTACTTGCAATTACTTTTCAATTACTTGTACTCGTACTTTGTACTTGCAAGTACGATTTGGTCAACTCTGCCTGACATGAAAGTGCTGCGAGGAACTATCCCCCCCCCCCCCCTCCCACCGCATGCATTACGAAATAATGTATGAACTACTTCTATAGATTGGTTGATAATATCGCGGTATACTGGTATTGTCTCTCTCTATCACTCGGTGGCCATTAGCACCCTCCTTTACTAGTTCTTGGATCCGCCACTGACTTCAAATGCATTGGAGTGCAATATAATAGAAAAGAGACCTCAGCCTTCTATCGGTAGTAGGTTATTTCAGTAGGTACGTAAATATTAGTTTACAGAACAACAAATTTCGGAGATCCAGCTAACTAGTTTATGTGGAACTAGCTGTATCCTGTCACGCTTCGCTGTAGCACATTGTGGTTGTATGGATGAGAAATGAGAATCAAAACAAAGATAGATAGGTATTTATATTTTTGATAAGTTTGCTTTAAAACTGTTTGAATATATTGGTTTTTATATATGTTTGAATTCATTTGAAGTTATTTATGATTTTATCAATCTTGAAATATTTGTCCTCCATTTGGATGTTTTGACCTCCCTCAAGTCCTCCATTCGTGGTTTAGTATCAGCATATTAAGTTCAGCATCTTAAGTTGAGAGAAAAAAAAAAATTAATTATATATTAAATAACAAAAGAAAAAACAGTTTTCTCGTGGTTGTAGGTATGTTACTGAATTGAGCTTACTCAGGTGATCAGGATGGACTGTGTCATTTAATTCGACTTTTGTTGTTCCAGAGAGGCTACCTAACAAATTGGAATGTGCTAGAGTGAACAGGAGAGCATTTATCTCACTCAGCTGATCAGGAAAGAGATCATAATTTTATTCATTTACTCATCTCATTTTATTCATTCTTTTTACTCATTTTCACTCATTTTCTCTCATTCACTCATTTTCACTCATACATTTTACTCATTCATTTTATTCATTCATTTACTCATTTTATTCATTTACTCACTCATTTAGCTTATCATTTACTCATCATTTATTATTTTATAGTGTGGCATACAGGCCTATTGATCAAAGTAAAGCACCACCTCCCAAAGAACGTTTTCGACCTACTTCAAAGCTATCTGGAAATAGAACATTTTTTGTTGTCGATATTAAAAACGAGACTACGTCAGTTCGAACGAGAAGAGCTTCAGTTCCACAGGGCAGTGTCTTGGGGCCTTATATTTACACCCTATTCTGCCACGATATACCCTTACCAGTCACTCCAGAATTTTCTGGGCTCTTTGCAGACAACCTTGTTTACGCCATAAGCCGTACCGATCCAAACGAAGCCTCTCATGTCCTAAAATCATTTATTGATGAACTCGGGCAGTGGTGCACCAAATGAAGGCTTAAAATTAATCCTGTCAAATCTGTTGCTGTCACTTTCTCTTACCGTCGGAAATTTCAGGACATCCCGCTCCACTATGATGGCCATCAACTACCAACTGCCTCAAGCCACAAATATTTAGGGGTCACCCTAGACCGCCATTTAACTTTTAGGGACCATATTACTGACGTCATAAAACGAACGAAAAATAGAACCAACCAGCTGAGACCATTATTAACAACCGGAACCTTTCTCTGCCTAACAAAATCCTAATTTATAAAACGTTAATACGTCCCATCTGGACCTATGGTCTAGCAGTCTGGGGGACGTGTTCGGATTCCCAATTCAGGCGTCATGAGAGTCAGCAAAACATAACCCTACCAAGAAATGTCATCCACACGCCACCAATCGTAAGCAATACTAAAATTTATAATGACTCCACCATGGAAACGCTAAGTAAACTCCGTCTATCATGTATGAAAAAATTCTGCAGCCTTTACTCCCACCATTCCAATCCACTAGTCATCGACAGCTTTGCACCTTTTGACTACAGAAGACTCACCAGACCGCGGCATATCAAAGACTTTATGACACCTTCATCTGAATAAACGCCAACTTAACAATATTTGAGTATTTAAATGTGCTTACACACTTGTCTATGAGGTATGATATTATTATGTAACAGACTCAAACAAAATAAACAAAATTATTATTATTAAAAAAAAAAAAAAAAAAAAAAATCATTTTATTCATATCTAGATGTCATCGAGAGGCTCCTTATCAAATTTAAAATTCCTAGGGTGAATAGAAGAGAATATACAGTCAGCTGATCTGGTTGGAACCCATCATTGCATTCGTCTTTTAATGTCGTAGAGAGGCTTACTTTCATATTTCACATTCCTAGGGTGAAAAAGAGAGAATTTAGCTCACTCAGCTGATCAAGAAAAAGCCCATCATTCTGTTCGTTTCTCGATGTCCCAGAATATAGGGAACCTTCATATCAATTTTCAAATTACCAGGGTGTATAGGAGAGCATTTACCTAAGTCAGTTACCTGGTTGGAACCCGTCATTGCATTCGTCTCATGATGTCCTGGAGAGGCTCCATGTCAAATTTCAAATTCTTGAGGTGAGTATGAGAGATTTAAGCTAAGTCAGCTGATATGGTTGGAACCTGTCATTTCATTCATCTGTTAATGTCCTAGAGAGAATCCCTGTCATATTTCACATTCCTAGGGCGAAAAGGAGAGAATATAGCTCACTCAGATTATCTGGAAAGAGCCCATCATTCTATTCGTTTTTCGATGTCCCAGAGAGGTTCCCTATCAATTTTCAAATTGCCAGAGTGAATAGGAGAGCATTTAGCTAAGTCAGCTGATCTGGTTGGAACCCGTCATTACATTCGTCTCTTAATGTCCTACTGAGGCTCTCTATCAAATGTCACATTCCTTGGATGAATTGGAGAGAATTTGGATCACTTAGCTGATCAGGAAAGAGCCCATCAATTTTATTAGTTCATATTTTTATTAGTCCGATGTTCCAGAGCGTCGTCCTATCCATCCGCTTTTTCGGAAAGATTTTTATTTATTTATTTTTTTTTTAATGTTTAAAATCTGCCCGACCAATATTGCATCAGGTCAAAAGATTTCCCAGAGAGACTTCCTATCAAATTTCAAATTCCAAGGGTAAGTAGGAGGGAGCCAGCTGATCTGATGCTGATCTGATAGAAACCCGTCATAGCTTTCGTCTCTTATTATCCTAGAGAGGCTCCCTGTCAAATTTCACATTCCTACGTTGAAAAGGAGAGAATTTAACACACTCAGGTAATAAGGAAAGAGCGCATGATTTCCTTCGCTTCTCGAGTTTCCAGTGAGGCTCCCTATAAAATTTTAACTCGTTTGGGTGAGCAGGAGAGAATGTTTAGCTCTCGTTTTTTCGGAAAGAAATATTGGTCTCGTTTTTTTTAGCAATAGGTACTGGTAAGAGCGTGTTCGTTTCTTTAAACTCAATATAACCTTGGCTACGTTAAAACTCTTCCTGACCAACATCGCATCAGTTATTAGAGAGTTCCTAGTAGATCCGTAAAACACAATACATCGTGCGGTATTGACTATCCGGTGCCGTAACTCTGACGCAATGAGTTACGGTGACACATCCTTCCGTACAGATACGGTAACGGATCGCAATCCGGAAAAAACGTATAACCTTCTTCCATGGACTCAAATAACCTCCTAGGGATAATTTCCTCCTTCCATGGATTTAGCGTTACAACTAGATCCGTTAAGGACTTGACGTGACTTTAAGGTGTGGTAAATGTTTCTCGTTACCGCACACCGTATTGAGACCGTCGGATCTCTTGGAACTCTCTTATAGGTGATTTATCATCAATTTTCGATGTTCTATCTTTTCGAATAGGAACTGCTCGACTAAACCCACCTAAATCGTTTTGGTATCGTTGAATTAAACATCGAAAGTTCTTTTGGCCTGGACCCACCCCATAAATATCTGGCATAAAAAGAATGTCGGATTTTCCTTAATTACAAAGTTGTTTACCTGGGCGACGTCTTTAGAAAAACCGAGTTCTTTACGAAGGAGTAAGTATAGAGGATTGCAACATAGCCTAAAACTATCCCTGGAACTTTATTGTTAATTCGGGCCCACCCGAATGGAAATCGGCAAAGAACATTTTGAGATCTTGATGCATACACAAACCAACATAACATTTTTATAGATATAGATGCCGAATTCGGGATGGAAGTTTCACTTCGGAATTGTTTGATGTTGTCCCCACCCTTCTGGACGTAAACATGATTCTCACTCCTCTGATAAATGAAACATCGCACGAGAGGAGACGTCTTTGTCCTTTGCTACTCCCACCTTTCCAAGTTCAAAGGGCCGAGGGAGAGAAAATGATAATTATGTTTGGAGAAGGAGGAAGCTCGGAAAGCCCTTGGGAAATCTACTGGGTCGGGCTTTAGTTAATCGTCACAACACTCTTGAAACCTGGTTGAAGATGTAACAATTGTACGCAAACAAGGAACCATGCGGGGAAGGTCTGAATATAACGTAGCGTTAGAAGGTTGGTTGGCAACTGCAGCAAGTAGTACCAACGTATAATTTATTAGTTTGTAAACTACGAGGCGTGAGAGCCACAACGTAGCAAATTAAATTATGGCATTAAAGACTGAATCAATTGTTCCGAGTTGAAGTAAGGCGTTATTCGCATATAACTGAATCGCGCTAAACTATCTATAATTCATAATCTCCATTATTTTTGAGAATGAAACTCCGTCTGTTTGTTTGTCTGTCCATCCATGCTATGCACGGCCAAACGGCTGAGTGGCGGGAGTCTATGAGTGGGGGGATCTTCTTGGGATTTTTCGAACGGGTGTATAAGAGATTTTAAAATTTTCTAATCCCACCCTTACCATGGGCTGTAGAGCGGGAGGGGGTTGGGAGCCTGTTTTAATTTCCCCTACCCCTCTAAACGGCCGTCGAAAATTTCTGAAAAATACCTGTTTCGTAGGTTTTTTTACGAGGAAGACGACGGCGCAATCGGATCGCGAAAAAAGTATCGGGAAATGCGTCAAAAAATTAAAGAGTACGGACCCGTTATCTCAAAAATTCCTACGAAAAACTTCGTTTTTTTCTCATAAAAAATTAAAATATACCCCATAAAGAGACGTTTTTTGGGAATGTGTGTACGGGCGAAATACAGTTTTGATTCTGCTGAATTTGAAACCGAAATCGGATATCGAAAAAAAGTGAAGGGAAGTTGGACAAAATGCGAGGGGAAGGGAGGCGAAGTGATTAAAATGAGAAGTTAATTGAGCGAGAAGTTAATTGAGCCCGCCGTATCAGGAATCCAGGGCCAGGGGGGAGAGGGCTCCCATTTGTCCTTCTACGCACATAAAATAACGGCCTACCTTTAGAAAAATAGAACTGGAAAACAAATACGTACAAACATTCAACATCTGACTGCTGACTGTTCTGTTAGTAGTACTGAAGTTTCTTACAACTATACTTTTCGTGGTTCCACATAAAGTGCCGCGTTTGATAGTCATTTCAAACAGAAAAAAACGTCTGCCAAGTTGGATGAGTAGTATAACTTCTTCACACATTGAAACATGGACGTATCTTTATTAAACCTAATGAACTTTTCGTGGTTCCACATAGGTAGTTTTATAATATTTAATTTGTTTGAAAGTAATTTCCAATAGAAAAAAACGTATGCCAAGTTGGGAGGACTGTATAAAGTCCTCACATAATGTAACATGGACATTTAGAATTAGTACAACAACAAAGTACCATTCGAACTGATTAATTAGTCGACTTAATAAGAAATTAATGTTTGCGCATGTCCAAAGACTACTATAAATCCAAGGCAGATAAAGTAATGGCCTATCTTTATTAAATCTAATAAACTTTTCGTAGTTCCACGTAGTTTTATAAGATTTAATTTGTTTGTAAGTAATTTCCAACAGAAAAAAAGTCTGCCAAGTTGGGTGGGCAGTATAACCTCCGGACATATTGTAATATGGGCTGTAGGTCTCGATGGTATCCCACTATATCCCATCGCATCTATACATCTCATACCGAGTGAGCAGATCGAGCAACATTCTCTACACACGTCAGATTTCAATGAGGTTTTTCCTGCACATATGCAGCCATACCGAGCGAGGCGAGGTGAGCAACATCCCCTACACACGTCGGATTACAACGAGGTTTTTCCAAAACATATACACTCATACCAAGCGAGCGAAGCGAGCAACATCCCCTACACACACTATACCCACGCTTAGTGATTTGCCGTTTGCGAGCCGGAGCGATTAGTATCGTATAAAATGGAGAACGTGACAAAATCCCAGCGGGCACAGAACAGGCTACGGAACCAAATATCTTCAGAAAGAAAAATACAAAAATACCAAGATATGCAATAAATTCAACTTTAGATTCAAGAAACGATGTTTTATCTTCAACCACTTCCACATTTGGTAGACTTGGAAGTAACGAGTGACTTATTTGAAAGATATTTTGATGCTCGTCGGATTCTTTCAATCTTTTTGACTGCGTTTGGGTGTGTACATAGACCGAATATAGAGTAAAACACCGTCAAGCACAATTTTTTGTCTTAATCCGTTTTTGAGATATAACATAATTGGGAAGTGCTGAGGAAATTTAGTAAAATTTGAAAAAACAATTCCATTTTTATGCACAAAATGAAAATAACAAAGCTTTTTATGAATATAAAATACCTGGTACATTTGGTAACAAATAGATATCTCTCTTGAAAAATGAAGGGTTTTATTGCCACCTCCCAAATTTTCCAAACTTCTATCTACGTCTATAAAAATCAAATTATGCATATTTTTGTGTCCTTAATGCGCAACCACAATTATGAACCGATTTCGATGCTGTTTTATGCAGCATGCCCTTTGAGCACCAGAGGGAAAAATAGGCTATATATAATATGTATAGAATAGGCTACACAGTGTAATATATTTAAAAAAAAAAACTTAGAATCATCATTTTATTGAAACACTGCGTTTGCTTTTTGCCTCATTCTAAAAAAATTCCTTTTTTTTTAATAACCAATATAGGATATCATTGTGGTGGGTTTTAGGCGTAAAGGACTTTCGATAACAAATTCAACGATACCAAAACGATTTAGGTGGGTTGAATAAAAGTGCCACAAAACGTCTTTTGGCTGCCCATTGCAATGTCCGGGCTGTCTTACAAGTGAGTTTCAACCATAAAACCTTGAGTACAATTTTTTTCGGAAGCGCGGCTTTTTTTTTCTGAGGCTCATTTGCTTGGGTTATCTACTTTTACTATCATGAGAGTTATAATGGTCACCAAATTGTCCTTCATTCCTCGTTAGGATTCGATAAGCAATGGCAGGTAGTCGATTTTCCTAATGATTTCCTCCACAACGGAGACGTTCCTAGCGAAATGTAATTCCGTCAGTATTCAGCCAACAAAAATGGTTCACAACTTGCAGGAAAGATCTCAATTATTGCTAAAATTGCAACATGAACTACTAACAATCCTCGAGGTATAAGGAACGTAATTTGTTAGTATCCATGATAACTACTTGTTTCATTAACCAAGGTAAAAATAAAGTTATATTTCTGATATATTTACGACTTTTATGGGGGGGGGGGGGGTTATCAACCAAAAAACCGTGTCCCACTTTTGTCGTACCGAAAACTGTAACACCCAGGGCTCTATGTACAGCCGCGATTTCGTCCAACGAAAATCGTTCACCACTCGTTGGAAAGGTCTTAATTTACCTGAAAATATCACACTGTCAAGTTCCCCTTCCCCCTACTCTCTATCCCATCCAACACGTAGGCAATCGACAATCATATGATATGACGAGACAACGCAACTACCGCAAGATGAAGCAGGTATCTACTAATTTCTCCAGTTGACGATCGGAAAAACAAGCTATTAAGGAAGGACATATCTATGATTTTTTTTCCTTTCATTAAGGGAGCAATTTTGAAGTTTAAAATTTGCTTTTGCCACCCTGCTCAGTCATCAATCTTGCAATCGAGTTTGAGAGGGACGGGTCTGAGTAAGAAAATCTTAATTTTGAGGTGTTTTTTGTCTTTAAAAAATTTTCTTCGAAACTTCGAGCAGGTTTCTTTTTTTATCCATGATCTAGCGTTCCCCTATAAGGGAGAAGTTTCCCTGGTTTCTTTAAGTCTGCACCAGGTCCCAACAGGTTGGATTTCCGAATTTCAATAGATCGCAAATTTTTCCTTTGTTTCCACATTTCAATCTCTGGTGATTTCTCAAGGTTTTTAATGTTTACTACTTAATTCATTGAGCATTCTTAGGGCTGAATTTCTTATTCATAGAATAGAGAGTGTGTAACAACAATCTACGAAAAGTAATGTCTTTTATAGAAGGGTTTTCAAAAATAGAAAGTAATCCCTACCTAGATGTGTTATTATTTGTAACGGTTTTATTCAAGGAATATACTTTTATCAGCATTTGGCAGACTTGGAAGCAACGGGATGTTTCGAACTTTTTAATCGACATCAAGAGGTATTATAGGTATTGTGGTAATTCAAATCAAACTGACGAGGAGCTCGAGTGAGCTTCCATTTAAAACGGTTGAAAATTGTTTGAACGAATAATATTTTTGAACGAATAAATAAATTTGAACTAAGGGAAGCTTTAAAATGCAGAGCGTTAAACTGAAACATAGCTGGCAACTCGCGGTAACTCGCGTAACGACTTCAAAGTTATCATGGTAAACTCAACTTGTATTATCATGAGAGTTTTAATGGTTACGACAAATTGACGGTAAAGTTATACCCCCAGGCCTAAATTCTCTACGTCTCTATTTTGCTTGGTGCGGTAACAGCGTGCCTTGTTTCGCTCTTGAAAAGTTGCCTGCGGGAATGTATTTCCATGCAAGAACTCTGGAAGTCCTGTTTCAAGTGATTAAGACACGAAATTCAAGCAGGAAACTGATTCTTTTGTTTTATTTTTTTCCCAACGACTCCGAGTTTTCAGGAAACACTTAACAAGCTAAATTCAGCCTCGTACCTCGCAAGTTTGAGGGGCTGCAAAAGCTGCTGGGAGGCATCGCTAACGAGGCAGGGCAAGCGCTCCAGGGTTTTCGGATAGGGAAACGTCAAGTAATTACTTTCAGAACCATCAAAATTATCTCTAACGAAAAAACTTTTAATTTCAAGACGCTCTTTCCCCCTGTTCCCGCATCCATTTCGGAGGGCAGGTGAAGAAGAATTTCTGTGAGATAGGAAAAAAAGGACGTCTTGGTTTTTCCTTGGAGGATTCTACTGATAACAGAAGACGTTTTGAAGGGGTTGGACAGACCAAGACCTTCGGAACTATCAGGCCAGGTGCCTGGGCGCATGGAGAATGGCTACCGCATTGGCGAGGCACATCAGCTTCTTAGTTTACAAGACTTACAAGATTTTATAAACCGTTCAAGTGATAAACTTAGGGGATACTAGAATGCTGAAATAATGTTCATTTGCTTGGTTTTATTTAAGAACCGAATCTATAAAAGAATATAATTTGAATTAACAAATTCAAAAAATATATATCAGTACCTACTCACGAAGTGAGCCACCTGTTGAGCGCATTTTCTTTCAAGTAAATTAGTGTTTCACAAGGAATGACTAAATGAGAATTTCGGGAGGGTCATCAGGGACTGGGATTTTCAACTGAAAATCTTCTTCAGGATAAATATCATAGGAATTAGCGTTAAAAGCTCACTAAGCTGATTCGGGTGGATCGGCAAGGGAAAATCATAATCTATCGTCTCACAGAGGCTCCGTTCCAAGGCCACCATTCCTAATTTTAGCTTCATAATATGTTGTGTAGTAAATAAATTAGCTCCGGAGATCACAAAGAGGATTTAAGGGCTTCAGACTTTATGACTCTATAGTAAAGATTTTCTAGACGTCCCAAGGGTTCTCCATTTCAAATTTTAGCTTAATAGGTTGAATAGAAAAGATATTAGCTAGGTACATATAGGTTGGATAGCAATACAATTAGCTTCGGAGGTTACAATGCAACGGTAACGTAAGCTTTCTTGTTGTTAACTGTTATTTTGGATATGTCTTTGCTCTGGGGGGTCAACCAAAAATTTCCGTGACGCAAAATGTGTGTCACAATTTCAGTGTTTTTCACGTACAACCCAGCGTTGCTAGGGGAATGGAACTTCCGCAGTTTTCATCGCACAGAAATCGTTCGCCACTCGTTGGAAAGTGCTTGATTTATGTGATAAATGTTCTGGCTACATTCCTAAACTAAGTTGATTGGACTATAAACAATTTTAATAAGCCGGTTACAATATTCTTAACGTAAAGAAATAGCATCATTTACTTCACTCCATAGGAAACATTTTCATCCTCTTGACAACAGTCGACTGTTAACAACAACTCATTGTAGTGGCTTCTCTCCACAGTTATTTTCAAAATTTCTATAAGTAAACCGTTGTTTTGTTGGAATTAGTCGGGATGCGGCCCAGGGATTTGTTTAAAGTTAAAGGATTTGTTTACAACTCTCGAGGACAACCGTTATGAAATCCCCAATCAAAGACATATCCATGTAACATGGTATCTGCTTGTAAAGCAGATAGTGGAACTCGTTTACGAGTTTCTGTGTGTATTTTCGTTTGGTTGTTAAATGATAATTTTCAGCAAGGAGGTCACCGTAAATACCAATTCTATACCAATACGGAGGTCACCGTAAATACCAATTCTATGTAAATACCAATCAAAGACATATCCATGTAACATGGTATCTGCTTGTAAAGCAGATAGTGGAACTCGTTTACGAGTTTCTGTGTGTATTTTCGTTTGGTTTTAAATGATAATTTTCAGCAAGGAGGTCACCGTAAATACAAATTCAATGTTAAAACGATGAATAAAGGTTAAATCTTCTATGTAAGATTTTGCGACTCATCACGAATTTTTGTTTTTCTAATTATATTTGATCACAAAATAGGTCAGAACTATGAAACTAGATGAAGATTCTATTGTATAATGACACATAAATATTTTTTTTTTTTTATTTTTTAATTTTGGCGATTATAGCGTATTTTCATTATTAAAGTATCAATTAAAAATTCAAAAACTGAATTTAAAAAAAAAACGGCTTAATGTTTGATTTCAGTTTTTGCTGAATTATAATCCTAACATATTCTCAAATCATATTTCGAAAGAAAATTTGAAGGGCAAGCACTTTGAGGTCAAATCCGATCGAGGACCACCGTGTGTGGCCATGGTTATTGTTTGTATACTCTGTATATGTGTTACTGCCAATGGACCAAATAATTCACTCACTGCTCTAGTTGAACTGAAAACCTGAAAGGGGACGGAAAACATCGAAGGTGAACCTTTATGAACACACAATCAATCATCCATGTAGAAGCTGCGAGGATAGTAGCAAGGGTGGGATAGTCGATGGTGGGCAGTGATGGTGAACCAATCTGTAAGTACCCTACAGTGATGATGACTTCATGATGTCAACATCAGCGAAGTGGTTTCTGATGAATGGGTGTTTTGGTGAATGAAAAGATGTTCATTCGTTGAATATCATCATAACCTTTTCGAAATGTATTGGCAAAAGGGCTTGCTTCGGGAAAACGTGATTGATTCGGAAAAATATGATTCACAGAAGAGTGGATTCTCATCGCTGCTTCTCTCTTGTACGTGAAGATTTGATGAAAGCATAACTGTCAGGGAGCTTCACCATGAACGCTTTCATATAATTTTAATGAAAACAAATATATTTTACGAAGGTATACTATCTAAAAACGGAAGTTAGTGAAAAAAAAAGTTGTCTATTTCCACGAAAAATAAAGAGGTACCATGTTAAATCGATTTCGACAGTTAGTTAGTTATTTTTTGTTACTGATGATGGCCTACTGTCGAAATCGATTTAACATTTTAATTCTTTATTTTTCGTGGAAATAGACAAGGTTTTTTTTCTTTTTTCCCACTAACTTACATTTTGAAATGGGTTTCCACAACTTGGTCGCGAGTGATTTAGTTCGTATACTATCTGCTTTCATATAATATGTATTTTTGTGTAATAATTGGTTCTAACCTACCAGTATGAAATTTAGGCACACGATAAATACCAATCAATCAACCAGCTAAAACAGCTTCCACTCGGTTTCTAAATCATTCCAGCACCCCGATGAAGACCAGAAATTGACAGACCACTAATAAGGACCAAAAGTCTTCGCGTACTATATGACTTTGTTAGTAATTGTTTGTACAGTATAGTTTTCAGTACTATTTGTTATTTGTGAAGAATTTACAGTATATTTGCAATTTTTGACAACAACTTTTTAATGCGATGGTTACACATTGTATGTTTTTGACCACTTTATCGATGTGGAGGTGACACTTGAACAGGTGCACTTGGTTGCAACTGCTATTTGTTGGTTTACCAGCTCCGTACGCGAGAACAGATGAAGATGGTTGCTAGCATAGATTGGTACCTACTAGAAGAAAGTTAAAAGTTTGGTGTTTGATTTTTGTTAGACACTTTTTGAGAAAAGCTTCGGACGGCGGACGGATTTTTTTTTTTTTTAAATTAGATTTTTGGATTCTACGCATTTTGAAAAGTAAACAAATTTTGAGGGGGGGGGGGGGGGGGGGGGGGGGGGGTATGTTTTTTTCTTGGTCGATTACAAAGGTTCATTATTGAAAATAATAAACCAAGAGTGAAAAGTTTCGGGTTTTGAAACTGTGAAATTACCCTTGCAGTTCCTGTCGTTTCGTGACTATCAGGGAGGTACTGAGATCACTTCGGTACCAAATGGATACCACTTTCCGGATAGTCATTAGTCGACGATTCCAAATGTGTAGTAATGTTTTCTTTATCGATTGTATGATACCACAGCTTTCAAGAAACAAATCGTAAATAGGTGGGTTGGTACGAACTTACTCTTTTTTCCCCGCTCACCTACTTAATTTTTTCGTCGTGCTCCAACTTTTATAAAAATCTCGGACCACTTTTGGGTACTTAGCGGACCACTGGTAGTCCACGGACCATAGGTTAAGAACCATTGATGTAGATGATATGCTTAAATCTAGAAGCTCCTCACCAACTTTGAAAATGTTTATCACCCCTCCCAGCCTTAAGCCCGAAGGCTTTGGTTTGGCTCCGTCTAAGGGAAACAACGCGAAGAGAGGGCTCTTAAACATAATTACCGGTATAGCCACGTGGCTGTAAGCATCAAAAACGGTTATCACGCCACGTGGGAACGGCAGATAGCGTTTTTGTGCGAGCATGAAGGGGTTGTTCGGATGGTTATCTCCGGGCCTGCCGCTCGTCCCAGCTGGGTATCGTAGCAGTGACATGATGCGACGATACGCTGTTTTAAGCCTTGTGATGTTTTTCCCCCCTCTTTCCCCCTCAAACAGCAGTTCTTTCCGCTGTGATGACCACAGGGCGTGTTTTCCCTCAAATGTTTGTTCTCGAAATAATCTTTGCTGGAAGGGAAAGACTCCGATAGCAGGTGTATTTTATTGTACCGTAATCTCATAATCCTTTTGAACAGACTCTGATACGAATCTACTGTGGTTTAAAGGGGAGCGACATTAAGCACGTTACAAGATACAATTTAAAAAGTCCCCAGTCATGCAGCATAATTGTATGAGCGAATTTTCGTAAATTATCGTATTTTATAACGTTAAATTCATTTGAAATATAAGGTTTTTGAGTGCAAAGAAATTCTTAACTATCAATGTCATATCGAAAAACGTATTCTAAATAATAATCTGCTATTCAAAAAGAGTTATTGAATTTTATCTTTTTTGCAGTTTTCCTAGATTTTTTAAAAGCAAATTTCAATGAAATTTAATTAAAATTTTCACCATAATTTTGCACATAAATTTTTAAATATTCTATTTTATAGTGAATAAACTTTATTTGAGCAATATTATGCTAAAAAATAGATTTAATTATTTTCAGACGTTTTTAGCCATTTTTATTGAGTTTTCAGCACGTTTTTTGAAATGTTGCCAATTTAATGTGCTCAAAAAGTGCTGGCCAACGAAATCATCCTTTCATTTGGAAAGCTTGATGTTTCGGCGCAAGAACGGAATTTTTATCTCAATCCTAAAGAGAGTTATCATCTGGAATGATATATATATATATATATATATATATATATATATATATATATATATATATATATATATATTTGATATAATTGTTGACCGTGAATCATATAGTTGATTGAAATCGGAGATTTCGGGTGGTTATTGAGGTGCGGTCGATTAAGGACACTGGTTTGTTTTCTCAACGTTTCGTACGTTTATTCGTACCTCTTCAGGGTTATGAGTTGTGTTGGAAGATGGAATGCTCAATTTCACTAAACATTTATGATATGAAAATTCACTGCAGTTTAGAGTGAGTACACCCAACGATGTCTAACATGAAACTGTCTAACTTTTTTAAAATCGCAGATCCGTAGGTTGTCATCAATACGCCTGCTTAGATATAGGGAAAATTAATGCAATTAATTAAAACATCTGCACTTTACTAGTCCCCTGATCCAAGTATAACGGTATTTAATAGGTGGGTAGCTACCGACTTAAAATAACCTATAGAGCATTGAAATGGTTTTAATAACCATAGAAAACTCCATAGTGGAAAATAGTCAATCAAGATGTAGGTGACGTAAAACTTCGAAATCAGTTATTTAGGAATCGGAAAAATGATGTTTGAAGTAATTTACGTTAGCGCATGTGTAGAATGGAGTAATGATTTGAGAAAAATGAAATTGGTAGGGGACCTAACCCGCACATTCCCAGAAAATGTCATCAAAATCTGATGAAAACTAAGAATTAATCTTGTTCTGATGGGATAACACTTTCGCGCATGCGCAGGAGCTACAAAACATGCAATCATGTTAAAATTGATATGGAATAATTAAATCATTGATCTCCAACTATGTACCAAACTTGAGCCAGATTGGACAACTAGGGCGTGAGAAAATGATGTTGAAGTAATTCACATTTACGCAAGCGCAGAATGAAGTGGTGATGTGAGAAGTATGAAATTGATAGGAACCATTTACAGCCTAATCCGCATATTCCATGAAAATTTCATCAAAACCGGATGAAAACTGTTGAAAGTAGGCTCGTTAAAAGGAACACACATTCGCGCAAGCGTAGCAGCTACTAATGATACAATCATGTTGAAATTTATAAGAGTTGATTATAAACACCTATTGATGTCTACCTACCTACTTATTGATTTCTCCATGCTAAGCAATAAATTTAAATAAATAAATCGTAGTTCAGCATGCCCAATTTATTTCAGTGCAAGGTTTTGTTTTCACTCACGGGTTATAGGAATTTGTAATATTGATGTCATTATAAGATCAGGGGTAAAGTACATACTGTAAAACTGAACGTTATTTATGTAACCGAATGTAACTTTTCAACTTTATAACATCTTCCCTACCCCAAATCTTCTGGATTTTTGCTTGAACCATGTTGGAAGCAATTAACATGAGTGATTGACTGAACTAGCCTTCGCTTCCTCCGCATCTCAACTCCATTCCCGTTTCACCGAAGCCCTTTCGTAAATATTTAAGTTCGTTACCGAAATACTTTGGGTTTAGTTAACCGTTAAAGCTATCTATCGAGTAAACGCTGGCCGTTTGTCTTTTAAACCGGGAACGGGTGGGTTGGCGAGACTTCAGGAGGGGGAACTCTTTACTAAGCTTCTTTCAACCCAGACACGTTCGATTTTCGGCCATTCCCTGCCTTTTTCCCCCCACCAGGAGCGTTTGGAAGGTTAATAAGTGAGAGGATACCAAACATTCAAACTAATTCTTCCGCAGATGTTTCTCAAACGTCAATCGTATGAAGAATTTATTTTATCGGTTTTCCTTTAAGGTTAACTGAAATGTATTCCGTTACAGTACGATAATCTACAGACCCAGAATGTTTACGTAGACTGCATAGAATTAAGATAGAAAGTTCTTTTTTATGCTACAGGCAATGCTGGTATCCTTCTTATCACTTTCCTTTGGGGTGGATACACAAATAAATGTCTTGGATTACAAATTTTCTAGATGGAGTATATGATTTTCCATATGCTCCACTTGGAAAACTTTTGTGATTAATCTCTCATCGATTCAACCTTTACAGCAAGAAGCTTCATCATTTTGAGCGTCAGCGATGTGACTCATAAATGAAATTCATCCTAACAAAACAAAATCCTTTGAATACTTATAGTTACAGGAGCTGAGTGGTACGAGAGAAGTAGTGGCGGATCCAGGATAGGCCAGGGGGGGGGGGGGGGGGGGGGGGGGTGAACACACGGAGGGTTTGGGAGCCCTAAACCTGTATATACCTACGTTTTTAGTTATTTTAGAAATTTCTATAATGCATTACTTATTATTCCAGATTACAAAAGGTCTAAAGCAGAAGAATTGTATGAGTTTTGAATGATGTTCGGCAATCGAACAAAACAAATTACCCATTTTATATAGTGTAAATTGACTGCCCAAAGGGGGGGGGGGGGGCTACAGCCCCCCTTAGCCCCTCTCTGGATCCGCCACTGGAGAGGAGCACTGTTATTAATTGGACATACTATCTATAAGCTACTGATGCGACGAGGTGGGACAATCCTTCAAGGATCTATTGCATACCAACCACACAAACCAAATATGTTTCTGATTATATAATTTATTTTTTGTACTTATTGACGTTAATTTTTTATCAAGTGGCACGTGTAATAGTTTTAGTGTGCATGTATGTAATTTAATGAGTGTCTTGTTGAATTTGCTTTGAGTACTGAGTTTCGGCTCGGGGCTCTCGTTCCTTCCGGGAGGGGTCTCACCTGGTGTGTTGTTTCTTGAGGAGCGATTCACGAATCGTGTCTAAAAATGGATGGGCACCCTCGGGAGGCCGCCAAGTTGGTAGGGCCCGGGCTCGGCAGGGATACCCCGGTCGAGCCGCCTTATTGGCGGATTAATAAAGTATAAATTAGTAACAGCCGGCATTAAGAGTATATTCTATTCTTTCGTACAGTCATTTTCGTAGAAAATGAAGCAATTGCAATGGTTCCAAAAATTTTAAAATAAAAATTTTCGAAAAATTTCTTCATTGAAATCCGTTTTGAAACATTCTGAAACGAAGCAAAGAGTTTAAACTTGTTATAATCTGAACTGTCCGAATAAAGAAAATGTATATTTTTTTATTTCTACAATTTACAAGAAGTGAAAGTTGATTTTATGTTTGTTCGAATTTTTTGACAATTGTTCTACTCCTTGGTATTTCGACAATATACTTGATTTGATTCGAAAATATTTGTTAATATTGAAGCCAATTTACTACCTTCGAGAACTCGTCGAGAACCTGCTCCACCTAAGGCTTAAGCAAAAGCAACACGGTGACTTACGAATTTGAGTGCTATCTGAAAGAACATTGGATGGACGGTGACAAGTTGAAAACTTTACTTTGGTATTAGCAGAATATGCTACTGTTCTACTGGTATAAGTACCATGTATATTACATGACTTTGGTTTGTAAACCGCTTTTTATTATCAAAACATTGATGCATTATAAATTTGATAAAGCTATCTTGATTGAAAAGAAAAAAATGATATAAAAATTGTGTTTTGGAACACATTTTTGTGTGGTTCTTTCTTCCCACAGTGAAGCGTTGTTCATTCCGATAAAAACGAATGAGGAACGCCATGAAAATTATTTGAAGAAGAAATATCACAGTAATTAGGGTAAGGGCACAGAGCATAGAAACAACTATTTATATGTCATGTAGGTACGGGGGTGTCGAATGATTCCCTAGCTTATGTATAAGGCGATTCGGCCGATATCGGCCGATTCTTCTGCCATAATTTGTTATGCTTTTTTCCAAACTCTAAATAAATTCAGGGTTTCTAATAAATTGTTTTCTTACATCAGATGCACGTAATATACCAGCTGCTTATGGTTCGTCACAGTGATGCAGAACGCAGCGCTTAATTCATGAGTTAGCAATTTTTCCACTAGATACGCAGCATCACGTGGGAACTATGTGGGATGAGGGAGATCCAAAACTGTTGAAAGGCGTGACGACCCCACTCGAATCCAATTGATGAATCGTTCAATTGAAAAGAGAACCTCTCTCGTCGGATGAATCCTGGATGGGGGAAAAAAATCAATGGAATTGCCGATCTCGTGCCTCTGTCAGTAGGTTAATAGAACTTGGGGAGAAGATTTCCGATCATTACCGCGCGTACGGAACATCCCCTAGGCTCAGACTTCTAACTCACCCCAAACCGTTGCCGGCGATCGTTACGCCCATCCACACTTTACCCCAATCCATTGTATCGAGTTTCCTGAATCTCACAACGATGGTGTTTGGGAGCAGTATTAAGCTCAAGAGATTTTTTCTCTCACAATATTCTCACAATGCTCACCACCCGCATCCTGAGTACTACGTATTGTTCATCGAACGAGGCACGTGCCGTTCGAGAATCGTTTTCGGAAATACGCGTCACCACCAGTGTCTATTATTTTCTTTATTTGCGGAACGATTTGAGGGGAAGATTTCTCACCCTGTGAGATACTTATGCAGTACCAACAATGATGCTTTCGCAACTGAAGAAAAATAACTCAGGCGACTCTTATGATAACTTTGAGAGTTCCAGCTTGTATGGAAGGGAGTGGATCTTGTAGGTCAGCGAAGTGGGTGGGAAATTGACCTTACTCGGTCTGTTACTCTTTTTGTTATTCAAGCGTGCCGTTGGGTCCTTTATCCAAAAATATGAAGTTATTTATCTTGTTTTTGTCATGCATGCGTTGTAAAAGACGTAGCTTATGACATCTTGAGCTACTTAGCATATAAATATACTTCTTCTACTTCTTGTATTGCATTCCATTGTCAGATTTGAGTTAACCCGTTTCGCCTATCATATTCAGATGGTCCCTCTGAAGCTAGGTAATTTAGGTAAGGCTTCGTATATTAGAAAGAAAACCTATTGGAATTGATCCAGGGGGGTGTGGAACAACCCACGTATGGAAGAGGGAGGGAGAAGGTTCGAACAAATTTATTTGTATAAAAGGAACGTTGTAGAAAATGGAATTCTGCATCGACATCGAACAACCGCCAGCTCTCTAACTTGTCGAGTATTTCAATGGAAGTGGGTAGGTGAAGAAAACTTTGAACAATTGTTGAGATCGCCGACCTAAATTCCGCGCGGCGTCTTATCATAACCTAACACATTCATCCCGCTTCCAATAAATAATCAGAATAAAAACGAGAACTAGCCAAATGATGCTCCTCTATCACGATAAATTATGATGGCAGGAGTTTCTAATCATTCTGTTTTACTAGAACCTCTCCTCTATTAATTTATAAAGTTACATTTTGTTGGGTTGGTGTATTAACATCGGATTGTGAATCATGTAAATTACATAAACCAAGATGGTTAAGTATGAGTCAACAATATAATTGAACAGTATCTTCGTATAAAAACATGGTCGTGCATGAATTCAGTATATTACTTTTCAGTGACTAGGAATCGTTCGTTACAATTGCATTAAGTTACCTAAAAACTCGGCAACAAGGTGGACATTTTCTAAGAAACTTCTGTTTTATAGCTTTGTCAAGACTTGATTCTTTTTTAGACAAAGAGGTATTCTATAAGTGTTTGTTTTACCATTAGACTTCCCCAAGGTTGTCAAAAATCGAAATCACGTACCTATTTTGATTGTTTTCTTTTTAGATTTCGATCTCTTGGTCAACTATTCGGTGTTTACGTAAAGGGTTGATTTACGCCGGACGAGTATCCCGGTTTCGAAAGTTCTTATCAGAGTAAACTCACTAAGGTTATCATTTACGTTTACGGTGCCGGAGGCCGTGGGGGCAGCAACGTATGGAGCTTCGAGTTTGCCTCAATTTGTTTTCGGAACGGGAGCTGATTCGTGTTAGTTCGTTAGGTTTTCGGTCGCCATCGGATCAGCTGACAACGCCTCACGGCCACGTACGATTAGCTTCCGTAAAAAGCAAAAACTCTCTAATTTCAAGTAGGAAAACGATGTACCTATTTTGTCAATCTATATATATAAAAATCAATTGCTGTTCGTTAGTCTCGCTAAAACTCGAGAACGGCTAGACCGATTAGCTAATTTTGGTCTTAAATTATTTGTGGAAATCCAGATAAGTTTTAAAATTTCAAATCTCCCTTATAAGGAGTGTTTTAGGGGAGGAGGGGGAATGGGGTCATCACTGAAAAAACTGGGAATTTGATTGTCGAATATGTTTGGATTACTCTAATTCAAGTCAAAGACTATTTTTTTCAAATTTTTGAAATGTGACCCAGTGGGAAGGGGAGGAGGGAAGGATGTTAAAACGTTTTGAACGTCACTGAACCAACTGGGGATTTGAGTGGGCGAATCTATCAGAATTACTTTACCTTGGGTGACAGGCTATTTGATAATGTTCAAGTCAACCTGTGCAACGCACGGGTGAACCAGCTAGTTAGGTATAATTCATGATTTGCTGTACATGTATGTACTTGGATCTTGAATCTTGAAAGATGGGGAGGAAGACGAGGGGTAGGTAAAATTCTTGACCAACCAGTCTTGTTGTTAGGAAAACAGGTGATATGTACGGTCACTGTTTGTTAACTTGAAGGCTTCATTGATTAAGTAAATAGGAAGATAGAAATCATGAAGGTGCGTGAAGGTCTTCTACCCCACAATTTTCTACCTTATTATACCCGCAAATTTCACAAGTTAGGCTTCTCGAATCGTATGGTGGGAATTTTCAAGCTAACCCCCCCTCCCCTTTTTTTCTTCAAAAGCCTTTTACATAGAACTAAATATTTGATTTGAAGCTGAAGGGCCGCTGTTAACTCCAATCGTAAAGCCACGTACTGTGGTTGGTTCTGTGAACGGAGCGCTATTTCCTGGATATTGGCCTGCTTGCAACTCCTGTACGATTCTATCCTTTCCTATCGATCAAACCACGCCATTCCTTCAGGTCTGCAACCTTATTCAAGGGAATCGTATACTTTTGCTCTCAAATCTTCCACTCTTCAGCCAAATAAACGGTGTTTTCAAAACATTTTCTAGCCAGAATGTAAATCATTCAGTTCGCACGCGTATTGGTAATACGGGAACGTATAGCAACTTGAGACGGTGACGACAAATATTATTCAAGGGCACCGGGAACTTTTCAAATTTCCCGATTTAATAGCGAGCACTTCTTCAACCATCCTTTTGAGAGAGATGATTTTCCGTAAGCCTCGGTCGGGATTCCTAACAAGATCCCTACTTCGTATTCAGGGGCCACGACGGGACCAGCAATGCACTCAACACCGAACGGAATTACGCCCCTGTTGTAAAACCCCCATGCAACGGGCTTTTTCCACAACCCCCCTGAAGCAATAAATATTTAAAGGATTTGAAGAGAGCGAGAAAAACTCTTCTTTTTTTTTATTGTCCGTGATCGCCATTCAAATGTTGGGCTGAAAAATACTAGGCGATTCTCCCTTCAGACCGTGCTTTCTAGTTGTACGCGGACTGGCAATTCGAGGAATAATTTCGTTGACACGTTGCAAACTGAAGTGATATCTATTTTTATCACCCTTAGCAAAACAACGCAGCAAATGATTATATAATTGTTTATTATTTCTGTATCAGCCCTTCTACACAGATTATCCGGAAGTTGATTTATCCAAATTCGTTCAAATGTAAAAATTTTGTTTTGCTGTCGTAAACATATCATTCTTATTTCCCATAGACAGAACCATTTTTGAAGAGAAAAGTACTGGTAATGCCAATTTTCTTGTTCTGTAATAGGCACCAAGTATTTTGAGTACAAGCTTAAAAATTATGACGGTCTAATACCTAGTAGAGTAGAACTAATGAGTGTGGGCTAGCGCAGATTACAAGTGAATTTTATCAGTTTATTCTGAAGCAAACCTATGAAACTATCAAGTGTGAGTGTTTTTACAGTTCATACATATAGAAACGTTAAAATTCAGGAATAGTTTCAGATTGCTTCAATACGGATTTCAATTAAGAAAATATTGGAAATTTTATTTAAAAAATTTTTGTAATTGGTAATTATTGTTCTCTGAGAGTAGGTACCCGACCCTATTGAGTAATTTCCAAAATAGAGTGTAACTAATGAGCTCCATTGTAACCTTGATCTGTGACCACACAGTCCTTATAGTAACTTGGGATCTGTTCATAGACGATTCCTAATAATGCTAAGCCGGGCTTCCCGAATTTGGTCCGCTGGCTGTTTTTAAGGGGTTCGGGAGCAGCTTTGACCAAAACTGAAATTGCAGATCAGCAATTTATTGATAGTTGTTTTAGTTTTTCGTTTGGAGAACATGTATTTTTACGTCAGTTCAGGAGACAACCTTCTTGGTACTTCCTGACATCGAAGGTGGGTAATAATTGGAGGCCGGTTCTTCAGTGTGTTTATACGAAGTTCCAAAATTCTAAGAACCATATAACTGTACCTACTTCTAATACCGAGAACTGATCCATCATGAAAAATCCAACATCTTCCACTGTCATTTGAAATTTAAAATAAATGGGCTGTATTTAAATGGAGAACTTGGTTTGGATAGGCAGCAGTGCATGACGTGGAAAAAAAAAAAATCCGTTTTCATAGGTAAACATTTCGAGAAAATACTCGTCCTGAAAAGTAAGAATTAACGAACTTGAAACTTAACGATGAAGTGTCGAGCAATGGCGTTTACTGAAAACGTGAAGACAGCGATTTGTCTACTTGCCTAATGGGATAACACTGAAATCGAAAGAGTAGAATATGTGCAAGGCCTAATTACTTATTAGAGGAATATGCATTGATAATGAGCGAATGAAAGTTTAATAAAGAGAAATGGTTATATTTAACGAAGCCATTGGTTCGTTATTTTCTATAACAACTGTTTGCGTTACCTTTATTTTCGACGAAACTTCGTAAATACATCCCAAACAACTTAACAACATTTTTTGATAGATAACCTACATAATTCTCGCAACCTGTTTGCAACCTACAGTTTAATGTTGGGTGGTTCTTGAATGATTGATGAGCCGTCATTACCTGCTCATGGATTTCACGCGTATGGATTATATATTTAAGTAATATTATTGAATCCATGCTGCAAACATCATCTTTATTTCAATTATTAATTCATACAACTAATTTCTTTGTTATTATATAAAATCTATTAAATGTTTAAATATTTTTATAGGCATTTTGCCATCAATTGTAGGTAGTTTTGTATACTTTATTTTTGGTAGGTCAACCTGCTAGTTTCCCGCCGGTCTTTGCCAATTTTTCCTGGGAATGATCACCTCTCGCCATCTTTTCATTACAACTTCCTTTGTTCCTGCATCAAGCTCATTCTCTTCATCATTTTTTTATTAATTTTACTGCCAAATCAGTTTCCTCCCTTTCAAACTAAGTTCCGTGTGTATGGATAAGTATTCGAACCTTGCGTCCGATATCCATCTGATCAAGCCTTGCTGAATTTCGTGGCGATCAATCTTCGAAACGGGAGTGAAGAGGAGGCCTACATCTACGTTCCTTTCTGTAATTAGTTCTCGCCTGTTACTGAAGACTTGGTTATTGGCCGTGTCTCCTTCACGTTCAACACTCGGCGCTGGAGCTGGACTTATGAGGATCCTTCCCAGAGCAGGATTGATGCTTGATGCGTTCGCCCTGGAGCTGGACTTATGAAAATACCCTTGGCGCCTCGAATTCATCGACTGGACTTCAGATAAGCCTTTCTAATAATTATATTAGTTTTGTACTTGAAAACCAATTTATTTGGTACATAATAAGAAACTCATTAATCGCAGTTCAAGCGCATAGGTACCTAATTGTCTCTCCTCTCCAGTGGCCACTATTAGGACTGAGGTAGGTAGGCAGAACGAGTACCATATACCATTATATATCATATCTATAATAAAACCCAGTTCATGTTGATGTTTCATCTTCTAAAAACGCACTTATCATTTGAGTACTTCCTAATTTCATCAATTATTATCAAAGATCAAATCTCTAGTTAAGTTCATACTTAACACTACATACCTTATTATTGGTTTCATATTTCCTCGAAATGAGGTGGTCCTTCGAGTAATACTTAAAATCACATCATACCATCATCATATCATCATACCATACAGTCCGACCATTTCATCGTTGTTTGGACGCTAACTAAACGGTACACTAGGTCCATTCAACAACATTGACACATTGATAGGAAAATAATGAAATGATATTGATCAATTAATTGACTGGATTGGTAGGATTAGACTGCTTAATTATTGACATGAATTAGGTCTTAGCTTTTCCAAATGATCGTCCGACAGAAAACATTTCACGCTTTCCTGTAAGAGTTCAAGTACAGCCAATCGTTGCCAATAATAAGGAGCTGATAATAACTTTCTGATCCCCCCCCCTACAATAATCTTTTACCACTTGCTGGAAAGCTGAGAATTTAACAAACGCATGACTCTACATTTCAACGGGCAAATTTGCTCCTCCTTAAGCCTCTCAGAAAGTCCTAGGTAGATGCAAGCTTCGTTACGGATGGAAACTAAGTTGTTGAGAATCATCTTGAAAACCAACACATTCAAGCTGCAAAATTGATGAAGTGGCAGGATGCTCGGTTAGAGCATTTCTCTTGTGTTTGTTTCTCTCTAAAGAGCGAGAATTAAAAACATGCAGTCCCAAAGAACGCAAATTCGTGGGGGGCGACGCATCAGGTTTGCGGCCATGCAATTGAATCTACGCTATGCACCTGTGTTGCTGTGGAATCGTTCGGCCGCATCCTCCGCCGGACGATTCTCCGCTGGCAACTCAGGAAACGAGCATAGGCTTGATCGGATGGATTGCCATCAATCCATCAGCCCGCCTACCACATCGACGCACAAATTTACGTGGAATTTAAGTCTAATTAAACATAATTTATTAATTTAAATAAATTTAAATTTATTTAAATTTAAATGAAATTATAATCCACCTTCCGTCAGTTTTTTATACGATCTCTGATGGTTCGTAGTTCGCGACTGCAAGTTTGTAGGCACCAGCAGGAGCAGCGCTCGGCAGAAATACACTTTCTGCTCAATTTATTGAATAAATACTATTAGGCATTATTGCCATAAAGCAATGTACTTATTGAAGTTAGTACGGGCATACTGCACATGTTTCTCTACTCTGGCTACTGAATTCGTGAAAGAAAACAGTTACTTAAATCTAGTTACTTGATGTAAGCTCCTTCACTTGTTCAAAACTAAATATATTCAAAAGCCATTAAAATAGGATTTTCTAAACAACAAACTGTGTTATTTCAGTAGGTTACCACATTTCATCGTTTCCTCACCTACCAACCAACTCTATCTCACAGCCTGGTTGCCAAATTTATTTATCAGTCGTTGGATCACAAATATTCAGCCCTCAGCCCTTAGACAAGTTCATGTCAAAAATCAAACAAACGAAAAACCCACAGCAATAATTGTTGCATCTAGTTACTATGTTGGAGTGATGGAAGCATTTTGTTGAGTTGGACTATTACTGCACGGAAAAGAGATATCTGCGTTTGACGGTGCGACTCTTCCTCATGAACGACGTCGACGGTTGCATTCATCAGGGTGCAAGAACCCCCATTTTCCACCCTTCGCTCCGACTCATCTGCTTCAGCGCACACCTCTTATCAAAATAAACCTGCACCACTTATCAAAATATACGTAAACCTTAGTAGTAGAGGGAGACGGTACGTTATCATTTATTGAATTGAGAATTTTTTGTTTATACATTTCGAGGATGGCTCGTCAATAAATAGCAATAAACGATGCTACCTACTTAAAGATTTGGAGAAATATGTCATTAGCACGAAATGGATAATAAGTCGAGTGAAGTGGGGTTAGGTACTACACGGTATAAGTATAAATGGTGAAGTGGAATAATGTTATAATTTACGCCAATAGTCTCAATTATGTAGGTATAGTTTGGCTGTGTGGTAGTTGGTCCGGGGATCTCAAATCCTTATCAGCTGTTTGAACTATGGGTATCATATTTGGGCTGAACAACCCACTGTGCTTTAATCAGTCGAATTTTGGGACAAGGAGTCAATCCGAAAGAGTCTTCACTGCCGTTAAATATATGCCGGTTTTTCAAAATATATTTCTCTCACTAAGGCATGCCGTTTACTTCATCGCATGCCTAAACGAAAATGTAAATAATTTCAAAACAACAAATGAACGAAGAAGGTGAATTAAATATGAATACAAACTTGGTAGTTATATCAAGCAGATATAACTTGGAAGCAAGTTAAACCGATGAACCATATGTTTTGGTAGAAAAGTACAAAATATTACGGGATCATAATATTACAATATCAGCAGAAAACAAACTATTATCGGGAACGTTGGTCAATTGTCTGTTTTCACGCAGGAGCAGGGAGTTGGTTAATTTAGTAGGCAGGTAATAAAGCTCGAAGTGAAACTACTATTTGCACTCCCCAACACGAGAACTCTTCGAATCCCAAAGTGACGAGGTCGAAGCAAGGCTTTGGTGTGAACAACCGCCGTCACTTCTTTTGAGGTTATGTACTTCAGCTCGATGTTCAACGTTGAGAAACTTCGCAAATGAAATGCATTTTTATGTTATGTTTTATGTTATGTTATGTTATTATCAATACTGGGTTGTCAATGTGATTTGAGGTTGCAATGTGATGAACTGGTTGATTGTCGTTAGACAGTATAATTTTGCATTATGGGATACCAAGATCGAATAACTGATCCCTGATATGCAGGGATGTCTAATCTCTGATATGTAGAGATCCTCCTTGGTAGGTTTGGGTGTCGCTGGATACTCAAGAGTGCAAGAGTGCTTTACGGTCAAGAGTGCAACGCATGATTGCTTCTGGGCAGCCCAATCGAACACTCCTACAGCGTATAAGAAGCATTGCCCTGCATATGACTTTATTTCAATGGTACGGGTTCTCCCTGGTATGTATCAATGGAACCTATGATATTAGGATCTTGAGAAATCCTCAAAACGAATGATTAAATTTATCCTTGATTCCTATCAAATACTGGACTATTCGTTTGGCGAGAAGCCGATGCTCCTTTCTATAGGAGTTGTCAAATTGGTATAAAATGATCCTGAACTGAAAAGAGTACAACTTTATAGCAAAACGCTGGAAATTATTACACAATGGTTTATTATTTCTGTGTTAGATAGCCCTCCTACGCAGATCATTGGTCTATAATTATTAAACCCCGTATGTAATATATTATGATCAGAACATGGCGCATCGTGCCTTTGAGAAGGGCTACATCGCACGGACAATCGTTAATAAACTCGATTTCGAAACGTTATAATAAATTCCATTGGAACTATCAGCTGATAAGTATTATATCAGCTGATATTTACAAGGCAATTTTTATGTATTCCAGTATCACTGTCTAGCGATTTTTGATGTCATTTGTAGCTTAATCGTCTAATCAACAGATCAGCCAGCAGGGCGTGATTTTTCTATCTTCTCGCGCTCAGAAATTCGAAGGTTTCTTTTCTCGATGTTCAAGCCCTTAGCAAATGAGAACAATTCAACGTACAGCGTTGCGGGTGTATTTAATCGATTCTTTGGGATTAAATTTATCATTGAGAAGCAAAAAATTATTACTGTTAGAAAGTTTTCGAGATATAGATTTTTAAATTTTTTTTAGCCCTTTAATACAATCCTTTAGGGTTGATGAAAATTGATGAATAGCCTCTAGGACCATCTAGACCCCAAATTTGATTTTCACACAAGTTTCATATAGTTTGGTCTAGTATTTTCGGAAAAAAGTGGCGGACGAACGGATTTTTTTAAATTCAATTTTCGGATTCTATGTATCTTGAAACTTAAACCAAAAAAACGCGGCAGGCCGCTTGTACTTTCTCTCTTATGAGAGAAGAGCTATGAGATTTGAAAATGTCTCAGTAATTTTAATGTTTTTTTATTTTTTTAAAATAAAACAACAATTAGAAAACATAAAACAATTGACACACAATTACTGAATTTGCTGTAAGCCAGTCTCGACGATGCCCAATTCTTCCACGAATATGAATTCACAGTCCTTTTTTTAATAACTGGTATTGTGAAGTATCCATTGACATCATATTGACAAAATACTTGCAACTCGTACTGATTTCTTCAACCGAACATCATATGATTTATCGACTGCATGTTGCTAGTATACACAGTCATAACAACACCTAACTCGTTTATAGGTTGCGTGACGTTTTTTTCTTTGCGTAACAAATTTCCGGTTGACCCGTCGACTAAGACATTTTCGACGTCAACATTTTCAGGAGTGTTAAATTTGTTTTCTTGGGAGATTACAAAGGTTCATTGTTGAAAATAATAAACCAAAAGTATATTTCACAATCCCTCTAATTGACATATATCAAGAAACAATGAGTAAACAACATTTTTTTATAAAGCGCTAGTTTTTAAGAAACTTGTGATCAACAGGTTAAGCCATGTCTTCTAGGAAATGAGGTTAAAAAAAAAAAAAAAAAAAAAAAAAAAAAAAAAAAAAAAAATCGGCATGCTACTCGTACTTTCTCCCTTATGAGAGAAGAGCTATGAGCGATGAAAATTTCTCAGTAATTTCAATGTTTTTTATTGTTTTAAATGACATAACAATTAGAAAACATAAAATAAAATAATTGACACACAATCACTGAATTTGCTGTAAGCCAGTCTCGACGATGCCCAATTCTTCCACGAGTATAAATTCACAGTCCTTTTAGCGAATTTTTGAAGAAAATTAAGCTATTGCTCTCGCCTCAAAATTTGTAGAATGTGAATTTTTGAAAACATTTTATGCAGAAATCCGTTTCAGGCTATTCTGAATCATATTCTGAAGTTTAGCGCATTTTTTTATGTATGTATGTATGTATGTATGTATGTATGTATGTATGTATGTATGTATGTATGTGTCATTCCAGACGATAACTGTCCGTAGAATTGTGCTAGAAACTTCAAACAAATTTTAAAATGGTAAGGACACAAAACGAAAGTTCAAGTTCGTTGGCCAGCATGATCGGATTACATCTTCGGGTTGAAATTTTCAAAAATGTAGTCAAAAATTTCAAAATAGCCTGTTTTTTGCGATTTGTTGTGCGAAATAATTTTTTCAGCATACTAACATGTGGTATATTCGGAATCAGCGTAAAATTTACTATAGGAATATGTATCAAGTTTTCAAAAATTTCAAAGTTGAAAAATCAGTCAAAAATCGAAATAATGCCGTTCGCTAGTTGTAAAAATCGGTAATATTTGCATGAAACATTGTCCAAATTCAGATTGAACTACTCTTATGGAAGTATCCCTGTATAACCAATCCTAGAACCATGCTGTTTAAAACGTAGGTAGTAGGTGCTTGTTTAAAATTTCATTCCATGTTTGTCTATCAAAATCATAAACTAAAATTTCTCTACACGATCAATAGCGACTGAAATGTCGAAGATTTCTTCAAAAATTCGCTCATGGGGTCATGCTGCATGACTGGACTTTTTTTATTACCTGGTATTGTGAAGTATCCATTGACGTCACAATCATAACAACACCTAACTTGTTTATAGGTTGCGTGACGTTTTTTTCTTTGCGTAACAAAATTTCCGTAACAAAATTTCCGGTTGGCCCGTCGACTAAGACATTTTCAAGGTCAAAACAATCAGGAAACCAATTTTAGGGGCTCTCAATTAATCTTTACCAGACATCCTGAGCTGGACTGGTTTCTTAGCTGTAATACCTTTTTTTTTTTAGAACTCTGCACTAAAAAAAAGAAGAGAAAAAAAATATATCGCTTATGGTTAGGTTACTTCTGCATTACAACAGTTCAGTCTTTCGGAATAGTATTCCAACATCGGCTATAAGAGCTTTCTGTACCATCACAGCTTGATACACACTGCTACAAGAGTACAATGAGTCAAACCAATCTCCCTGCATACAATCCCATATCGAGCCAATGGTTCCGTCACTTGGGGAACAGTTGAACGGTATTCCAGCCATAATGATCCGGCCAACAGTCATTACCGCCGGTGTTATTGGATCCGTTGTAAGTATATGGTCATAGGCTAATGAAGATGGACAAAAGCCCTTTCATCGACCGCTACACGAGCCGGCGAGCAGACAAGTTTGTTACAAAGGGTGCTTGTACACGGCAAATAAAATATAACGTCGATGAAAGGAAAGGAGAGCTTTTACATCGATGAAACTTGCGTAACAGAATTTCAATGCGAAGGGTAATAATTACGAGCGTTGTGCAACAAATCCAGTCTTAAGACAAAAGCTCTGGAGATGTGCTTCCTCCAATACAATGCTATTGTCTTTTAAGCCTCTCTTCACCCCCACAACCCCCACCCTCTCTTCTCAAGACTTTAATTAACAGCTGCCGATATCTATTGTGGCGGGTCTCTCAAAATACCGCACTCTCTAACCGAATTTACCCGCTCGCTTCTTGTTCCGTTTTCACGACATTATCAACCCTTTTGTTAGAATTACTGGAATCACGAGGAGGGACAAAGTTAGTTTCAACATTGTTGGTGCGATATGTGGCATCTCTTTTCTACACCGCTGTTGTTCTGTAACAAACTCTAGCAACCCTAAAATAGATTTGATGTGTCCCACGAATGTTCTTAATCCGGAATCACCATCCACATATGGTTCATAATTTTTACAACATGACTTTACAAAAAAAGAAGGCATTTTTTTCCTTTAATTGTTTTCTTTTGTTTTTTATTAATCTCCAACAACGTTTCTTCCCAGGAAGACAAAATAAGGCTTCTTCAGGGAGACAAAATCTAAAACATGAAGTTCAAAATTTCTAAAATACGTAAGTACCTACTTATTGTATTCTTTTTGTGATAAAAAATCGAAATGTTTACAAATTTTCAACCTGATATTTTGAATTTTGTCTCCCTGAAGGAGCCCCAGTTTCTAGGAAGAGAGGTTGGAGATTAATAAAAAACCAATTTAAGGACAGAAAGGAATTTTTTTTAAATGTCTTGTTATAATTTGAACTGACCAAATGAAGAAACGTCGCATTATTCCTATATTCCAGAGGTCAAAAATAAATACATAATAATAAATTACGATCTTCAAGTAATGTGTAAGAATGGAATAGTCGTTTTAAAAACCTATTATCGAAACTAATTTTTTGGTTTAAATAAAGGAATTAAGGTATAAACAACCCTTACAAACAACCCTTGTTCGATTAACAATTTTTTGTTCTCAATAATCATATTTCAGTATTAAATTTCTTTGGGCTAAAACCATTTTGTACATACTGAAATCAGAAGCTTTTTTCATTTAATCGTGGCCTATCACAAGGCAACTCACTTTATTAAACAACGCTGCACACTATTACACAAAGGTTTACTATTTATGTATTAGATAGCCCTTTAATTAAACGAAGTCATCCATTTCCTAAATACAGTACTGATATATCTGCAGAGGCATAGACGCCAACCGAGGAGAAATTAAATTAAAAACACCTCCATTTTAGTAGTCCTTTGAATTTAACAATAGCTGACCCACCAACTGAAAATTAATTATATAAAATGAATTACCTACCTACGCTTCACAGCTCCATTTACAGGTGACAAAAGTTAAAATAATCTGAATTCCTTTGGAATTATATCAGCTGATACGACCGTCATAGTTTATCAGGTCATTTTTACTATGTTTCACTTGTTGCGATTCATCCCATGTTGATTTTTTTCTAGTTCTAGCCCTTAGAGAGGAGAACAAACCTATGAAGTGACAGCTACCTGGGTGGTTTCTTTCGATTCTTTGGGGTGATATCTATGAATTATTATTAAACCCCACATAAACCTGTATTAGATAGCCTTTCTCCGTAGAAAACTGGTCCGAAAAAATTACTTACCAAACTGAGTCAATGGTGCAATATCGAAATATAACTGGACGATGTAACCTACCAAAAGTAAAATCTTCACTAAGTACATACAGATACATCGGTATGTATTATGCCTTATTTTTTCCCCTGTGGAGTACATAAGTGTTTTGTGTCTCAAGTTAAAAATATCTCAATTAAATCAGCTCACTCAGCTGATCATAAAAGACTCAATCAATTCAATCGTCCCTTAGTATCCCAGAGAGTCTTCCTATGAAATTTAACTTCCTGAACAGGAGAGATTTTAGCTCACTCAGCTGATTGGGAAAGAGCCAATAACTGCAATCGTCTCTTAGTGTCTAAAAGAGTCTCTCTATCAAATCTCAACTTCTTACGATAAACAGGAGACGATTCAGATCATTCAGCTGAGTTTGAATGAGCCAATCATTTCAATCGATTCCTAAAGTCCCACGGAGCCTCCCTATCAAATCTCAACTTCCTGGGATGAAGCGATCGGGCTGGCTAGATTCTAGGACCAACTAGACCCCAAATGGAGTCCATGTGCAAAATAGCGGATTCGTTTCATCAAGTTAAAAGCCTTTCATGGCCCGGACGGTGGACGGAATCGCAGGTTTGGAATCTACGCACGTTGAAACGTGAAGTGACAAAGCTTGAGAGAAGTTAATTTTTTTCCTATGCGATTACAAGGGCTTATTATTGGAAATAAAATAAAGGCGTGGAAAACCTGTAATATTCTGAGAAAGTGAGGTTTAGAACAAAATATACCTACTTGGCATACATGTCACTTTTTAAATAGCACTGTTCCCTAGAAAGACAACATTCGGATTGGAGGTTGGTTGCCAAAAGGATACATTTATTGTTGTGAACGGCAATCTTCAATTTATTATATCCACTTTTTGTCGAGCGCGAATGCGTGTTAAATTTGCTTAAAACGCTAATGGGATGTTCAGCGAACGTGTGACTAAGTGAATGTCATGGAATTATTGAACAGGTTAAGCTGATTGACGTCCATTAGCCGGAAGCCCGGTCAATCTGAGAGTTCTCAGGAGATGTTGAGAGGAGATGTTGGTACGCCTGGATCAGCAGTGCAGTCAGACAGACTTTCTGGTAGATCCATGGATCGACATAGGTACCTACAGGAAAAATTAGTAGGTTAACTCGAATCTTGGATAGGTACATTAAAGTTAATACAATAATCATAATTATTATTAAACTTTTGTGCCTTGCGATTTTTAGGAACCGTTCTCAGTTTTCTAATGCCAGTCCTTATACTCTTGGGAATCGCGTCATATTTTTCCTCTTGAAAATACTACATGAAAAATGATTCTAAACAAAATAAAACATAATAAACCAAAACAATATATATGGGTCATTTCACGCGAACGGCCAAACTTTTTTTTTCGATATTTTTTAAAAGGCCTGATTTTCTAGTATGCTGTACCCATTGGTAATACAAGCTAGGAGCCAAATTTTCAGACCCCTTCTTCGCCCAGCCTTTTCTCTACAACTGTCCGAAGTTTAGGGGTGTGCGCCAAACACTAACTTTTGTTTTAATTGCTCAACCGTTATTGTGCCCAAAAAAATAAGTAAGGTGGCCAATTCTTATGGTAAATTGTCTGCTCTTTCTGGTAGTCATGTCTAAATTTACAAACAACTTAAGCTTCCTCATGAAAACTCAAAATAAAAACTTCTTTTTCACATTTCATAAATTTCGCATTTTTTGAAGAAAAAAAGTTTTGATCTTAAATCATACCTACCAGTATGTAGAATACGAGGTTAAGAGGGCGTAATGGGCCGACAAACGGTTTGTCGCCAGTGGTACTTAATGTACGGCCTGAACTCCCAAAAAACGTAAGCTTCCCCATGAAAACTCCACATTTCATCAATTTCGCATTTTTTGAAAAAAAAATTTTTGATCTTAAATCATACCTACTAGTATGTAGAATACGAGGTTAAGAGGACGTAATGGGCCGACAAACGGTTTTTCGCCAGTGGTACTTAATGTACGGCCTGTACTCCCAAAAAACGTAAGCTTCCCCATGAAAACTCAAAATAAAAATTTCTTTCTCACATTTCATCAGTTTCGCATTTTTTGATCTTAAATCATACCTACCAGTATGTAGAATACGAGGTTAAGAGGGCGTAATGGGCCGACAAACGGTTTGTCGCCAGTGGTACTTAATGTACGGCCTGAACTCCCAAAAAACGTAAGCTTCCCCATGAAAACTCCACATTTCATCAATTTCGCATTTTTTGAAAAAAAAATTTATGATCTTAAATCATACCTACTAGTATGTAGAATACGAGGTTAAGAGGACGTCATGGGCCGAAAAACGGTTTGTCGCCAGTGGTACTTAATGTACGGCCTGTACTCCCAAAAAAACGTAAGCTTCCCCATGAAAACTCAAAATAAAAATTTCTTTTTCACATTTCATCAGTTTCGCATTTTTTGATCTTTTTTTTATCTTAATCATACCTACCAGTATGTAGAATACGAGGTTAAGAGGACGAAATGGACCGACAAACGGTTTGACGCCTGCGGTACTTAATTACGGCCTGTACTTCCAAAATAAAAGAAAAATTGAATTTTCATGATAAAATTTGGACCTATCTGATGTGCATGTGTACATTAAGTACCACTGGCGACAAACCGGTTGTCGGCCCATTACGTCCTCTTAACCTCGTATTCTACATACTGATTTAAGATCAAAAAAAAATTTTTTTTTTCAAAAAATGCGAAATTGATGAAATGTGGAGTTTTCATAGGGAAGCTTAAGTTTTTTTGGTAGTTCAGGATGTACATTAAGTACCACTGGTGACAAACCGTTTGTCGGCCCATTACACCCTCTTAACCTCGTATTCTACATACTGATAGGTATGATTTAAGATCAAAAATTTTTTTTCTTCAAAAAATGCGAAATTTATGAAATGTGAAAAAGAAGTTTTTATTTTGAGTTTTCATGAGGAAGCTTAAGTTTTTCGTACATTTAGACATGGCTACCAGAAAGAGCAGACGATTTCCCTTAAGAATAGGCTACCTTACTTATTTTTTTGGGCACAATAACGGTTAAGGAGTTAAAACAAAAGTTAATGTTTGGCGCACACACCCCTAAACTTCGGACAGTTGTAGAGAAAAGGCTGGGCGAAGAAGGGGTCTGAAAATTTGGCTCCTAGCTTGTATTACCAATGGGTACAGCATACTAAAAAATCAGGACTTTTAAAAAATATCGAAAAAAAAAAAGTTTGGCCGTTCGCGTGAAATGACCCATATATGATATCCTATCATTAGTAGCTACCGCACGAATATGAATTCCTTTTTAAACGAGCCTAATTTCAACAGTTTTCATCTGATTTGACCTGGTAAATGGTCCAATATTAATTCCGTAATTCCCAGATAATTACTCCATTTGTTAATGCGCAAACGTGAATTAGTACAATCATCATTTTTTGACGCCCTAGTCGTCCAATCCCGCTCAAATTTGGTACATGGTTGGGAGACAATGGTTTAATTGTCCACTCCCAGGAACAAAGTCTAGTTTTCATCAGATTTTGATTATATTTTCTGGGAATTTCTGGCCAATTTCATTTTTCTCAAATCATTACTCCATTCTGGGCATGCGCTAACGTATATTACTTCAAGCATCATGTTCACGTTTTTTTAAACATATTTACTGCGAAGCGTAAAATTGCGGGGTCTTGTAACTGAAAAGGTGGTAACTCTTTTGGGAGGTACGATGTGCCATGTTCTGATCATATATTTACATACGGGGTTTAATAACTGTAGACCAATGTTCTGCGTAGAAGGGCTATCTAACACAGAAATAATCAACCATTGTGTAATAATTTGCAGCGTTTTCCGTTTCAAATTCAACTTTTATCATTTTAATTTCACCCTTACCTGAGCTAAAAATGTTAATAATAAAAAAATTAATAGCAGTAAAATAAATTTAAAAATAAAATAAAATAAATACATAAATAAATCAAAAGGAAAATGAATATATTACTAAACTCCAATAGACAGAATCGTGAGGCCAATAAATAATGAATTTGAAACGAAAACAGTTGATTTCAACTTTGTACTGCTATCATAATTTACAAAAGCCCTCGGATTTGAATATAGCCTTCTTCAGCGGGTGGTGCAAGGAAGTAGGTACAGAGGGAGGCGTTGTTCGACGTTCGTGTTGTCACTGTTGGGCAGCAACAAGTGTCAGCAGTCCTGAAGGTAGCCGAAGAAATAAAGAGATAATACACCCTGTGAGGCCTGTGAGGGACGTCACACTTCCTTAACTCCCCGATATATACCGCAAATGCTCCCTACCCTATGCCCTTCAAATGAGTGCATTATTTAATGTATTAGTCAAGGAGCCGATGTCGAAAGTAGGTAGTAATTCCAGAGGAAGGTTTGTGATATGATTTTAAAAATTTAGTCCGTTCTGATTGAGAAAATCTTTGTCTGCCAATCGGTCGAATACAAAATGGCGGCCTCAAAAAGATGGCTTAATGAGCCCATTTTGGAGTTTTTCTCTAATAATTTCTAAATTTTACGTCCTGCAAAAATTGTTATGCGTAGCAAAATTGTAGAGTATAAAACGACAAAACGATTTGGTTCCAAAACTCTGAATTATCTCTTAAACTAAGCAATTACAAACAATTGAAAATCGCGCTAATTTTAGGCCAGTCCTCTCCTCCCCTCGTCTAGTCTTTAGCACTTCAAAATCACCTAGTGGCGTCAATAACCTAGGTACGATTTCAGTCTGCCAAAGCTCATTCCACTCAGGATTAAACTTTCCAATATTCATATCGAGCGAGTTTGAGCTCAGGCCTGTCCCCATTGACTTACAGCAGATGTCAAGAATTTTTTGTCATTCTACACATGAAATTCGGATAAAAAGAGTTTTCCTTTTTACCTTAGTGGAGGTCTGAGCTAAAACTTGCACGATATGAACTTTGGAAAATACTCAACTCTTAACAAATATTAAGGCCGCTATGCGATTTTGAAGGGAAAAGATCTAGACATGGGGAGGAGAGGACTCTGCTAAAATTGACCCGATTTTCGATTGTCTTTAATTCTCTTATTCCAGGAGATAATTCTTAGTTTTTTTTTGTCGAATCGCTTTGGTTTTTTATCTTCTACAACTTCGCTACCTACGTATAAAGATTTCTACAGGATGTATGGTTTAGGAATTATTTAAGGAAATTTTTAATTTTAAATTCCACCAGTTTCGAGATGGCAGACAACGATTTTTCCACTCGAAATGGACTAAATTTTCAAAATCTTAATCTATAACATTCTCCTGAAATGACTACCTTTTTTCGGACTATATTAGCTGAACGTCCTAAATGGCATCAAAAAGAGGTCAGCGTCTCACTGCACTAGGGCTGACCAAAAATAACACAAATTACAGCACACGAGAAGCATTGAATATATATGACCAGGCTATTAAGGACCTCGGAAGGTATTTTACACCCATTTGCTCTTATGATGGACCGTCATTCCGAGAGTTCCGTTTTTCCAGGTCAGGTATGAAGATCCAGACTTATAAAAATGCAATTTGCTATCATTCGCGGTGCGTCTTTTCAATTTCATGGATTTCGGACGAAGGTGAGCAGTTATTTAGGTACAAATTTAAGATAGAGCTCTATCCCTAGACTCAGAAATTCTGGGAAAAGATTATTATAATTATATTTTTTTTAAAAATAAAAACTCCTCCCCCTATCACCTCCGATTTGACTCACTTAAGGCCTGCGGCTAAAATGGAAACACATGGAAGAACCCATCCTTATCTTGTATAAAAAACATGAGAGAGTTCAGGATAGTCGTTTTATTTATCAATATATACAATCCTTAGAAGCAATCAATAACACGGGTTAATGATTGGAAAAGAAAAAAAAATTTTTTTTCGAATAAATTTTTTCGATAAGACGCGCGAAAATTAAATCAAGTGAATATTAAAGCACATAACCAGGCACCAACATTCCCAGATAATAATTATGGTTGTTGTTTTGTTTTAGCCTCCTTAGCCGCAATGGACCTTGAAACCCAAAATTAGCGTGACATATTTTCGTGGCTTCATTTGGTGTCGTTTTTTCATTGGGAGGTCAGGGCTAAAACATGTTCAATGTTTAAAAAAATCCGTATACAATTGATAGCATGAATTACTTCCTATTTTCCTTTTTCTTATCACCTACTCCTTTATCGTTGTTGAAATAAAAAACGGCCTCATTTAAAAATAGAAAAAATTAAAACTAATAACTTACGTTTTTAACCAGATCGTAAACCTCATAACCCCATTTTAAAAGCTACGCAATTAAGAGTGATATGGGGGTTGTAAGAGTTTTTCTAACTTTTTAGTTTGATAATTAAATTTTAGTAGTTTACTGTTGATTAGTTTGCCTATCTACTAGTCGTACTGACATATTGATACTTACTTGAAATATCCTAACCGAGGGGAAATGCAATTTACTGTAAGAAATAAGGAAGGTTTTCTGTGAACATTTTTACTTCCCTTGATTGTCTAATAACATGCTTGTTTAAGCCTGCTAAAATAAAAGCCTCGCAACGAGATAAAACCGAGGAAGTTACAACTGGGCAGGACTGTGAAATAGGCCAGTAAACACGGTGGAAAACTGCAGTCATTATGGTTTTACTCGACACTTTTTACTGAAGAGAGGACTGAAAACAAGAAAAGAGGGCCGAGATAGGGCACCAGGCCCGGCGAACCCCTCTCTCACTATAATAGGAGATATGAAAGTCAGAAGATCCCAAATATATTTTCTTTAAGGCTTTACCCTCTAGGACTCCTCCCTCCACGGCCCTTGTATCCTATAAAAGGGATAAAATTGCCCTTCGCGCTCTCTTCCTACTCCCCCGACCCCCTGACAAAAACATAAAAATCTCTCCTGTAGGGTACCTACCAGGCGCCCAGGCTCCGAAGGCAATATCCCGGAGCAGGTTAGGCGAAGGGGATGGGAAAAGCGGGCGAAGAGAAGCAGAGGCGGTAGCTGGGCCAGGAGATAATTGAATCGCGTCCTGGGAAGAGGTGCGAAGGAGGATTTGCCTTTTTCCCTCGGGAACTCTCCTGCCGAGTCCCCACCAGGAAATGAGGGATAAGGGGGGACACTGCCCCCCCTGCCCTCTCTATCCTCTATTCCTCCATCAGATACACTCCTAGCTTCTAACCAACAGACATATTGCTTTTCTAGATCCCCTTTTATTCCTTTCCAAAGGAGACTCGGGAAATGTTTTTCTTCTTTTCCCCAGGAGCGTGCGAATTGGGCTATTTCACAATGTTTTACGTTTGTCATTTGAATATTTCCATCCTCAGTATTCATACACCTACGAAAGCAGGGTGAAAAGACGCCTCGATGTTATTCAATGGCCTGCCAGTTTTCTTTGACAAACCGTATTGTCATATCGCGTTTTCAATTTCATCAATACATCAATAACATTATTCAGCAATATGTTGAAAACTTATCAACAGCTTTGGTTTCTTTTGCTAAAATAATGGAAAAACGATTCGAACGAGGCTCGGAAAATGTTTTAGTATTTTTTCCTGGAGAACGCGGGTTGGGCTATTCCACCACGTTCAGCATTTTGCTATTTGGATACTACCAACCAAGGTATTCATATTCATAAAGCAGAAAGACAAGGATAGAACTGTAATATTCATTGACCTGACAGTGATTCCTGACATGATCAGGAAAACAGTAAATAATAGAAAATATCAGACAGACAGAAATTGATCAGCAAACTCTGAAACGCTAAAAGCTAGGAGAAATTTTCATTTTGATAGATGCAATTTTTTCGACTTCTTGCACTAACGCAAATCTTTACAAAATTCGGTAGTGAGGATGCAAAAGCAGTGAAAATAAGATGAAAGAGTTCATCTTTAATCTGAGAACAATGAAATGTACAGGAAACCTGGAAGGTACAGTCCCTGAAAAATTCATCTCAATAGAATAAAAGTGCCATTCATGCAGCATGATCGTATGAGCGGATTTTCTTCAGTTGTCATATTATTTTATGTTAAATTGTTTGAAAATTTAATCTTTTTGAGTGCAAATAAAATGTTAACTATTAATTTTATGGCAAAAAGCGTATTCTAAATAGTAATCTGCTATTCAAAAAGTGCTTTTGGATTTTTCGCTTTTTAAAAAGTTTTTGTCGATTGTATAGCAAATTTTAATGTAATTTAAGTAAATTTTTCAGCATAATTTTGGACATAAATTTTTTAATGTTCTATTTTATATTTAATAAACATTATTTGAGCTGCTAAATAACAAAAGGAAATTACCAAAAGTAATAAACTTACAACAATCAACAAATTATTCCGTTCTGCCTCTCTATTCCATATATCATCCAGCAAAATACTGTAATCCAACTCCAGCAACTAAAACAAATATTTCTGCATAGCCTCCCAAGGGGCTCCGCCTCTTGGACTTCCTGGTTGCTTTCCGCTTTAAGCCTGAGGCTAAAATGCTAAAACATGGAACAGGCTTTCTTCCCACTGATTCGGGGTCGCATTTTTATTCTTCACGTGAATTTGGGGTCGCATTTTCCCATCATTGGACTATAATTTATTATTTAATTATTAGCCTGCCACCAAGCGGCACAACTACCACCAAGATTACCACCTCAACCAAGTGACAACAAAATATGGCTTACAAGTTGCACAATAATATTGTTTACTAACCATTCATAACATCGTATTGTTGGATTAATATCTTCCAATTAAATATAAAACTACGACATAAATATTTTGCTAATCTTCAGTAAAATGAGACCTTTCCAACGAATGGTGAACGATTTCTATACGATGAACACTGCGGAAGCTCCATTTCCCTACCAATGGCTTGTATAAACGTGTGACAGCTTTTCGTGACATAAAAAGTGAAACTTTTGGCCAGTTCGGTGATGGCTAAAGCATAATCCATGCTAAAAAACTTCCCTCAACACCAATCCCTACCGCCCCACCACAACAAATCATTAATCAACTACCTTGTCAATCATCAATCCCATCAAGAAAAACAATCCTTTCTAAACGAACACTAAACAGTCATTACCTGTCTTCGTCTCCGAACCTTCAATACGTAAATAGATAATACCCTTCAATATATAATAATAAACCTTATGAAATAATTTGTAAAATTGTATGTATATTATACTTGATGGATTGAAAACCCGAGATTTTATGATTGAATGTTTTGGATGACCTTAGCTCAGCTTTAAGGAGCGCAACCAAGTTGACTATTGATCCTTTGCTCGAACATTGGAGAGTTGTAAACGCAAGACTATTCCCCGAGAATCGGTACTCGCTGGGGACGAGAATAGGGGATAGGTCCCTGAGTGAAAGTTACTACTCTGGAAGATAACCCGGGAGTAAAATGCCGTGAGCTCTTGCGGCCTGGGGACGCATCTCGCTGGTAGTTGTGATGGCAGAAGCGACTAATGCCCCAGAATTGAGTCCCAGAGCTCTAAGCCCTCCTTTCTCCTTATCTCTCCTAAGCTTTCCACTCCACCCCCGAAGTTGAAATCTGCTTCCTACTAACATTGCCCTTTTAATACCGACCCCCGCTTCCTCGCCTCATCGGCTCACGGCTCACACGTACAAACTTCAGTACTTTAGTAAGAGACAGTTCAAGACTGAAGAGATCTGAAGGGAAAAGATACTACGGTGTGCGAATGACGTTGAGCCCTCGCTTAGTAAGAAGTTTCTACCTATCTCAAATAATACCGGGCAGATACTTAATCCACACAAATAAATTTCCATTACAATGGAAAACAAATTAACTAAGTACCTATAGCGAATTTATGTTAAAATCGAGGCTAATTATCACCCAAAGGTTTATTATTTCCATATTAGATTGTCCTTTCTCGCAGATCACTGATACATGAAAATTCGGATAAAAATGTATACACAAAATTATTTCGAAAAAACTTACTCAAATTTCCCCAAAATAGGCTATAAAATCAATAAAATCTATCAAATTGTAAAAAATCAAAAGTTCATGTTTAAAGTATTCATCTATATATTTATGGTAAGATTTGTTTAAAACATAAAACGTATCATATAATAAATTCATTTGGAATAAAAAGAAAAAAGCTTGCCAAGTTATGTGGGCAGTTTAGCTTCCTCACATACTGTAACATGGACATATAGAATTAGTTGAAAAGGAACTTGTCAAAATGACTGATAAGTCGACGTTATAAGAAACTAAAGTTTGCGCATGCGCAAAAACTAGTATTAATCCAACGGCAATGAAATTCGTAGGCGAACTAAGCCGCACAATCCTTGAAAAATTCATAAAAATCGGTCCATAAGTCTTGGAGGTTTGTCCGTATTGATCAATTTAAGTTTCGCACATGCGCTATAGTTATCGCTCCATCAATCACGATATAATTCATAGGAAATTTTCCTGGAACCTTCCCATCACTTTCCGAGTTTGATCGAAATCGGACGTAGATGATGAGGAATCGACGTTATAATAAATTAATCTTTGCGCATGCGCACAGACTAGTATTTAAGTGACGACTATGAAAGATATAGGGGACCGTCTAGAAGCTATCCCGTACAATCCCTGGAAATTTCATCAAAATCGTTCCATTAGAATCGGAGTTTTTGCATGTGTCAATCGATATTAGTTTCGAGCATACGCATTGGTTATTACTTTATCAATCGAGATATAATTTATCGGAAATTTTTCTAGACCATATATCCAATTACCCACCGAGTTAGAACAAAATCGGACCTACAGATAATGAGAAATCGACGTTATGAGAAATTCACGTTTGCGCATGCGCACAGGCTACTGTTGATTCGAAAGTCATTGAATATTATGGGGGACCGTCTAGGAGCTATCCCGCACAATCTCTAAAAATTTCATTTGAATCGGACTGAAACTTGGTATAGTTTTTGGCGTAACAAGGACTTAATACAGACAGACAGACGGACAGGCAGACACATCAGATAGAAAGATAGACAGACAGACACGGAACTAAAATTGATCAGCAAGCTCTGAAATGCAAAAAGCAAGTGTAAATTTTGATTTTGGGGGACAAACATTTTTTCGACTTTAATCACGAACACAAAGCTTCACTACCTTCGGTAGTGAGGAAGCAAAAACTAAATTCTAAAACAATTTAACATAAGTAGGTATCTAAATATAATACGAAAATATTACGACAATTCGCTCATACGATCTTGGCTATTTGGTTTCAGAAGATATAGCCATGGTGCTTTTGAACAATTCCCTCTACCCAACTCACACAAACAAGTGATATGTTTCACGAGATCATATTAATATTTCCCGCCATGACACGCTCTAGGGCCCAACACAATATTGACCAAATGGTAACCAATAGCCTACAGCTATTCAGGTTATGACAAATCCTCTATGTTCCACATGGCCGTACCGCACGACGTTGACTTTATGAAAATGTAACGCATTGTTTGAACTTTGCCACGACCCTAACGCTTGGAGCATGGTGTTGCAACTCAGCGCAACCCTCCTTGTGAAAAAAAGGCGTCGAAGCCGCTCGACAAGTAAAAAGTTGACCGGGTTCCACGCGATACAGTTTTAAGGGGCAAACAACCAGAATCGTGAGTTTCATATCCGGCGGTTGCATCTCTTACGGAATTTCGGTACGGAATAGTAGTTCGAAATGCCTTGCGGAAGGAAGGTCAGGGTTGCGTCAGGCGGCGTGCGGTCCATTGTTTCACAAGTAATCATAAGTCAGGGACGGTTGAGTAACGGAGGATCTGGCGACTTTTGTGCCTGAAGGAGGGGGACGATACCCAATCCCGACGGAAAAGTAAGCTAATGAGGTGGGCACGAAGTTGGGCACAGGTCAGAGCAAAACAATGGGACAAGGTCTGTTTCTAATTCACTCGCGGTAACAATCGTGTAAGGGCCCTTCATGATGCATTTCTCACTGTAATCATCCATTACCCATTCAAAGTAAATTGAATTAGTAGGGCCTGCTCGTTTCAAAGAAGTAACGAGCTGAATCAAACGTGTAATGAGATATCCTACATTCAAGATGCACGTGGAATTTATTCTACATGCCAATGAATAGTAAATGATATTCAATGAAAACATAACACGAAACATCGATATATCTAAAATGAGGTGGCCAACTATTTAACCCTGGAATGCCCCGTGGGGTTTGTCAAACCCCAATCGCGATTTGAAGTCAGTTTATCATGTTGAATCCCGCACGTGTGGCTCTTCTCGCCCCCTTCTATATCACCCCCCACTTCTTCCCTAAAGGATTCAGCCTTTTTCCAGTTTAGTACGTTCAAGACTCCTGTGTAGTGTAGTACTTTCTTGTGCCTGGGGTTTGACAAACCCTGCGGGGGAGTTAACCGCTAGTGATTTTCTCTATAGCAAGTGTTATTTTTGTGGGCGTTCCCACATTTTTGTTATTGGCTCATCGTTAGAAATGGCTAAAAAATGCAAGTTTTCGGATCCATGCTGGTACAGTTGGAGGAAGAAGATGTATACTTTGCGAAGAAAATTCAAACACGGAAGATAATGTCGAGTCACAAGAAGTTGCCTCCGATGAAGAAGCGTCAAAAGTGACAGTTTTGGAGAAACTAGTTCGATGTTCCATCTGTGAACATCTTAGATCTTCCAAGTGTTGAGAATGTTGATCCTATTGCTTGGTACCAATTTCATGTTACCTTTTCATTTTAGTTCTTGGGTTTCGTAAGTGGTATCAAACAATTCTCAGAAAATTGTTTTGTAGATTTTATTCATTTATTTATTTTTGTTTTTTAATGAAAATGTGCTAATTTTATATTGAAATTAGGTTACAATGAGGTACCTTTCTGCTATTATTTTTTTCTTCAGAGCGTGAGGTTTGCCTTACTATTACTTTTTTCGTCATGAGTTTAGGTACCTACTTCATGTTTCTCTACACTCTTGATAACAGAATAAAAATAAAATTGGTTCAAGTGTAAGTTATTTTTGAATTTTCTAACATTTTTAAAGTTGGAGTTTGACACACCCCACCGGGGAGTTGTGTTGGAAATTTAGCCGGGACATTCCAGGGTTAAAGAAGTGTCACCGCATAACTCCATTTCCAACTACTACGAACCAATCGAATGAATCAAATTTTTTCTCAGTAAGAATGTCATAAAGAGGTTTATTGAATATACCTACACTAATATTAGTACAAGCCAATGAATGTTGGTTTATTATTTTCGAGAATAAACCTTTGTAATCTACCTAGTACAAAGAAAAAACTAGTTATAAATTATAAATCATGCGGGCTGCTAGCGAGTCTATTGATTACCCTATCAAGCTCTAAATTCCATTAATGATCCCTACCGGATGACAGAGAAATTTAATTGTAAATATCAGCTGATAGAATTCCAATGGAATCATTAGCTGATATAGTTCCCACGGAATTCATTCTAACTTTGCGAAATCGAGTTTATTAACTACTAGAGGCCTGTTAGGGCTTGGAAAGTCCTAATCTAGAGAGTCTCCCAACTCAACTTCCTACAGCGAACAGGAAATGATTTAGCTCACTCACCTGATCAGAAAAGACCCCATCACTTCACTCGTCTCTTAATGTCCCAGAGAGTCTATTTATCAAATTTCAACTTCCTACAGTGAACAGGAAAGAATTTAGCTCACTCAGCGGATCAGAAAAGACCCCATCACTACGTTTCTTACTTACCGTGAATTGATGGCAACTGTTGTTACCGCCACAGCCTAATAAACAACTCTCGTTGATAAGGACCGCCTAGAACACGATCAAGGCGGGTATAGAGACGAACGGCGACACTTTTGCAACAAACTTGGGGGCCGTGCTGATTCGAATGAGCAGTCTAACACTAAAATCGGACCGCGAAGTTCTTCACAATTTCAAAGACCGTTCGGAATTATAGATAAAGATTGTCCGTGCTGTGTACCTACTGATGAAGTATTGGAGAAGCTTATTTTATCTAATAAATATAGCTTCCGAGTCAACCTATTGAAAACGGAAGCTTTGTTTTCACTTTTGAGAGATGACAAATTTTTAGTCTCCATAGAACGAACGGTTGTTTTTTTTACAGTGGTTAAATTCCCACTCAAATTTTTCGTTTTAGACTATTCTGAACAACTTTCGTTCCGTGTCTTTCTGTATGTGTGTGAGTGTCGGTGTGTGTGTGTGTGTGTGTGTGTGTGTGTGTGTGTGTGTGTGTGTGTGTGTGTGTGTGTGTGTGTGTGTGTGTGTGTGTGTGTGTGTGTGTCTGTCTGTCTGTCGTGTATCCGTAAATCCTTGTAACATCCTTAATTTCTACAATTTTCAACAGAGTTTTATGAAATATTCATAGATTTGCTGGGTAGGGAGTAGATGGTCCCCTATAAGTTTGGTAGTTCCCAAATCAATACTTCAGTCAGTGCTTTCGCAAACGTAAACTCCATAAAGCAACATTTTCTCTCGCCCCCGTCGTCCGGTCTCGCTCAAATTTGGTGAATACGTGGAAGAGATTATTTTGAGCTTTCCCTAGAAATTTCATCATAATCTTACCATTAGTAGCTACTGCGCATGCACCAATGTGTATTCCTGTTAACTAGTCTAATTTCAACAGTTTTCATCCGATTTTGATGAAATTTTCAGGGAATGTGCGGAATAGGCTGGAAATGGTATCCTATCAATTTCATGCTCCTCAAATCATTACTTCATTCTGCGCATGCGCAAACGCAAATTACTTGCGCATAATTTGTTCACCCCCAAGTCGTCCAATCTCGCTCAAATTTGGTGCATAGTTAGGGGACGACGAATAAATAATCATTCCATATTAATTTCAACATAATTGCATCATTAGTAGGTCCTGCGCATGCGCGAAAGTGTAATCCCAGGAACAACGTTCATTTCTAGTTTTCATCAGATTTTGATGACATTTTCTGGGAATGTAAGGGTTAGGGGGTAGATTGTTCCAATGCTGACTAAAATTATTTCATGCATCATTTTCCCGTTTCCTAATTGACCGCTTTCGAAGTTTTACGTTACTTAGACCTTGATTCACTATATTCCACTATGGAGTTTCTCATGATTATGAAAACTATTTCAATGATCTATATATTTATGTTATTTTCTATTGGTTGGTACTTACTCACTTAAATATTTATACTTAGATCAGAGGAGCTATCATCTTTAAGCAGGTCAAATTTCACGTAAGCTGTTTTTTCATTTCTTATGACCAGTGGACCGTCAGAGTGTGATTCCATGATGACTAGTACTTATAGGGTTTAATTTCGTTATTCACATAAGTGATTAAAACTAATTATTTTATTCACCACAGCGATAGCGTATTTTTATTTTTATATTTTAATTGTCTTTAAATTGTATTGAGTGTACTATGTAGTGTTTAATATTCAAGTAGCAACTCCCCCCCCTCGGCACAGATCAATGACCAGGGAAAGTTTCCACAGTACCGTATATTTAAACAATGCGTATTATATATATATATATATATATATATATATATATATATATATATATATCTTTATTATTGTTTTTTAATCATGTGATTATTCGAGGAAATCTCTCTCTCCTTTAATCATGCCACTGATTGACCATCGAAGGTTTCTAGATTCTATTCATCAAGCACTTCATCATGTATCATTAGTAGTACTGAACACGATGCTGAAGAGAAACACTCGTATTACATAAATCCCCCTCTCTCTCTCTCTCTCTCTCTCTCTCTCTCTCTCTCTCTCTCTCTCTCTCTCTCTCTCCCCTCTCTCTCTCTGTTTCTCCTTTAATCACGCCGCTTATTGACCATCGAAGGTTTCTAGATTCTATTAGTCGAGCCCTTCATCATGTATCATGTTGAGTACTAAATGGACGAACACGATGCTCAAGTGAAACACTCGTATTACACAAATCGGTACCACAGAAATATTCAAAGTAGGTAGCTGCTCCGCTTGGTCGAAAATTACTTATGAGAAAAACGAAAGACGAAACCCGCTCACTTTACTCACGACGGTTTGAATTCGTGAGCGTCGAGACAAACGGGCTGGGACTGACCTTTCCCGCGTTCCCCTGGATCTTCCAATATATCACCCGTGAGCTGCTCCATCTGAGATGAAGATGACATAACAGCTCAAGCATGAACCCTCAACTGCCATTGCATCACGTTTACGGCGCTTTTCTACCTTCGGGGATCTGTGCTCGCTACTGACGTCCAACCAGATCGGATCATCCCATGACCTGGATTCCTCGCCGTTTTAAACAAGACGGTGTATGGACACAGGTTCGCACGACCTCTTCCCCAACAACTGGTTATGATTTCATGATGCACTCTGCCATTACTTGTTTAGGTTCAATCTTCCGTAACTTCTGGTTCTTTTTCCATCTTACTGACACATCCTTCACTTTATCTGAACTAATCAAACTGGTGAGGATAGTTGAGACGAAATAAATATCAAGAACGAGTGAAACGTGATGAAATCACTTGAAGTGGCAAGCTAACATAATTGTATACTTTCCTACTTTCCTAGGTATTGAAAAAAAGTTCCAGCCGTGCAGTATGATCGTATGGGCGATTTTTTCGTAAATTATCGTATTGTATAATGTTAAATTCTTTTGAAATTTGCGCTTTTTGAGTGCAAAGAAATTGTTAACTATTAATTTTATAACAAAAAACTATTTTAAATGATAATTTGCTATTCAAAAAAAGATTTTGGATTTAAAAAAAAAATCTATTTTACACTTTTAATAAATTATTCAGCGGATTTCAATGAAATTAAATTAAATTTTCAGCATGATTTTTACATAAATTTTTCAATGTTCTATTTTATAGTTGATGAACTTTATTTGAGCAATATTCTGCCAAAAATATAAATTTAATTATCATAATTTCAGCAGTTTTTAGTGATTTTTTCAGTATATTTTTTTGAAATTTGACAAATTTAATATGCTTGAAAAATTCTGGCAAACGAACTCTTTCTATCATTTGGAAAGCTTGATTTTTGGCGCAAGAACGGCATTTTTATCTCAAACCTAAGGAGAGTTATCGTCTGGAGTGACATATATACCTATATATATAACCTTTGAATTAGAGGGCCCTGTTCAGTGAGCCCAGTTCTTCTGATCGCAGTATAATTGAAACTTCACTAGCATGGCATCTTGAGGCCCTCCTTGCTTGTTAAAATGAATTTAGTATTCTTGAGAAGAGCGAATAGTGAATACCTAGTTAGTGTTGGATATTGCGAATTTGCTAAAGTATGTCAAAACTAGTGAGCCGATAAGAGCTAACCATAGGTATTGCTCGGTGATAGGTAATTGAGGTTGAGTTTATGCACGACCCTCGTAGAACGGCTCAGCGCGATAAGTGTGAAGTTTGAAAGGTTCAACACGTTAAGAGCGGGCTGCCAAAACAGCGCCATGTCCTTCGGCGTGAAAAGCTTTAACTAGCCAAGTTTGGCCAAGAGGAGCGAGTGACAAGAAAATCCAGTAGAGGTAGCTGGGTGATGAGCAACCCTGAAGGTACCTGGTGATTGGGGTGGGTCATCAAAGCCTCTTACCGAACGAAAATAACTGGGCCTAGGTGAGGCGAACGCCCTCGGAGCCCAACTGAGAACCCGACTCGGCCCTCATTCTACACCCTTGCCAGGCATATATTGCCGTTTTTCACCGATTTGTCTTGTCACACAAAAATGAGTTTGACATCGGGCTTCCATGTTTTATCCACGCTGAATAAAATGGCAACACTTTCCGACCTCGTTGACACATACCTAACTAAGCTCATGACAAAACCTTCTTTCTGAAAAAAAGGGGTAGAAAAAACGTTGATAGGTATTAAAAAAATTTCAGATCTTGAATGAGTAAACTGACGTTTTTTAACTAATAAAAGATGGTCTAAAAATGTTAATTTTATATATGTAACGGTTCTAGAGAATTAAATGATCTTTTCAACGATACCTTCAATATTAAAATTACAATGTACTTTTGATTTGTATTTATTAACCGATTTGTCTATTTCAAACTCTTTTATTTTCACATTTAAGAATTTTCTCGAGTTATTACATTGTGCCATAGATATGGTCATAACTCCCTTTATTTATTCCCTAATTTGAAATTGAGGATACCGTTGGAAATAGTGTTAAATTTTCGTTCATGTACACTGTAAAACCCCAAAAATTACCAAAACGTTGGTCTAACGGAGAGTGATAGAAGTTGAGAAATCTGTTTGAATCTAAAACTACCTAATACTTATTCAATTATTAGTGTACCTATTTGCATTTTCTGTGGAAAATCGCTCAAATACCGATAACTCAAACGCTGATTTTTGTTAAAACTGAACCAGATGTGCTGCAAAACGAAATAGGTAGTTTCGAAAAAATGTTTCTATCGGTTTATTTAGTAACTAGCGATGTACATTGGGAGATAAATTATGAGATTTCACATTATTATTGCAGAATGAGGATGAAATGATCATGAGATAAAAATTCTTACAGATTTGTATTATATAAAAATTATATTCATATATTTATTACATAAAATTCTTAAAGATTATTGTTATTACACGGCATGGTAGAAAAATAAACCTTATTCAATAATTAGTGTACCTATTTGAATTTTCTGTAGAAAATCGCTCAAATACCGATCACTCAAATACTGATTTTTGTTAAACTGAACCAGGTGTGCTGGACACCCTTATCGGATTAGCTCAAGTCGTCACTAATGGACTAATGACATGTTTATTACATAGATTCCTTTTGGGGCACCAAAACCCCTGTCTGTTTAATTAGGTGCTTGAGTTAGAGTTTTTATAACAGCTTATTTTTCATGACCATAATGAAATTTCTCGTATCAGTCAATCTTGGGTTGCAATCCCCATTGTTCAGAATACGGGCACACAAGTAAGTAGTAGGTACCTGTACCTACCTATGAACTGTCAAAAACGCTTTGGTCTCAAACAAATACGGTCAACAATGCGCGATTGACCGCGTGGATACCTGCAGAGGGCTGGGTCATCGGATTAGCTCAACTCGTACTAATTAATGACAATCTGGACTAACGAAATATTTATTACATAGAAGCCAACAAGCATTCAAACCTTGTAATGGTAGTCTAGATGCCTTGAAAATATCTATATATGTATATATTTCAGCATGGTAGCTCGATTAAGAGAAAAAATTATAAAAAAGTAAGGACAGGTTCCGTAAAAAAAATTGATATCATTTTGTCAAAGGGATGGTACATTGATGGCACATTGTTTCATCAAAGAAAAGCAAAACTGTTTCATCAAAAGCCCTAGTGACCCGATCTCAGATTTTGGGAGAAACGGGACCCGATTCACAGTTCGCAGGCGGGAAGAGTGGTCGAAGTTAGTGGCATCTAGCGTAAAACCCCTGAACTTCCTCGACGCCCGCCTCGCTTCGGAAGTTTGAAAAGCCATCGAATCGCAAATTCAGTTTCCCGATCACAGAACTTCATGAAAAATCAACCGATTTTGTCGTTTGAACACTTAAATTGAAGCGTGAAATCTAAGGAAGACATCCGTCAGGGCAGATTTGCGATAAATTATCATCCAATAAAGCAATCATCACTCGAATAGAGTAACCCTCTTAGCTGTGACTTTGTTGATGAATTGCAGCTTATTTATAGTGACATTTTTCTCAAAAAACGCCTCGACGGATTGCTGAAGATTGGTTTCACTTGAAGATTTAAAAAAATCATGGAAATTGGTGTATGATTCGAGGATTTATGACGTCGGGAAAATAACATTGATTCCTTATGGGAGCAGAAAACATGGCCGACACCGCAGCCTGCTCTTAAGGTTCATGTTTATTTTCTGCTTCAGTGTTTAATTTACAAAAAAGGCCTTTCTGTCCTTTAATTGCTATTAAACTCCTTTTGTAACGCTCAATTTCTTGTCGTATCCGAGGACCTTTGATCATTAGTATAATTTTATGTGTTCTGATTTTAGATGCTACTGTTTGCTTTTTGAGTAAGGTTTTTTGTAAGGCTCAATTTCTTGTGTTGCAAAGTCTTTTTATAATTTGAACTGTCCAAATAAAGAAACATTTCAATGTTTACTCTCTCTCACTGCTCGTTCTCAATATTCTTCCAAATGGTATTTTTTATGATTCCCTCCTAGATACTCCAGCTACTCGGACGATTGATTGTGGCCCGAAATGGCCCCATGGCATTACGAGGCGTACTGAAGGCGTACTCAATTCGATCACCTTTTTGTTATACCCTCTTGCGCTTCCCTTTTATGGATTTCTAACAGCTATTGGGCTTTTCCAACTGCTCACTCACTTAATTAGCGCTTAATTTTAATATTATATTAATATTAATATTAATATTAATATTAATAAATAAATAAATAAAATATTAATATTAATAATAAATAGAAATAAATAATAAATAGAATTAAATAATATATAATAAATAAATAATAAATAAATAATAAATAAATAATAAATAAATAATAAATAAATAATAAATAAATAATAAATAAATAATAAATAAATAATAAATAAATAATAAATAAATAATAAATAAATAAATAAATAAATAAATAAATAAAATATATATAAATATAAATATTATTTATATTTATATTTTTAGTTATATTATTATATTTTTGTTTAATATAAATATTTCACAACAAGTGTAGGCCACTGACGAATAGTTATGAATTCATCAATCAAAAGGCCAACCGGTACCAATGTTAAATTTTTCAGATTTCTGAAAAAGGGGGGGTTGAATGTTTTAGCAATATCAGTAGCCACCTCATTCAAAAAAGAGTTTGCACGCAATTCCAGATTCAAGCTTCTTACAAAAACTTGTTAAGGAAGGTATAGTGGAACGATTGGCGTTCATTTCAAATCACCTAAGAAGTAAATCGTATGAAAATTTTGACACTTTAAGAGTACAAGTGACAGAAAATCCCTTAAAAGTACTAGGTACTAGGTACCTATTCCAATCGTGTTGATTTGTCGTAAAAAATAATTCAATATTATTCTAATTTTTTGTTGAGGAAAAATTTCCATTTTCGTAGGTAATCTAATATTCAAGGCGCTACCGTATGTTACATCAAGTTTGAAGACTTTCCACACTTCTAAATGGCTTTTGAGAGTTGGCACTTGGTTTTCGAAGTGAACCGTTCTGGTTAAAGAAGCTCCAAGCTTTTTCAAACTGTCACCAAAAGCTTTCTCCTCTATAGCTACTCTATAGCTAATAAATTCGAGCTAATTTTAGCGAATTTTCCTAGAAAATTAATTATTGTATAAAATAGACAATAAGGTAGTAAACTGAGGCCAACCTAAAGCCTGATCATCATTTCCCAATGTCTTACAAATAAAAACGCTGCAAATCATTACACAACGGTTTATTATTTCTGTATTAGATTGCCCTTCTACGCAGAACACTTGTCCGTAATTACTAAACCCCGTTTGTAGCATACTTTTTTATTTACTATCGAAACTCGGGACTTCGCGCCATTCGTTGAAAATGAACATGGAAAGTAATAATCCTATTACTAGGTTCAAGATAATTTTTGTTAAACATTTGAAACTTCAAACGGTTCATCTATGAATTCAAGTAGAAAACCTCTATCTACTCTCAAGAAACCAAAATTATCTCTTCGATACACTGGATTTATGTCTGCATTATTTATCGTCGGTATTTAAGCTGTGGGTAATTTCCCACCAACTTTTGATCTTCAACCACGCTTAAAAACCCTTCCAAGCTCAACACTGAACTTGAAATTGCCTCATATAAAAACTCTAACCACGATCTACTTGTCATAGTTAACTTTCACCCTCGCAAAGCGCCCTAACGTTCGGTGGTCGGAGTGGAAATTATGCCTCCTATTATCCTCCGGTTAGGGGCTTGAAAAGGGGGAAGAGCAAATTAGGATGTGTTCCTTAATCTCACCTAAGCCGGTGGAGATAAGACCAGCAGTTTTCCCAAGTCTCTTCAACTGCTTATACGACTATAACACAGCGATTTCCCGACCTCGCATTTCTAATTATGCTACCTCTATATCAGCAGGCCACCTCCGAAGGAATTAAACCTCCAACCTTAGTGTTTTCCCTCGGCGCCTCCTAACGTCTTTAGAGTTCCGTTCATGAAACGCCTCCTCTGCAGTTTTTCTTGGTGGTTGGACATAATTTTGTTTATTTTCCGAAAGTTCTAAGGCACCTCCTTTCGTGAAATTATCTGTCGACTCTCTTCTTTGCGTATCTCAGTATGGCATATTGTAACCCGCTTCATATTCCAAGTTTTGTCAGTAAAGTTAGTGAACTTTCCTGGCAAAACTGCTAAAAATATACCTACCTACTAATAATAAAGATAGGTAATACCCCCAATGGGGAGGAATTATATCTTGACGAGGGTCCATTCCCTGCTGTTACACTTGAGAGCTACTACCTTACGATCTGTGATATATTTAGTCCGTGGCACTTTAATATATATAAATACACGCATCTAGTCATGGCGTTGTTTCAGCTATATTATAGAAAATAAGAGCTGCGCTCGTTCACTTTGCTTGCTGATTCAAAATCTAAATGTATATCAGCGTACCATCATATCCTCTTCTTACATAAAAGAGAGATACATGTCTGTCTGTCTATATAGGGTCGATTCACGTCCAAACGGTTTGACCGATTTTGATGGGGTTTTCGCAAAATGATTGAAAGTTCCAGATCAACATTTAGGCCATAGTAAACTCCTCCGAACCCCCTCCTTCGACGTCATCTCTGACTTTCCTAACGACGTTGCCCCGGTAATCAAATTCGTAAATAAGGAAAACCTTGATATGCGGAAGTATATAACACGTCAAATGAGGTTGGAATTGGGTCAGGTGGCAATATCTTACTATTAGAAATCCAAAGAAACCAAAACGATTTTCTTGGAATGAGCTGTTCTGTTGAAGTTGAGAAAGTCAGATAATCCAAAATTGATATTCTGAACGCCTTACTATCTGCCACACAAATAACAGGAATCTATCATAACAATAATTGGTACTTTTTCGTTATACCCCCCCCCCCCCCCCCCCCAGTCAATTTGCCTTCAACACGCCCGCCCAATGTTTTTAGGCATTACTTCTTACTTAGATTATGTTATGTATTCTTGAGATGCGAGCTTGCGAGCATCCAGGCTGCCAAAGTATACACATCATTCTGACCTACATGTCCATCTATCTAATCTGTATTTTTAGTAAGGGGTTGACTACTTGATGTCATGTAATTTTGAGATGCGAGCTGGCGAGCATCCAGACCACCGACCTATACACAGCATTCTGATCTATTTGTGTGAATTCATGTGCATTCTACTTGTGCGAATTCATATGGAGGCAATCAAACCACAACCACGACAATTTGTCTCAACAAGTCCTCACCGACATCGGCAACTTCTGAAAACACGGTAATTTTTTTTCCTTTTTTTTTTAAATAATATAATTGCTCCCGTTGTCCAATCTCGCTCAAATTTGGAGGATAAGTGGAAGAGGTATTTGAGCATTCCCTACCAATTTCACCGTAATCCTATCATTAGTAGCTATTGTGCATGCGCGAATATGTATTTCTTTTTAAACGAGCCTAATTTCAACAGTTTTCATCTGATTTTGATGAAATTTTCAGGGAATGTGCAGGTTAGGCTGTAAATGGTCCACTATTAATTCCATACTTCTCAAATCATTTCTTCATTTTGCGCATGCGCAAACGTAAATTCCTTCAAGCATAATTTTTTACGCCCTAGTTGTCCAATCCCGTTCAAATTTGGTGCATAGTAGGAGGACGATGATTGATGTATTACATGTTAATTTCAACATGATGGCATCATTTAAACTCCTGCGCATGCGAGAAAGTGTTCTCCTAGGAACCAAGTTAATTTCTAGTTTTCATCAGATTTTGATTAGATTTTCTGTGAATTTGTGGGTAACGCTGTGGATTGTCCCCTACCTATTTCATTTTCCAGAAATCATTACTCCACTCTGCGCATGCGCTAACGTAAATTACTTCAATCATAATTTTCCCGTTTCCTAAATAACCGATTTCGAAGTTTTACGCAACATACATCTTGATTGACTATATTCTGCTATGGGGGTTTTACTGGTTATTAAAACAATTTCAATGATCTATACATATATGTTATTTTCAATTGGTAGATACCTACTTACTGAACTATCGTAATACTGAGATCAGGGGGACCAGTAAAATGTAGATATTTAAATTGATTACATTAATTTTCCGTCTGCAGGTGTCTATATCTACGCAGCCATATTGAAGTCAACCTTCAGATCTACCATCAGAATCTCTTCGAGATAAAATACGTTCGCATGGTGAGGCTAAGATAGAGTTATTGCTAAGAGGAGAAGTCCTCCGAAAAGGGCTTTGTTGAAAAGGCGAAATCTCACTTAAAGAAACCCACAGAGATAATGGAAGGTGCTACAATATCCGTCGTTTTACAATAGGGGTTTTATTTGCTCCTGTGAGAGACGGTCAAGAAGAAGATGGAAAAAAAGACAACCCGGGGACTAGAAAACCTTTGGCTCTCGGCCACAAGAACGACCACTCAATAATTGCTATCTTGGTTGGTTGTCTCCTCTGGCTGCTCTCCTTCCGACAAATCCCCTGAAGGATTATTGGTTCCCCATTCTGTGGATGGGAACTCTTACTTTTTTGAAACCACCCCGCTCTTTCGGCGTTCCCTATAATTATGCCCGTAAGGACAATCCGGGGTTTAGGAGTTTTCGCGGAGTAGGTATTAGTTCTTACGGCTGTTTATTTGTAACGGGAACCTCTGTTACTTTGTTTCAGAGAGTCCCGAAATAACGGGATGGTTATTAGGTAGGCTCTGTGAGGATTTCAAAGAGCCAACTTTTTGGAAGAATTGGAATAAGAAAACCAGAGTTTCCCTGGCAGGCCTGGAAAAAAATTGTGTAGTTATGCACAGAAGTACATCGCAACATAGCATTGCGATGACTTTCTAAGCATCACCAAAGCAAGAACGATACGGTTGTTTGAGAGCAAGATGGAAGGTTGTTTAAAGCTGCGCGTCGATCTTGCAACGAACCAATACAAGTTGTTTAAAGCTGCGCGTCGATCTTGCAACGAACCAATACATTTTCCCAGATCAATTACAAACATTCACTATTAAAAATGATAGACCAACGTAACGAGGTTTATTTGTTTTGAAACCTTCAATGTCAAAGCATTATTACCAACTAAATGTGATCACTATACCCTGCTAGCTCTATTTAGGGAAACTGACCGAAAACGTTCCAAAATAAATATTCACAATTCAACTTGAACTATACTAAAATAAACCCGAAAATGACCAGAAAGAAGAAAAGAGAGACGGAATAAGAAAAGTTCCAGTCATTGATGAAATTGAAGCAAGTTTTTTTGCATTTTTTTGCATACATTTTAAATGATCCAGTTCGTTGTTGATAAACTTTATTTTACTAAACATTGCTGACAAATATAAATTTAACGTTAAATATTAGTGCTTTTTTTAGTAAATGTTTTGAAATTTGACCAATTCGCTCAGAATGTGTTGGCCAACGAATTCATCCTTTCGTTTAAAAAGTTTGATTTTTTGGCGCAAGAACGGAATTTTTATCTCAATCCTAATGAGAGTTATCGTCTGGAATGACATATTTATATGTATGAAAAGCGTTAAACTCTAGAATTCGTTTCAGAATGTCTCAAAATGGATTTCAATGAAGAAATTTTTAGAAAATATTTATTTTAGAATTTTCGGAGCCATTGAAATAGCCTAATTTTTTACGATAATTTGCTAAAATGACGATAATGTGGGTCCTTATTGAACAATATATAACTATACCTCAGAAGCAATCTGTGAATGCATATGGAAGCTAGAGAATCTACGATTTAGGAGCTATCTCTTTGATCAAACAAAAAATATGGCTGGCAGAACTATCCTTCATCAACTTGGACAGGATGACAACCTCCGTAGGTCTTCTTGATGGGGGTGCCTACCCCCTACTGATTGGCCCGCATAACTAGCATCACTACCCCCACGTCCATCGCTCAATCCTACTAACTTGACATTTCTAATGACTCCCTTTGATCTATGTACCAGATATTCTACGTTTTATCATTTGAGGTCGTCCGATTTTTCAACGATAAAATTGATTACTTATTACACAAACTAAAACGTTGATCCCTTGGTTTGAGCCCTTTCGCTTATCAGATTTGAAATGCTTTTTTCCCTCAGATTTTCTTTTAAAAATAAATAGAAGGAAGCTCTAAGAGGTCACTAACCAAATTTGGAATCGTTTAGATAAATGTTATGTACTGAGGATGGCGGGACGAAAATTACCCGGTGGTAGTGTTTGGCAATAATATCCCAGTTCGTCCTAACAGTATGTCATTGCTGTTCTCCACGTATCCCAGTTGTAGTTTTGATCGGTGGGCTAGGACAAAGTTAGTCCCAGTTGTAAAACAATTATGCCCAATCATGTTATGGACTGTGCAGTATCAATGAAAAAATTTCACGAATCATAGTAAAAATCACGAGAAAAGTGTATGAATCAATTGTAGTATCTAAGTATCATCAATTAAAATCAAACCGATCGGTCAATTATATCCTTCACAAAGTAAAATACAACATATCAGTAATATCGAAACTAGTGCACACGAAAACACCAAGCATTCTTAGGCTACAACTGGGACTTCGAAATTGATAGATTTTTCGTCCCAATAAAATTTTTCAAACTTCAAATGTCCTGACATGTCTCATTGGGAGCGAAATGGTTAAAAGTAGGCTGTTACTCGAAGCAGAAATTAAAAAAACTTGATATTTGAAATAAATGGTCGATTGAAATGTTTTAAGTAATCTAAAATGATTCCATAGCGTGTTACTAAGGTTAGGGGATTTAGTAAATTAAGATGGAGCGTAAAATGTTAGAATAAGTCAATTAGGCATTGAGAAAATTACGGTACGATTGCGAATGCTCAGAAGTAACCATTGGTGAGGAAACCATTGGTGAGGAGCAATGAAGTTCACGACAAAGATTATTAGAAAATCCCTTACTCACAAGCCCGAGCTCTAGATCTAGCTATTGTAAACGCCCAGAAGTACGGTCAACCATCTACAACCTAGACCTTACAATCCCACACAATTTCATCAAAATCGGGTGAAAATTGTAGAAGTCATGCTTGTTACAATGATATGAGGTTCGCTCAAGCTCTGCAGCTACTAAAGATAGTAATTGAAGAGAAAAGCTAAACGTTTTGGGTTGAAGATACATCAAACTCGAGAGAAAGTAGGCTTAGCAAAAGTTCACCATGTCAACATTGTTAAGGTTTAGACGTGGGTTTCTACCTATGGAACGTACATGACACAATGCCCCTTGAAAAAATTTTGATGTCCCTATTCCCATAATTTTCAACATATTTATTAAAATCAACGCATGTTTGGTATGTCTAATACGGTCACAGTAAAAAGTAAGTTCTTCTTAAGCATAACAGTGAATATTTCTCAAATTTTATGGATTTTGAAGTACCATACATACTACATACAGAAAGATCGGCCATAATTTGACAAACTCCAGCAATAGTTGGCCCATGACTAATTAATTGGGTGTCCAAATGGAAGGAGAGAGATTACTGTGAGCTAGTGTACACGACTTCAATCTGGATCAATTTATGAAGAATAGACGATAAACAAAGAAAGTTCACTTAGGGTCGATGTAGGAACTGGGAAGATCAGGTTCTTCGAGAGGTTTAAAATGGAATAATAATACCGAGAGAGAAGCTGAAGGCATTTGTGATTTATAGAAAGAAGCATACACGCATTTTGTTTTCCGTACGATAGATCTTAATAATCCAATTTGAGTATAAACAACAGATACTTATATTTACCCGTTCCACTATATTTCATTAGGATGCTTTTGAGGAAGTGATCGAAGCTCAAAAGCTGATGTGTATCGGAAACTACTGAAACACTTATATGCAATGATGATGAACATCTTGCGTCGTGGCTCAATTGGTTAAAGCACTGGTCTGGTGACCAGGAAGTCGCCTGCTCGATCTCGGTCAACGCCTAATTATTTTTTGATCTCACGATAAACGGACAAATGTACAGAAAATTTCAATTTATGCGATGTGCGGGTGTCATGTGTTACGCGGGTTAGTATCATGTGCGTGTGCGGGTTAGTATTCTGCGCCGTGTTGGCCCCTGCGCTGAAACGCACCTTTTCTCCCTACTAAAGATCGTGATGAAATGGATATGTAATGATCAAAAAGTCTTTTCTCATCTACCCGAAGAGTTCGAACGAGATTGGACTAGCAACAGATGCTAGATGGATATCACGTTTGCGCTTGCGCAGAGTCGGGTGAAGTGAGCGAGGTAAACCGTGACACTGAAAGCTTAACTCCTGAACAGTGAAATCTATAGCCTGACTCGCACATTCTATGAACATTTCATTGAATACGGACGAAAACTGTATAAATTAAGCATGGTATTAGGATTTGCGGACATACAGTTAGACAAAACGAAAGTTGAGGACGGAAAATGCAAGTGGAAATGTGGATTCTGGTGTTTGATTCCAGAAAGTGAGACCGATGATTCCACAAGGTACCTATAGGTAGACTCGGAAACAAAATGTAACATTAATAACAGTAGAAATAATTTTAGAAAAACTATTAAAAAATTTGCATTGTCTTGGGGAAAAAAAGGATCGGTACATTAGGTATATCAATTTAAAACAAACTCGCAACATCACCTGCTTTACTTCATCATCTGAACTCTGCCCTATTTCTTTTACATTCCAAATCAGCCTCATGGCAATTACTACTGTAGATTCATGTTTTGAAAGTTGGAGGTGCGTTTTGTGGAGAAACGAATGAGGTCTTCACAATGCTATATCGCACTGAGAAGTATTCAATTGACACAATGGAAAGGAGCGGCCTAATATCACTGTTTTAACAGCCTCCTTCAGGGCTGCTATGGACGGCAATTATATCGTTTCAACTTTGAAGCCAGTTTCCGAGGGCTTGAACTAGGGTTGAAAGAAGATCAGACATAGGGTGTACGAATTAATAATGCAAAGCAATTGTCCAATTAGTCCGCTCACTGAGAGGGTAGGACCGACAGACCACAAACTTGATATGTAAAGCAGTGAACTGTGGATCTAGCCTACAGCGGTTATACTGGTCAGTGAGTTGAGCTTAACACAATCTCTTGGTGACTATTCATGATGGAGAAGTGGCTCGTGGTCCATTAGGGTGCATCGGTGGATCGCGAGCAACGAGGATCAGCGGTTACCCTTATCCTCTCTTGTTCCCATCTGAGCTAACGAGGAAAAACCATATCAACTGTATCTGGGGGAATTCACTACGATTCACTCCCACTTACAGAGACGGAGGCGGAGAGAGAAAAGGGAGAGATAAATACGGAAAGAGAGAGAAAAAGAGAGATATGCATAATCAATAAATCCCAAATCCAATTCAAAGGTGATGAGCAGTAAGTCCATGATGCAAGTAAGTTAAAAATCTACTACAGCCAAATCATTAATTTACTTAGCTTACTTGACATTGCAATCAATATCAAAACATTCCGGAACTCTGCCAGGATTATTTCGCTCATATCCAATAATCAGATAACTAGATAAAATAATACAATACCCATAATCAATTATAGTGCGAAGTAATGATTAAATCACCATGTGAGTTCGAGCCAGGGCCCAATTCGGTTTGGAAAATCAACTGGTACGGATTTGTGAAATACCTAAACGCGTGTTTGAACAAATTCTACGGTAAGTAATTTGAAATTGAGCCATGAGTCTCACACTAAACATTTATTTGTCAATGTTTTATCAATTTATTTTTGACTTACATATACCTATATTTCAGTTGTCAATATTCTCGTCAACATGACCATCCGTTGTTTACACTAGGTATTTATTGGAGCTTTGATAAATATATATGCTGTATAGGAAACGCATGAAATGAAATCGATGATGAAACCATCATGAATGAACAAATGAATGATGAAATCTTCCTTTTTTCCGACCACCACAAACTTGTATTACGCAAATCGGTTACTAAATCACGTTACACGGGATATGTTCTAACCGATCATTGCTAGCGGGTTATAACTTGTCAATTTCTTACCCCTTGTTGGAAACTTCTTAATTTATTTAGACGTCCCACCAAATCTCAATACGTCTTGGGGTCGAGATCTTCAAGTATAAATGGTTTCAGGTATGTTTTTTTCAGACATATTTATGTTGTATGTATTTTTTTTCTCTCAGAAATTCCCTTTTTTCCCGGGGGGTGGGTCGCCAAAGCGATAAGGTTTTAGGTACCTAGCATTAAACAAAATGGCGGCTTGTGTCCTCGGTCCAACAAATGGAATAAATGAGAAAACATTTTTACGAAAAGCTAATTTATAGTTTTCCGTAAACAAGAAGAAAAATAAAAAACAATGGAAAGAAATGGTTTGACCAAATCTGAATTGGAAGAACTCAACCATTGTGATACAATGGTTTATTATTCGATTCTATCACTCGCCAGTTCGAAAATTCGTATACCTAACGTCACGTTACGTCTCTATAAGTTTTTCTTGTCGTATTCTGTCAACCTAGATATTGACAAGGCTGATATGACTCTTTGCTCTTTGGATAACTGCGGCGTCAACCAAAAATTTACCGTGATTCCAACGCAAAATTTGTGTCACGTTGAAAGATTTCAGTGTTTTTCTTTTCGCGTACGGGTACAACCTCAGACATGGATATGTCTTTGCTTGCTCAACCAATAATTTCCGTGATGCAAAATTTGTGTCACAATTTCAGTGTTTTTCACGTACAACCCAGCCGTTGCTAGGGGAATGGAACTTCCGCAGTTTTCATCGCACATAAATCGTTCGCCACTCGTTGGAAAGCGCTTGATTTATGTGATAAATTTTCACATCTCAAGCTACCAATTTCCCCCTCCTTACGTACCTGGCTACATTCCTAAACTAAGTTGATTGGACTATAAACAATTTTAATAAGCCGGTTACAATATTCTTAACGTAAAGCAATAGCATCATTTACTCCACTCCATAGGAAACATTTTCATCCTCTTGACAACAGTCGACTGTTAACAACAACTCATTGTAGTGTAGTGGCTTCTCTCCACAGTTATTTTCAACATTTCTATAAGTAAACCGTTGTTTTGTTGGAATTAGTCGGGATGCAACTCTCGAGGACAACCGTTATGAAATCCCCAATCAAAGACATATCCATGTAACATGGTATCTGCTTGTAAAGCAGATAGTGGAACTCGTTTACGAGTCGCTTACTCTCGAGGACAACCGTTATGAAATTTCATATCCATGTAACATGGTATCTGCTTGTAAAGCAGATAGTGGAACTCGTTTACGAGTATTAGGTACGAAGTATCACCCGTTGTTTTGTTGGATGAATATCGGTAGAATACGAGTTGTTTAGTTATTGCAATTCAATTCAAAATGGTTTGTAAGCACAAGACAACGGGGCAGGCCGGATTCGAATCGCGATCGCAGCAAACCTGACGGTGAGGTAGGTTCCGTCCAGTATATATTAGTTGATGTGTATAGTTTAGTGGTCTGGATGCTCGCAAGCTCGCATCTCAAAATTTCATAACATTAAATAGTCCCTTAGTATAAATTCAGATAATTTGGACAAACCGCCAGGTTCGCTGCGATCGCGATTCGAATCCGGCCTTCCCCCATTGTGTAGTTTTGCATTCCTTTAAACTTGACGTAGTACATTCAATTGCAGATTTGCTTGACAAGAAAGGATATTTCCAATACATCAGCAGACAAACGAATGATCTAAATCAATGGAATTATTGTAATGACCAGAAAAATGCTCCTCCAAATCTTGAAATACCCGAACAAAAATGTAATAATTAGGTACTAAATGTATTCAAGAACCTAAGGAATTCTGCATAATATATTGATATATCCGAGAGAAATATATTTTCTATATTTTTTGTACCTCGGTCCATTTGAATAACTGTAGAAAAAAAAAAATTCCATTAAATTATAAAAATTTTAAAAATTAGGGTTTAAGTTTTACCCTTTACATTTGACGTGAGGTAAAAAAAAAGGGGAAATGGATATGGGACCTGACATAATTTTTGATCGATTTTTATGAAGCATGTTGAATAACAGGCATGCCAGCAAAAGGACCAAAGAGCCTCTCTAAAATTATAATCGACACACAAGAATTCGTATCAATGTTACCAAGTTTTGTGTACCTACCTGGATTTTGTGTACCCGTACTTTTCTGATAAGTTGTGAATACAAGAAATTTGATCGTCAATCAGCTTTCAGAAAACCAAAGAATAATTTCTCGTAACATTTTCCTTTCCTCATCTAAGAAGACGAAAGGAAGACACTGAGGTGGACATTCGTAGTTTGGAGACCTTGGGGACAGGAAATGCCTGAAGCCGCCAAAAAAGCAGATCCCGCCAAAAAAGCAGAACCCGCCAAAAAGGCGGATCCCGCAAAAAAACCAGATGCAAAAAAGGATGCTCCGAAAAAGGAAGAACCAAAAAAGGATGCCCCGAAAAAGGATGACCCCAAAAAAGCTGCTCCAAAAAAGGATGAACCCAAAAAAGATGCCCCGAAAAAGGATGAAGCCAAAAAAGCTGAACCAAAAAAGGATGAACCAAAGAAAGATGCCCCCAAAAAGGATGAACCAAAGAAGGATGACCCCAAAAAAGCTGAACCAAAGAAGGTTACCCACAAAGAAGAACCCTCAAAAGAAGATACAACTAAAGATACCTCTGAAATACAAGTTGAACCCTCAGTGAAAGACGTAAAACCAACAGATAAAAAATCAAAGAAAGAAAAACCTCCTAAGAAAGAAAAACAACCTAAAAAAGAAAAATCCGCGACAGGAAAACAAGGTGGCGTCCCAAAATTTTTAACTAAAAAGAGAGACCCTGATGACGCCTACAAAGTGCTATTCGGCATCAGAGCCGCAGAACTAGTAAGCGAAAAAGTGCATGTTATTACTACGATGTAGATGTTGGGTTTTATTCATGTATAAATCTAAATTAGACACACGGGTTGCATTTTACATCTTTTTATTTGATTAAATTTCATTTTACCTTATATCACAGAAAACCTTCTTCTTTGATCAGACTGTATGTTTATCTAACTGTGTAGGACCAAACATCCCTCCACAGCGCAATACAAAGGAAAAAATCAATTTTAAAATGGTCACTCTCACTATTATCTCCTCCCTACACCGAAAATTTTATAATCCTGAAACCGTTGTGAGACTCTCTCATACCTCTCTGGGAGTCTCGTTGCGGTAGTGTCTGACTCTTCTTTCTCTGGAGAAGTTTCCTGAATACTCTTCCTGGCTGATTGGGCTTCATTAGCTCCGATGTACGACAATGGAGTTTTAGGTGGCTCCAAAAAACGGAATCGCCATTGGCTCTGTAGCATCTTTGTCCTAATATTCATTGCATACAACAGACAATTTTTTGAACGTGGAAGCATTTCGAGCAAGGGATTCGTCCATTTATTTGGGTACCATTCACCTCCACGACTTCAAAAGGTTCTGCGTCGATCAAATATTTATTAACCTGTAGCGGCTTTATAATTAATATCCGCTATTCAAGGGGCTTAAACAGGTGTGCTACACTCACCCACTTTCTGAACAGTGATTCCAATCCATACCATCGGAAAATACTTATTTTCCGGTTTTCGGCCAGGTTTTTGCCGCTTTAAGACACTGCCCCCCCCCCAGGACCAAACTTCACGAAATGCGACTAAAATGTTTTTCATCGGCCAGGGACGTGCCATTAACCTACCTAGGCATCACTCGGTCAATCCTAATGAGCAGTATTTATGGAGTGAAATATTCAACAATGAAGATCTAAAAAACTTTCGAAATACTCGTAAAAGGGTATTTTTCGTTTGGTCGATAGTCAATCAGGTTCAATGATTTGGATGTGACCAACCGAGTTGCTTCATACGTTCGTTTCTCATAATTAAGTAAGGGAATAATGGAATATACTGAATCAAGGCCTATACACTTCAGATGAAGCTAACTCTTTTATTCAGTACTTCTTTCGTCTAATAGTGTAAGAGGCTGTGGCGCGGGCGCTCAGTGGTGTGAGTGCAAAGGAGAGTTGGACATTGGGGGAGAAAATAAAATTGGAAACATCCTATTTATGCATTCTACATACAGGTCGTCCCACAATATTTTCTACTGTGCATAATCAGCTCGTATGACTCATAAGGCAGCAAGCAACCGAATACTGAATATGACCATGTAGTTCGAGATCGTATCAAAAAAATAATTTTATTTTCAGAATCGGGGAACTATTCTTTGTTCATCATCGTGAGTGAAAGTTATTGGGGTGATTATGAGTTCCGAATGAGATGAAATTACAAAAATGTTGGCCCGATTATTTGTTCTACAAAGACGGAAATCGTTACGATTTGAAGTGTAATTTCGTAAATCTCTTAAAATTGCGTAAAAAAAAAACTAATACCTACCATGACTTCACAGGGGTTTGAACTATAAAATCCCTTTGTCCGATCTTGGCTAGGCTTGCCTATTCCGGAGCTCATTAAAAGTAAAGCAGTGCTGTTCCATTGAAATTATTCTCAACTAAAAAAATTAGGGAAGACCAAAAAAAAAAAAAAAAAAGTTTCTAGAAATTTTGAAAAAGTCAAATCATGCCTCTATTCAAGGTTTCATCGCGATCAAAATAATTATGATCAGCATGCAATTTCCGATAAGAATTGCTGATGAAAGATTTGTTTGTCTCATCAATATCTTAGTGCATGATTTGATCCACTTTTACTATAGACAACCGCTAAATAATGGCTTGCAATCAGAGCTGGAGAGCTGGGGTTAGTCTCATTCGAGGCAAAATTTAGTTTTCTAACACTTTTTGTTGGACAAAAAATTTTTTGAGTGGTGCTAAAGGGATAAATATTGCTAAATATGTTTAAAAAGGTGTTTTTTTGTGTTTTTTTTTTTTGCCAAAAAATATATACTTATGGCGTGTGTTTTCTTGGATGTAATCGAAATCATCGCAAAATTTCTTATAAGTATCGCTAGTAACATGGCCACGTACAGAAAAAAACACATTTCGCTCCACTGTGCGGCGCTGGGGTTTGATGTTATCTTGGGTTATTCATAATATGAGTAATTAATAGTTTAGTAGAGTTGACAATCCTCAGCTTTCAAATTGATGTTTTTCAGGTCTTTGGTGTTGTTATACTTGCAGTCACTTTGGGCTCAGATTTACCGTTTTCACGCATATTCAGCACGATGGTTAACATGGGAGTTGCGGGCCCAATCATCCCAATATTTTGCAAGTTCAATCATTTAGCTTTCCACAAACGTGCGCTTCCGTTTTATGAAGTAAGTGGTGTTAGTATAACATTAGCGTAAGATGGACAGTTGGAACAAAATCGTAAAATGAACTAAGTCGAGTAAATTTTAGGCAGGTTTTGACGAACGACGTGGTTCTTATCTTTGACTCGGCAACCATTTGTCAGCGTGAGCGTGTGTGCCGCAATTACTGTGGTATCAACTTTAAATTAGGTGGGTAGACTCTTTTGAAATCCGCAATTAGCTGTATTGTTTTCGGTCATGAGTTTGGCATCGTTTTCAATAGTTTTCTCCTCTCAGAATCGACTGAAATTTTATAAATGATTTAAAAGTCGTTCTTGACGTCAACTCGACATCATCGTCGTCCTCACTGACGTCAGTAATTGTCAAATCATCAAAAATCTAGTTTGGTATCGTTTTCAATAATTTCCATCACATAGAATCAATTGAAACCCTCTAGATGATCTACAATGTAACTGAAATACAGTGATGATAGGTGTAAAACGCTGCAAATTATTATACAAAGGGTTATTATTTCTTTATTAGATAGCCCTTCCACGCAGATCATTGGTCTATAATAATTATTATTATGGCCAGTATATATCTAGTAAATAATCAAAACCTGGCGCATTTTGCTTCCCAAAGGGGTTCACACCTTTACAGCTCAGGACCCCTCAATTTTACGGTTTATAGTAGGTGAACGGTGTCAAATTTTCTAAAAATAGAAAAGCAACAAAACAAACGCTGCAAATTATTACACAATGGTTTATTATTTCTGTGATTGATAACCCTTCTACGCAGATCATTGGTCTATAATTATTAAATCCCATATGTAATATATGACTCATTCGTGGTCGTTTTATTTATTTGTAGGTCATTGAATCCTAACGGATTTCGTTCACAGCTAGATTTATCATCCTTACCTTAAAACATTGTACATTACCTTGAATTTAGTGAGGCACCTGGTCAACGGATCCACTAGTAAAAAATTGATGAATTTCGTCAAATCACATTCAGAAAGTCGCTTAATTAGTATTGTTCGTTAAACTGCAACTGCCCTCCGTCACAGTCAGTGTCGCTAATGCCACTGGTGGCTCGAATTTTAAAATCATTATGAAATTAGTATTGGATTATTGAAAGTATTTATAACTCACTTTATTATGTAACCTCTTTACTGGGGACCCACTTAGATAGTCCTTATAATATTTTTATGATGATTGCTTGGATTCTTTTGCCAAGCGGTTAGTAAATGAATTCTACGCGTCAGCTGTCTTTGGAAAAAGAGCCACTTATTCTTTTTGACTTAATGTGATATCAATGTTAAATTATCACCAAAACACAAAAAAGATGGTTCCGAGTAATTAGACAGGTGTTGCCGACTATCTTAATATTTGAAAAGATGGAAAAAATAAATATTTTTTTAAATGAATCCAAAACGGAACTAATAAGATGGTATGATGAATAACTAGAGAATTTTTACTCTAGATTCAATTTTGTCGGTTTGGGCTTAGTGTCGTTCAAATTGTACTCATTCTGTTTGCTTATACGATTGAGAAATTTTGAATGTAAAGTTTCGAAAGTTCAATTTGATTTACAAAACCTGTTAGGTCTAACGTACGATACAAGAGTCACACTCACGAATCTGCGTTAATGACCGTTAAACTTGACCAAATTTTAACAGGATGCAGGGGAATGGCGTTGATAATTCCTAACGTAAATTCAGTCGCCAAAGTTTCCAACCCCCGGGGGTAGTTGAGGTTTGGAAAAGGCTGTACCTAAATGTATCATTGTGTGCCTATACCTATCAGTATCTACCTATACCTATTAGTGTATACCTAAAAGAATCATGGAGAACATGTCCGTGGATAAAAAGGGTGGCTATCCAGGACGTACAACCATGACCGAAACAACAACGACAGCGCTTTCTATTTCATATCTAGTTCTTATCATGAACGATAAGAACGAGCAGTACGATTTCTTCGAGCACAGAAATTTTCAATATAAAAAGGCCTTTCAATGAGGGAAAGTTAAGCTTGAAAATCTTTTTAAGGGGGAAGCAATGTGAAATGGGACCGAAATATCATTCTACCTATTCTCTTGGCGGCCTGTACAGTAGGTCTCACAGCTGTAACTGCTACCAATAGCTATTCCCCCGGCTACTCCTTACCTTCCAATTACAAAATATTCACACGTAGGAGGAGGATCGCAACACTGAAAAATATGGAGATCTCATGAGATAACAAGTAAATACATAGGTATAAATCTTAAAGTCTCGATAGAAAACCCAAAAATCGGGTTATCAAACTTGGATAGGTACCTCCCATGATGGTGTCTAATTTATAGGTACTGGTCTAGCGGATTTCCCGGCGCGTTACAGCCGGAAAAAACTAACTGCCGACTAAAATATTCAAAAATGCGCTAAAACATTCAACTACTTTTTACTGTATAGTAGGTACCTACTATAGTTCGCCCTCACTTTGGTTGAGATTTGTATGGGTTCACTCCATCTCCAAGCAGTTGATATTGTTGCTCCTGGTAGTTGTCATATCAACGCGTACTACTTTTTTGTGGTAAAGTTATTCGTTTTCCCCTCGTATTTACGCGTTGCGAAGGTTGGCCAGTTTGACAATAAGGAGTAGTTCTGGGGAAGATTCCGATTGCCTATCATCGTCCCGGTAGTGCAAGGAATCAGTTGGAAAAGTTTCATCCCAATCGGACGAACGGTACGCCCGCGCATAAAGGACATACAGAAATAAATTTGATTTTTGTAGATAGGTATAGGAAATAATTTGATTTTTATATATATAGAAGATGAGCCAAATCACTTAGGCAACGCTGATTCTCATCGAGCTGTCACGGATAATTCTGTTCTTTACGCTTCACAGTCGTCAATGCTATCATTTGAATAGCATAAACAATCACCAACAACACAAGTCCCCGCACATAGGAGTTTTGTGATCTCTGATATTTTCTACCTTTTCAACTAAGGTACTTCAAGCTGAAATTTGAAATGTTTCATGCTTATTTGGTATTGATGAGAAACGATTTTGTGTACAGGGAAATTTGAAATTTTGCGTCTTGAAAACAATCTCGTGCTCATCAATGGGTGAAGAGATTATCTGGGTCTGTGAACATTCATTTTCTCTGGTGATTTGTGGTCGTTCTTGAAACTTAAAGTTGGCCATTAAACGTTCAAATTCATTAAATAATCCTTACTTATTTAATTAAAATGCGGAAATCGAAGACTTCCTCTACTGGACAACATAACGATCATCACCCACTAACCTCTTAAATCGTCAAGGTTACGGTAATTAAGCAAATCGGCTTTGAAAATCAGAACTTCAAGTTTTTACGATCACTGTAACCAAAAACAGTGTGCTGAAGGGAAAATCGCTCTAATATCGGACAAAGACCGATAATGAGGCCGCCTCAACGGTAATTGTTGGTTAACACAAACGGTGAAAATGGCTGTTAGTGATATTGCGTAAATTTCAGTCTACTAGTGATGGAACACTTGTGTAGCCATTTGGCCGAAAACGAATCCAAGCAGTCCAAATATAACTTTTATATTAGTCGGTACCTATGGATAAACTATCAAATTCATATAACTAGTTGTTCAGTTTTTCATCTTCAGTTTTTCTTGATAAAAACAACATTAGAAGATCTGAACTATTTCATGAAAGGCAGACATTTGGATGTATACTGATATTGAGTTTTCCATTGATGATTAAGAATAGATAGTTTTAAAAATTGTATTTTTCAGCTATCAACAAAATCTACTGACTTCGTTCATTTCAGATTCCACTTGAGTAACCTTTTGAATGTTCCAGCTTTTGGTCATGGATTCCTTGTGCCTAACCATGTACGCTCTGGCCATCGTCGGAATCGTAATGTCATTCCCTGTGATTATGTTGAATGAGTAATTTCTATCTTTATTTATTGTACACCTAGTCCTAGCTGTTTTACCTAGTTTACAAAGTTGATGATGAGCTTTATCCATTAGGGTGAAAAAGGTACTTTAACCGTTTTTAAATGGAAGACGATTCCATCTTAAGAATTTCGATAGCACTCTCCAACGATTAGTAGTTTTCTGTATACGATTTATTCGAAGTTTTGCGCACTGGTGACGTCAATGCACCTCTCTCGCATGAGCAGGACCCCAATACACAGCTTGACGTCATCAATACAGGACACTTTAAAACATCAGAGAAAGAAAACTACTCCTTGTAGGAGAGAGCGGATGGTGTCAAATTCTTAGAACGGAACCTATTTTCATTTAAAAAACGTCTGCCAAGTTGGGTGTAGCACATAGCTTTCTCATTTTCGTATCATGAATGTAGGTATGGAATTGAAAAGTTTTAAATGATCTTGAAAAATTACATAACGGGAAAGAGTAAATCAAGAAGTAACGTGAACCGTCATAATTTATCAATATTAAGAAACGAAAAAATGATACTCAATGTAATTAACGTTTGCGCATGCATAGAATGGACTGATGAGATGAGAAGGATGGAATAGGTAGGGACCATCTACAACCTAACCCGCGCATCCACTGACGATTTCATCAAAAATTTCGAATAAAAAAGACCCGGTCCTCCAGGTTGGGGGTTAAAACAACCATCGTTGAAAAAGCCTAACAATAGGTTACAAAGCCAGGTCACCCCTTGGAACTAGACCTGGAACTTGGAAACGGAATTCACGGTGGAAACAGGAAATCAATCTGTACACTTGGAATTTTTTAGCGTTGTATTGTTGGAGGAAAATCATTTCTGTATTTTTGGATGCCATTCCAAAAAAAGATAACAAGTTTTTATTGCACTCAAAGTTCCCAAATTTCAAAACACTAACATAATATAATACGATATTTGTCGAAAATTAGCTCATATTTTCATGCTGCATGACTGGAACTTTTTTAATGATGGATTCAGTGTTTTAAATCGTGCGAAAAATCCAAAATATTGAATTTTGGAAATACTCAATAGCCAAATGAGATTCAATAAATTGTTTTGGGGCATTTTTCATGCTGAACCACGTAGTGGTGTTCCTTTCTAGTTACCACCTTGGAAAACCTGAAAAAAAAAAAGTTTGAAAGCACTATCGTGCATATCAAAGATTGTGAATCTTCTGGAATCGATAATAACCAAGTTTTAAACCTAAAAACAGTTAAAATAGTGCAAACAAAAAACTTGTTAGTTATCGTGTAACACGCGTACTTGGTTTTTTCGAAGTAGTGATGTTATCGTTCGATGCAGCGTGAAAAATTGGAAATCGATCTGAATTTTTCCAGTTCGTGGAGGGTAATTTTTTAATTGAAAATCCCTTGATTTCTTTTATGAATGAGGAGGGGCAAGTTTGTGATGGGTAAGACTAGTTCTTCTTTCTCGATTCTTGCAAATATTACATCTAAAGGTAGGTAATTAGCTTACATGATATCCTCTTGATGTAGCAGGTTAATCACCTCTCCCCTTTGAAGGTGTAAAACTGCTCTCTTTCCATCACCTCTAGTTACAAGGTTTTCATGTATTAAAACTACTAACGGTATTTCTACTCCAAAAACTAGCACTCAAGGAAGCCATGGTGATTTTAGTGAGGTCAAAAAGACAAAAATAAGTGTGATTATGTACATGAATGTGAACATATAATTCATAAATTTAAGGAAGTTCAGGCTTTTAGCGGGGTTGAAAAAAAAAAAAAAAAAAAAGTAATAAAGAGACGGAAGTTGTTGCGAATTAGTTTTACAATCGGATCCTAAAGCTTGGCCACGACTGTCTCGAATAGATGTGTTTGCGTTAAGATTGAGTCAAGGATACCTCCTAACTAATGTTTCAAACTGGTTTCAGTGGTTGTTGTAGGAAAATAACGTAAAATTGAAGACGCAAGATTAATTTGTATTACATGGTCCTTCTTGTTCCAGGTCGAAGTACTTCATCGGACAATTGATGAGAATAGTTTTTATAGGTGTTTCGTTCCTGGTGATGTGCAGTGACATTTTATACATGCTCCTTCTGGAAAAGACCCACTGTTACGAATCCGATTATAAATGATATTGGCCTCAAATATACGTACCCATTTTAGTAATTTTAAAGATTCTGTGAAAGCTAACTTATACAAAATGTAAGTAGGTGCTTTTAATTTTGGATTGAAACTCTTCGGAATTAGTATTCCATTTTATCGTACCATTAGAGTTCAATCTGTCATCAGCATATCCGTAAAAGGTTCCGTAAAAATCCGTGAAAGGTAATACAATTTAACTACTTACCTAGTAAATGATTGACAATGTGACTTGATGGCTGATGAACTGATGTTGAAAGGTTTCAGTCTTTAAATATTTTCATACAAATACAGCACTGGGTGCAAATTAAAAAGTTTAATATTGTTATATAATTCAATTTGGAAAATGTTTAAGTGTGTAACTATGATAAAGCGTTAAGTTAGGTTATGAAACAAAATAAGAAATAGCTTGTAGAGCACTTGCTGGGTTGTGTATGAGTTGTCCTGGGCTCGGAAAGTGGTAGTCATGCAGGAGCGTAGAAATAGTTTTAGGAGAGAGAGTGGATCCGCGAAGAAATAGAATTCCGTCCTTCAGAGAATAATTCAGAGAGTTCAGAAGAATACACATTTTTGACGGCCAGATGTCGATAAGAAAAAAATATGTCATGAGACATGTGCGGGGCAGATGGAGGAAGTTTAGAATTGATTACTCGCTTATTCTGGTAGAATCCTGCCAAGGGTGGGCTTTGCAGGGATGACGTCTTTTGTGGGATAAGCTCTGGATTGCTCAGGGGGAATCCTAACGATTCTAGAAACCACCGATATGTACCGCATTGTTAAATTGGGTTCTCATTCATTGGATCTTCTCTTGAGGGAACTATGTACTCGTAGATTGCTAACGTAGGGTTACTGGGCCAGCGTTCGATCTGACGATGCTGACAACAAACGCGGATGGGTGGCACGATTCATCATTAATACTTGGGTTGCAGTAGAGGGAGAATCAATAATTACTTTTAGGGGTCGAGCTTTGCCCTGAATAGGTTTCCCTATCCTGGGTAGCCTGTTCACCAAGTTGGCAAATTCAGGCTTCAGTCTATTCAAAGCCTCCTTCACTGCTTGCAGTTCCCCACCCGCTGTCCTTGACCCATTTGGGGTTACTACTTCGGAGATATTAAAGAGGATTATGTTTGCCCCACGCCTACGCCTATCCTCTAGTTCAGCCATAGTTTCCTCGACGAGAGCCGAATGGTTATGTGGGGTGAATGAGGCTCCAGGAGAGGCACTCGGCAATGCAAACTCTTTTGCTTTGATCTTAACACTCATTTGCTTTTTTGACGGTAACTGTCTAAATTTCAATATCCAAATTCCAAATTTCCATTCGCGTTTCTACAGAGTGAACGTTTCAAGTAGGTAATGCAAGCAATGAAGATTTCGGAGTGCGTATAGTACAATCATTCCATGATTATAAATTTATGAACGAAGACGAATATAAGGTATAAAGCACAAAGCAGCTGGCCTCCTCCTCAATCCTAAGGTTGATTGGCATCTGACCCGAAATAATCCATCTGGCATGAAAAGAGACGCAATGAAACGCTGAACGATTCTCAAACATTTAACACTTCTCCTTTTACTCAAAGCCTCATGCCATATGTTAGCATAAGAATGATTGGACCATCATAGATTACTCTCAAAGTCCTACTACGAAGGCCCCAGTATGCTTTAGCAGATCTTGCAAGCATATTAATTAGAACTTTCCTAGTGATAAGCTTGATATATGCCTTCCAGGACAAGCGATGATCGAGAACAACGCCCAGTTACTTCATATCAGCCACAATATCCAGCCTTGACCTCATGAATTTGACATAAACTTCCTGAAAGTGCCTATCAGTACTGTGTGGAGAACTTTAGATTTCGATGGTTTCAATGACATATTTAGTGAAAGGTTACGTTCAGCAACCATTGCAAGGATTTTTTTCTGACCGCTCAACCTAATTTTCCGTTCTGCCTCGGCACATTACCATCAAGTCATCTGCAAACGCAATTACTTCAACTCCTTCAGAATATTCAATCTCCAATAATGGGTTGTAAATCATTTTCCAAAAATGTGGACCGGAGCAGGATCCCTGGGGGCAGTTCATAGTCTGCAAACGCTCAATCTTTATAGATGCAGACCTCAAAACAACGGACCGCTCACTGAAGTACCTCTGAGCTAGCCGATACGAATTTCGGGTGCATCTAGATGTCCAGAGCTGCAAAAAGATTGCGGGCCACCATGCTGAATTAAAGGCACCAGCAACGTTCATAGACACCACCAGAATTACCCTCGACTTTGTATCCCAGCCACCACCCACTCCTTGACCGCCAGAAGTGCATCAATCGTCCCCGTCTGCAGTGGTCTCACTGTCTAGGTGAGAGGTAGCCATTTTTACGCATATAGAACGCACAAAAATCGCTTAAAAAATGCAGTGTTTGCGCAGAAGGTTTATATTCAATAAGGAAATAATAAACGTTCTCCTTAAGTGGTGATGAAATATTACAAAGTCCACTGAACCATTATTTACGACCCAATGGAATACTGTAAATGAAATGGAAACTCACCCCACAAAACTCAACCCCCTGATTTGTTGGATTCACGAACAATAAAATCCGTCCCCCTTAAAAATTGATAAAAGTCGGTATCAAGAGAGGAAAGCAATAATTAAAATAGGCCTTAGGCCTTCTAATTACGAGTAAGTAGATAACTAAAATAAAGTGGCAATCATCAGGTATAACGAGCAACCGTGCGAATGACCTACCGAACGACCTACCTTCGTTACGACTTCATTGACCGTCTCATTATAAGCCACTTATTTCGATCGATTTCTCTAGTCCCTTCTGTTCAAGATCATTCAACATACTAGAAAATGAAACTATTTGTTTGTCAACAGCAAACTGCCGATTGACAACCTCGGTCATCTTATCATCGAGAGCTTTGAGAGATAGCTCGACTTTATCTATCTTGGTAGCTGCCTCGTCGATCTGATCCGAATACTTATTGAGCTGGTCTTTGAACTCCTTGATATCAGCCGCCTGCAGTTCGATATCACGGCGAATACATACATTAGATCGTTTTACCTCACCTTTAATCTCTTCAAACATCTCCAACAACAAGGCATATTTATCTCCATCAGAGCTGGCTTCATTTAGACGAGAGCTTCTACGTTTTATTTTACATTCACTGCACACAAATGATGACTTGTCAGACAATGCCAAATATTCGTCTTTGGAGTAATCCGCACACTTTATGTGAAATAGCAATTGACAAGAAGCACACTTCAATCTATACGCATTGTTTAGGAAACCGAGATTACAAGTACCGCACTTCGACATGATAAGAGAGCACAGTTCAAAACACGTCCTCACTCAACGGGAGCTGGAGACTGACTCGGGTTCAATACTCTTAGCTATATACCTACCTACTGAGAATAATTTACGCTCCCTGGTTAAATATTCGGTAACGATTTCAGCTCACAATTAGCCGAATAGCTCTAAACAATCAATCACGACTTCAAATGATACGAGGGTACGCACGGTTCTCAGGAACCAACCAAAGTCAGAGTTGGTTCGATGAATATCTATATCAATATATAATTTATATACAAATATTGGCTTATTTATACACAATTTATGTCGATTTAATTGTTATGATTGTTTCCAAAAGAACAATTACTTCGCTCAACCACATCAGTAGAAATACGTATGACGAATGATGAATGTTGATTAACGCGAATGTCGTCGTTACTTCTAGGTTGGGGAGAGATCCGTAGGTCGTAATGTTGATGCGTTGGCGTCACAGTGAAAACTCATCCCTCATAAATGAGGGGATATGTTCTGAACGATACGTTTTTCCTATTATTTCCCACCATAACTCTGTAATGTAACAGAGTCAAAAACGTCCAAAAGTCTACAGGAACTATTCATGCAAACAAAATTAGGATGGGAGTGATTAAGTAGTCAATTAATAGGGACCGAAGGAGCATGTGATTGACTTTGATAGTCTGGAAAGCCGCCCGTGGGCTTGGAAGCTGAGCTTTGCTTGACGTTGCGTGGCAAGCCCCTCTCTTGTACTAACTAACGTTGTTCGTCCTTTGCTTGTCTTAACACATCGATAAATCAATCACTAACCCTACCCCCTTCCTCTCTTCAATGTACTACCTTCAACGTCTTTGGTGAACCAAAATACAATTTCACCTATTAGGTAAAGTAGGCTAATCAAGGCATCCTAATATAAATATGGTGTTAACTTTTTGTTTATCATTGAATAAATCCTACCCGTAAACATTTTTCAAATCCATAATAAAATAACTCCCATAGTTTACGCGTTCGATTTTTGAATGTTCTCATACCACGACATTTCATGACCTCTAAGCCATTGCTGTCAAGGAATGCTGATTTATTATCTAAGTTAAAAACTAACATTGTTTTGTAACCATAATGGGATAATCTTGTGAAAAGAAGGCACTAGGTTGGTATACAATTGAGTAGTTAACTACACTGGTAAGCAGTATGTACTAGAAAAATCCCTGATCTTTGTTTTTCCCGAAGGGAGAAATTTTTCTGATGATTTCCGCTTACAACCGAGTCATGCTGGGGAAATGGTACTCAAACGTTTTCCATCCCACAAAATCGTTGACCATTCGTTCGAAAGCTCTCGATTTATCCAGCCATATTATGTTAACTACTGCGAAGTGCGTGGCCAGTTAAACTGAGTCTGAGCATGGTTATTTGAATAATTGTGTACACTCAAGTGACATTCTCAATAATTGATATTGTGAACATACAACCGCTTGATAATTTCTGATGATTTCATTGAGCTGGTGTTTAAATGATTTGATTCATAGCATATCCGAATATTGCATAACGGTTTGATAAAACGGTGGTTAAAGGTGGTTAAACTTTTAATAGGTAAAATGATTTTTACACTGTAAGAATCTGTAATTTCGTATGTAGCCTCTTTGGGACATTTACTTGACGATGCCCAGGGTCCGGATCAGATGAGTGGCTCTTTAAGCTAATTTCTATGCACACTCGGACTGTAATTTCGTATTAGCCTTTTAGGCATTTACTTGACGATGCCCAGGGTATCAGCTGAGTGGCTCTTAAGCTTTTTACGAGTTATCCAAAGAATAAAATGTCCTACAGACTCGTATGCAAGCTTTTCTTTAGATTCGATAATCCAAATATTTAAGCATGTACATTTTTTGTGTGTGATTTATTACCGCAACTGAATAACATTTACAAAATTCATCTAGCAGCACTTTTAAGTTGCTATCATTTTCCTCATCTAATAAGTTCACTGTAGAATGTAGTTCGTCATTAAGTCTTACTCTACACAATGGTTGTACTCTAAGTTCATGAGGACTAGGATTGGTTCAACACCATGAGGTCCGACGGATTATTGCGGTGGAAGCGTCAAAAACCTTCTGCGTTGACGAGAATATTCGAATGACTATTCTATGTAATGAATTATATCAATAGTTTTGTCAAATCCATCCTCAAATATTGATGAATATAGGTACCTAATCGTTTAGCGTATGCCAAGGAGCAATTAGGATATTCCTTAGTATTAATTTTGGATGGCTTGAATTATTTTATTACTAGGTATATACCCGTGGTCTTCTACGGGCAATTTATGTAATTACGTAGCACAACATGGTATGTATGGTGGCTTCGAACCTTCTCATTTTTACCCAGCAGTCACAAAACGCTGCAAATTATTACACAAAGGTTTATTATATCTGTGTTACATAGCCCTTCTGCGCAGATTGTCTATAATTATTATTAAGCCCCATATAAATTCAAAACTTGGAGTATCGTGCCTCCCAAAGGGGTTCAAACCTTTACGGCTCAGGGCCCCACAATGTTCCGGTTTATAGGTAGTAGGTGAATGTTGAAAAATTTTCTAAAAATGCCAAAACAACAAATAAAAAAACTTAGCGAAACGGCAGGTTGAAAAGGAAATAAATTAGCCTCAGAGGTTCCGAAGCTGATCAGAATAGCATGAGAACTTAGAATGTTACAGCAATATATAAAATAACCAGGTGACTCGGAAAAAGTAACGCTGAGACCACCGAGATGTTCCAACGACCCTCTGCGCGCAAATTGAAAGAAACCAGAACTTTTTGATCAAACTCTACATACACATATCAAAAACAGTTAACCTCAATTAATTTCAAAACGGATTTCCTGAAGGAAATTTATGATTCGTTGCAATAGCTTAATTTTCTTAGGAAATCGGCTAAAACGTTCCGATCTTGGTGGACTCGGAAGTAATTAACCTTCCATTGTTGGAATAGAAATAATAATTTACTTAAGATTAATTCCTAAGTATTTACTAACCAATTATTTAATAAATTAATATAACTGAAGTGGGTGATTACCTACCTATGCTTCACAAACCCAATAGGATACAGAACTTATAATATACTTGATTTCGGGAAGTCAGAAATCCATTGGAATTTATTATATTATCAGATGATACAATTGTCATAGTTTTCAAGGCGATTTTTGATACGTTTTACTGGTTACGATTCACTTCCGTAGAAGCGCATCCATTGATTGCAAGCGTACTAATCAACATAAAGCAATTCAAGGATTGTGGCGAAACCGTCATAATGTGCTGGATTCCGTTTTACTGGTTACGATTCTTATCAACATTAAGAAATTCAAGGATTGTGGCAAAACCGTTATAATGTGCTGGATTCCGGGACACTCTGGAATAATGGGTAATGAGATAGCCGACAAGTCTGCAAAATCAGCAGCAGAAGAACCGCCATCATCCCTCCTCTACATACGTACTGATTTCATGACATTAATAAAATCGATGATTTGGAACAGTTGGCAGACGAACTGGCAGCTCATTCAGCACCAGAAACTCTGGGAAATAAAGAAGAGTGTTTTCCCCTGGTCATCATCTAGCCGTACTCGAAAACTTGTTGACGGATCCGTTGTTCACTCCAGAAGGGAAGAAGTTATCCTAACTCGCCTCAGAATCGGACACTCACGACTGACTCATTCTCACCTTATGACAAGAGATCGAATCCCACCTCCAAACTGCGTTTACTTGTGGATGCCGACTTTCTTTACGTCACCTGCTAGTGGAATGTGCTGTATTCAACAACATCTCACCAGGGCTACCAAAAGATCTAGAAGAACTTCTGGGAAATAGATCTACTCACTTGCAAGAAGTTTTTGACCCCCTCAAGAAACTATCACTGTTTTATAAATTATAGTTAATGTCCGATTAATTTTAAATATTTGTAATATTCGGCACCCATGACCACTGAATGGTTGAATGTGCCATAAAAAAAAAAAAAAAAAAAAAAAAAAAAAAAAACGATTCACTCCCATGTTGATGTATTTTTTCCTTTTCGCTGCTTCCCTTAGGGAAAGCAAACGAATAAAAAAATAGCGACCGCGGTGGTTTCGTTGGATTCTTTGGGCGGGTACCTATAAATTAACCTAAAAAAATCATTACTGTTACCATTTAAGTTTCCAAGATCTCGATTTTTACATGTTTAGACCTTTAATATTGACAAAGACGTTGAGACACACGTATATAACTGTTATACGTGCCAGGAAACACGGCCAAAAGATCCTGAAGTTCCACTATTCTCTTGGTCTGTTCCTAGAGAGCCATGGAGTCGGGTTCATATTGATTTTTGTGGGCCATTCCAAAAGAGATATTTGCTGATAGTTATTGATGCTACAACTAAATGGCTAGAAATTTTTCCTATGGAGAGAATCACAGCTTTCGAAACCATCCAACTGTTAAGAGAACTTTTCGCACGAGCAGGAATATCTAAGACAGTTGTAAGTGACAATGGGCCACAGTTTACAAGTACGGATTTCAAGAGTTTCTGTGTAACAATAACATTCAACACATCACATCCACACCGTACCACCCAAAAGCAAATGGCTTGGCAGAAAGAGAAGTCAAAACATTCAAACAAAGGATGAAGGCCATGAGTAGAAATACGGACATAAACTTGAGACTCCAGCAATTTCTATTCTCCTATCGAATTACTCCTCAGCGGACCACGGGACGATCACCTGCAGAAATGTTCTACGGACGGCGGATTAACTCCAGACTCGACCAACTACGCCCAAGTATTGACTCGACCATTGACAGAGCCCTAGTTCACCAAAAGACATACCACGACAAAAAGGCAAGGAATCGTGTGTTTGAGGAGGGAGAAGACGTATGGGTTCAGGACCCTCTTGCAAATGGTAACAAATTCAATCCAGGAGTAATAAGAAGAAGGACTGGACACTACCCTCTAGGGTTGATAAAAATTAATGCCGAGCTTTTAGGACCATCTAGACCCCAAATGTGATTTTTAACACAAGTTTCAAATATGTAGTTTGGTCTAGTATTTTCGGAAAAAAGCGGACGGCGGACTGCGGACGGACGAATTTTTTATTATTCGATTTTCGGATTCTACGCATCTCGAAACGTAGGCCAACACATTTTGAGGGGGCTTAAAAATTGTATTTCTTGGTCGATTGCAGTAATATCTGCAATTAAAAGCTTATAATCATTATAAAAATGTTCATTTTTTCTTTTACCAAACCTTAATTCTACTATAACTACATTTACGTAGGTACCAATCCAAACAACATTGATAAAATCAAACCCCTACCTACACACACTTCACTATTCCTTCTATGTGTAATAAAAGTTATAATAAACTATTTCTTGGTAATTTCATTGTAATTACACTTTGTTCGTGTGCCATAGTTTGTAAGTGGATTTCCACTATACTCATGCTTAGTGTAGTCTTTAGGTTATTGGCTGAATATTGAACATTCTTTGTAATTCACACAACCCAATAACAGTATGAAGCAGTCGCTACACTTAGTTTCAAGTTTCTCAGATTACAATGGACAAGTTTCATAAAAAATATTATGAGTAACAACATTTTCAACAACAACAAATTTTACCTCTAATTACTAATTTTAGAGATGTTTGGCCCATATTTTGAAACTTGAGAAGTTTATTGTACTTAAAAGGTGTTGCCTGAGCTAATCCAATATACAAGAATGCTATAGTGGATGAGTTTTTAAATTTTAACTCTAAAAGGAATTATCGCCTGGAATATCATATACACATTTGTACCTACATATAAATGCTTCCAAGTACAAGGACAATCTTAAACTCCAGGAATTCTTTTAAAATTCTCTAGTATGGATCTCAATAAAAACGTTTTTGAATATCTATTTGATTTTTAAAATTTATGGAGCTATTACAATAACTTCATTATGTTTGGAAATTCGGACAAATAGTATTTTAGTGGATGTCTTGGTGGTAAACAATAAATACAGAAAAAAGATAGTGGAATATCTATCCGAATAATTTAATGTTATTTAACGCTATCATGAAGGGATATGTCTGGTTAAAAAATAATAATAATAATTGTGTCAGCTTTTAAAAATAAATGGCAAGATATTGTCACATAAATCATTTTAATGTGATAATAATAATAATTATAAGATTAGTCGAAATAGTAAAGGAGGCTAACTTGAAAGTTTTGGGTTGTTTAAAAAAATTATTATTGAGGTTTCTAACTGGCTGTTTTATCTAACTAATAATCAGCTCAACAGCTCAAACCTCAAAAGCTCAATTATTCAGGTCCGCCTAGCTCACATTATCTAATTAGTAAAAATAAAATTATTATATGAATGCGAATTTTGCTATAGGACTTGTGATCTACTTCAGGTATTTGGGTGTTTTACCGCCTAGCTCAGTAGCGTTACTTCTTACCGAGCTTGGAATAGTTTATTAGGATTCAGCGCGAGAAAATGCATGGAATTCTGAGTAAAAATAAAATTATTATATGGCATTCTTAGCTTTAGCGAATTTTGATCGATTTTACTTCCGAGTCTACCGATAGGTAGCGGAAGCACTGATTTAATTTTCGTGATATGAAAAGTATTTTGTATCCAAACTCAAAATTTCCACTCGTATTTTACATTTTAGACCACTCTGAACAAGTTTTGTCACTTGTCTATCCGTGTGTCTGCAAATCCATGTAACAAGCCTAATTTCCAGTCTTCATGAGATTTTAATGAAATTTCCAGGAATGTGAGACTTGGGGTGTTGTTTGTCTCCTATCAGTTTCATTGTTCTAAAATCAATACTTCGCATTGAGCATGTGAAAACTAAAATTCCATCAAACATAATTTCCTCTCGTGCTAGTCGTTCGATGCCGCTCAAATTCAGATTCAGATTCAAATGTTCAGTTTATATTGGATGATTCCTATTGATGAAATCAAGTTTGAAATCTCAGTAAAGTACAGGACAAAACTAGCTACAAAAATTTAGTCAGCTAGGTACAAAAAGTAGCTCGCGAATTGGAATTTTTGGGCCGTCCGTCTCAAGTATTTTCACTACTTATCAAAGACTGCAGGAAACAATGAAATTTCAAAGGTTCCCATATTGCTCGTCTGGTCCACCGAATCCCACCTACCAACACCATTATGTCATCAGACTTCAGAACAGAAGAACCTTCATATAGTCTTTTAATTGAAACACAGATCTCATGGTGAGGGGCACTCACCTCCATAACTTACAATACCCTCTCAAAACACAATAAGCCCCCTCCAAACTCTAATCCCCCAATCCTTTATCCCCTTCAATCGCTTTGTATCATTTTTTATTTATTTTTTCGTTTTCTCCACCCCCCTTCATGCTATTATAATGTAGTCTTTTATATAGTCTCTATAAAAGGTGTTCGATTTAACAGCCAATCAACGCGTGAAAAAGGTCTTGACAATGCTCAATCCTTATGAAAAGTTGCCGGTATGAACGCGATGGGATCTTCGTTCAGGGAGTTTTATTAATTAATTAGCAGATGTCAATTAATTTTTTTTCTTAAATATTACTTGTTTCTCATCATCCATCTTGGTTTGACTGCCAAAAACTGCCGTATAATAGAATTTTTGCTCTCAAAGCCATGCCGAATTTTTACGTCTTTTTTTAAAATGGATTCATCAATTAATATTAATGCAACAACAGTATTAATACCATAATATTATTTAGAGTAGGTATGCATGTACTTTCTTCTCTGTGAATGAGAATAATCTTGTTGCTAGTTAGTGATAACACCTATGTGTTTCATAAAATATAAGCAGGGACGTATCAAATATTCTCGAATACTCCATACCTATTACACTAAGACTTGTTTGGCATCACAATTATGAATTTATTCTAAACCACGCTAAGAACTGGAAAAACGTTAAGTAAATATTTATAATTTTGATTATAGTATTATGTTTGATGAAATGAATAATACCTATTATGATTCTTTAAGCCCACCTTGGAAAACTTAGGGCTACTCAGCACAGAGCTGCTGCTGCCTTCACATCTTCCACAGTAAATCAAGACGATTTTGGTATCAGTGGCAGGGTATGTTGTACTGTCGTTTTTCTCTATTTTTCGGTAGGAAATGAAGAAACACACTTATGAGCAACGAAACCCTTGTAGGTATATTGAATGTCTGTGCTTTCTGAAGTTTGACCAATGATCATTCTTCAAAATAATCGAATACTCCGTTCATGATCTGCGTAGAAGGGCTATCTAACATAGAAATAATAAACCATTGTGTAATAATTTGCAGCGTTTTTACTTCCTTTCCTTCAATTCCTACTCCTAGCAAATTTAGAATTTTGGGAACTTGGTAATACCAGTTTCTCTGCGCAGAGGACGTGTTCATTTTCGGCACACAGTACCTACTTTTCGGCTCTCTCAGCTCATGTACACTTTCCATCTTGTATATTGGACTACCGCAACCGGTTTTTATCAGCAAACAGGACCATAGCTTTAAAATGCAGTTTATCCAACTTCAACACGCGCAGCTCACTGAAATAAATCTCCGGACAGCAAATGTATGGTAATCTGGAAATGATTTTCACCAAAGTTTGACGCACGCTCATAAGTGGTTTAAGGTGAGTCTTCCATGCTCCTCCCCAAGGTACTATACTGTATATTATTTGTGATTGAACCAGCGCAAAATATTCATTTCGTATTAATTCAGGATTAAGTACAAATCTGAGCTCTAGAAACAATAATATCATTATCCGAAGTTTACTTTTCAATTTGACGAGTTAACATCTCACTCTCAAATATGATTGAGTCTGGTCCATTCACCATCCCGGATACAGTTTCATGGACCATGACTGCCAGGGGGGAAGCGGATTTCTAGGCGTTGTCCATCTAAACCTCATAACTTTTTTCTTGCCAAAATATTCGATAGAGTCAACGGATTGGAGCTCATCACAGGTACAAGGTCCATCCCGAACACAGTTTCCCCCATGGACCATGACTATAAGGGAGAACCGGATTTCTAGGCGTTGTCCATCTAAACCTCACAATTTTTGTCTTGCCAATATTAATCGAAAGATAGTGCTTTTCTGTTATGGTACGCGTCTAATGCCATGCCAAGATGCACTTCTCAACCAAGCGACAAAAAAACAAGCGGCACTGTTTACTATATGATAAATGAACATCGCATAAATAGAAAAACAAGTACGAAAGAAATGCGTGGATAAATCGACAGCTTTCCAACGGATGGAGAACGATTTTTTTGTCCGATGAAAACTAAAGAACTTTCATTTCCCCAGCAACGGCATCCTCAATACCAGTTGTGCAAATTTGGTGTCGGAAATGGAAAAATGGGGCTACAACGAAAGGTTTCTGTAGCAGGATCCAAGTTGAAGAATTACCATATACTTAATATCTGTCTAAATCTCTGAAATATTTAATTAAATCAATCAATAATTAAACCAATTAATATTAGTTACTCCAAACATCCGGAATAGCTGCCTTAAAATAAACCTGAGCACTCGCTCCAGCTATGGCTCATAAATGGAAATGAAACTATACCCATTACAAGCAGTTGTTACAACGAGATGCAGGACGTATCTCCGTTTGGCGTATAAATGAATGAAATTACGGTTTAGAAAACTAGTCTCGTCTGCCTTCTTATGACAATAAATCATGATTACCATATAAAAGATGGGAAAATCTGTTCGAAGTGTGTCATTTGATGAGTTATATCTATCTAGTTGGTGTCCCACTTTCGTTTGCTGAATAGTAATGAGTCAATCTGTGAGGATCTAACAGATACGTTCAACAAAGAGACCCCGATATAGAAAGGTCATTTTAAGGTTGAAATCGGCTGACCCCGCCATCCTCTCGGAGCTATTGTTCTCTCTGAGTTGCATCATAACTTGACACTTCGTTCCAGCAAGTAGGAGGTGGAAGGATAAACTCATAATCACGCCCACTGATTCCAAATCACTGACATTGTTCTCAATACAAGCAGAGGCTCGTTGTAATGAGTTTAGAGATATATCCACAAAACAATGGGAATAATTAATTTCCTATTGTTCAATTAAATTAGGGCATCTCCGAAATTTTGCGTTATTGATGGGTGGCTGATTGCGGTCGTATAATTAGAGTTTGAAGGCCTTAAAATGTGAGTAATTGCTTTCTAATGTGTCAAGTCACCGATTTATGATCAAAATCAACGTAAATGACATTAGAAGTTCAAATTCTCATATTGCTGCAATGATATGATATCGGTGCTAATGATTATGGGTGTCAACAGAGAAAATATTTTCAGCGGTGCATTTAACATATCACCGAGTTTCAAAAGCCTTGAAATGTTTGACAATATAGAGTATTACCCTGAAACATCCCTCCTCTCATACCTAAAATCTAGAGGATCTCGTAAGTGGACGATATAAAAACGTTAGGGCAGGTTAGATATCGAATGTAGGGGTAACAAAACTATAGAAATATTCGAAGGCATTACTAACTGGAATGTTTTGAATGATGTTGGCGGTCGATGGGAGATGACCAGATCAAGGAACTCGTTGATGGTGCATACAGTGGGGCCAAATGGTCAAAAAACGGATCGTTATATTCACTTGGGAATGGACTTATTCAATTTAAGAAGAAAAATACTTCGGAAAATAAAGGAGTTTTCTTTTCTAGAAAATCCCTTGTGATGAGCGAAACCATATGAGCGAATTTTTGTATAAAAAAAGGCCCAAAAACTTAATAGAATGCGAGAAAATGGGCAAGTTTTCATCATAAAACCTGGATTCTGCGCACAATAAAATGTTTGGACTAAAAACTGAATCATTATAATTTATTGAAAAAATTAGCAAATTATGCCCAAGAATGTGCGAAATTTTATTAACTAATGTGATAAAAATGATCTAAGTTAATACAATTTTAAGAAAAAGTCGCGTTTTTTCTCTTTTTTCCGTTTTTGCCCTCATCAGCGATTTTGTGTTTACATGCAAATGCATTATAATTCCTTTCTACATTCTACTTGAACGACAATAACGACCGAATCGTCAGGTATCGACCGCTGAAACTTTCACTGCAGGTTCGTCAATAAAAATAATATATATCAAACTTGATACACCCTTAGACCAACGCTTCGTAACGCTTGTTTTTTCTGATCCAAGAGATGTGAAAAACTGCAATTTTCATACCTATTTTAGATTTAAATCATTGTACTACTTGTTTTTCAAATCAAAAAATATGTTTGAAAACCTTAACATTATGTCCTTTGAACATAAATAAAATATTTCGCAATTTTTAAAACTGTAGTGGGGGTCAGACAAAAAATCGTGTAACAAATCATTAGAAACAGAAAAAAAAAAAAAAAAAAAAAAAAAAAAAAAAAAAATCTAAGTGTAAACAAGTTTAGGCCTATAATATTTTATTTTAAAATTGAAGAAAATTAGATACCGCATGTTTAGGTATTTGCGAAATAAATTTATTTTTTATTTTTTGGGGATGGTCGCATTTTTTCCGCCTTAGACCGTATCAGCTCCCAAAATTTTGAAGCCCAAAAGACCACAGAAAGCCTGTGAAAAACTTCTCAATGGGACCATATTGAAGACAGGAAAATATATTATATTTTTGGAGCTGGAGATCTAAAAAGCTGAAGGAAAATTAGACAAATCGATTGAAAGTCGGTGAAAAATAGAGCTTGGAATTGGATCATTACGCACTTTCCTGTCTTGAGGTCTCAATGTTTTTGAGTATATACACAAAATATATCAAAAATTAGAGGAGCCAATGAATCTGGGAATGTTACTATGAGAATAGTCTAATGGCTGAACGCGCATTTTAAAGTTCTGAACCTTCGAAATGAACGTATGAGGAAATTTATATTATTCTTAGTAATTTATATGATTATATTATTTATTTATATTATTATTAGTCATTTATATACATGTTATTATTCGTATATAAATATATGTCATTATTCATGTTATTCATTTATATTATAATATTATTATCATTCATGATACTATCATTCTACACCCATTTCCTCAACCAGATTCACGATAAAATAAATTACATCACCCCTTTCAATTTCGGGGGTTCCTGCCGCCCCTGAACTACGAAGGTGTAGTACATCTACAGAGGCATTACTAACAAAGGGTGCTGGTATAAGTAGTCAGATTAATAAATCAACTATTCGATGATTTATATAATTACGGAACATATTTAAACACCACATTAGTGCCTGTAAACTTTACGAAATAACAGAGAAACATATCTGGTGCATTTCAAACACGACTAATCATTGCTAAACCAGTGAACGATTTCCTGTCGCACAATAATCTTTCACCAGCCGTTGAAAATATCTGGGCCTATTGAACATTACACCACATTTAACATTCCCAATTTCGCTCTTCTTTGCTTTGAAATAATGGTTCCGAGATGTAACTTATTGCTTTCCCATTCATCCTACAATGCTGAAGAATCAAAAGAGTGCCTCTCTGATCAGCAGAGTATCTCCGCAATAGGCAAAATCGGGTTACATGCGTATACTCTGAGGGGTATGGGAGCAGTCAACTGTCGTTACTGTTGTTAAATTATTATCATAGTTTGTAGAAGGAAAAACTCCACTGATAAGTACCACGAAAGTTCAATATAGTTTCGGAATGATTGTAAAAACTATTTATTTTGGTTTTTGCGATGTCTTAGCCGAAATCAACGACATTCATTTTTTGATTTTTCTTCCTAGATCCCTTAAACTTCATGCTGTGGGGCGCCTGAATGCAGATCATAACTTGTTCGATTGTTTTGCTGGTTTAAAAATTGATAAGCGGAGTTTTTATTATTACATTTTGTTTGTAATATTATCTTGTTCCTTTTAATTAGAAATTTTTTTTTTTTTTTTTTTTTTTAGGGTTGCACTACCCTTAAATTTCATTTTAAACTGATCACATTAATTTCCTTTTATGCGCCTTTCTGGTTGTTGGAATTCACCAAACCTTGCCCAAACCCCTTTAGAGAACCGCATCGACCACCCAACGCTCACACTACATAACATTTTCAACTTAATCAGAAAACAATGTGGTGCTTTAGAATGGACGTCCAGAAAACGGGTCGTTGTAAAAATGGCGTCAGAACCCCCAAACGTCCCATAAACAGCTCCCCCCCAGATGAAACAGCTCGAAACAAACTGAGAACGGAAAGTCCCCAGGTGACACTTCAAGAGTTTTTCTGTTATTTTTACTTTTTATACCTTAATAATAGAGTTTTTCAATAGCTCCTGACTCAAAGAGAGGAAAGACTGGAAAAGTTACATAAGTGGCTGACGAGGAAGGGAAATACAGTGGAGGAAGAGGAGCTTCTTTTTATATTAACCGTAACTTGGTTTTCAATTGGGTTTTCCCCTTCCATGCCCTCATTCTGCTGTCGTTGGATGCTCCGCTGTAAGCTCCACCCTTTATCTCTTCTTTTTAGTAGAAAGTTTTTCCATTGTCTCACATTGTCACGTTTTGGGGACCACATGCTTCGAAGGTAGTTGCATCAAATGAGGACACCCAAGGATTTTGAATTTTGACGATTTTTTACTTAGAAGAGTCTTTTAGCGAATTTTTCCTAGAAAATGAAGCTAATGCAATGACTCAGAAAAATATAAAATCAAATTTTTTGAGAAATTTATTCATTGAAATCCGTTTTGAGGCATTTTGAGACAAATCCTAGAGTTTAACGCTTTTTCACTCGATGAAAAATGATGCATTTGGCATAGACGGTGCATGGATGGATTTTGTTGAGGCTCTTCAATCAAAGAAATATGTTTGATATCGCTTTCTCCCAGTGGGACCAAATACGATTGTAGCTAATCAAAATTTTTGATGCACTATTCCTTTAGAAACTTTTGTTGATTTAGAATATACTCCATGATTCTACACCCGAAAATTACAATCCTGGTGTTTAAAAAAAGAAAGATTTTTTTCATTTTACGCCTACAACCCATCGTTTAGAACATGGTTTGTAACACGCAATGTATACAATTATATTCTGCTTCGATTGATGAGTAGGAATAATGGTAAATTACAAGAAACAAAAAGTTATTACATTTTGAATTTTTGAAAACGCATGTTTGTCCCTAATCTTCCCGTCATAATGTTTGGGAACTTTCTCAGGTGGATATAGTATCGATCCATACAGCTAAACTTAATTGGCTTCCAAGATATTAGAAAACATCATACGATGAACTTTGGAATCAATAGTTTTAATCAAATAGCGGAGTTAATACTTGTAAATTAAAATAATTAAGTTACTTACTAACAACTGAATCTTGATGAATTATTAGTTCAATCGGTGTCGAACCCTATTGGGGTCTATTAATAATAAAAGTAAACATATGGTTTAAAATTGTTATCAAGGTGTGACACAGCAACCATATGAACGTTAACACGCCCAAATTAGGGGACAACGTGAGTTTTGCGAAATTTGAAATGCAATAACTTTCTTAATTTTCCTCATTTTCTGAAAGTTCTGGTAATCAATCGATGCTGAATTTAATTTTCTACAACTTGTAAGTTTTACAAAAGATGTTCTGAATGGTGGTTGCAACGATTTATACACTTGTGTTTAAATCGATGGGTGGGGCTGTAAGCGCGAATAAAAAAAGTGTTTTTTTTTTTGTTTTTTGACGAAAAACACGGGAATTGTGCATTTCAGGTTGGATTATGGGGTATATTCGAAATCAATGCAAAATTTCCTATAATCATACAAAAAGTCAAACAAAAAATTAGATCGAATTTATATTATTTAAAAAAAAATTCTAATTATTTTTCTTGTACTTGTTCGAGTAGTTTCATCGATGATTGATGCAAGTTGAACTCTTTCGTTCCCCGCCATATTTTCCACTCTGGTGTTATATTTTCACATGCTAACTATGTTCATCAATGCCCGCTCTACAGATTGCCAAGAGAAGAAAAAGTGAAAAACCCATTGTAACTCCCGATGTCGAGAACGTCATCAGGTGATCTCCAGGGGGAAGATGGGAGCTTGATCTTGATTTTGCTGTAGGATACTTATTGTCTCGCCCCACATGAGTGGAGATATTTCGCCTATTAAATAGGACAAATTTTGTTCACACCTAATATATAAATTTAACAGTATCACTTTGTATTACTAATTAATTTGGTATTATTACTTACTTTCTTTTCCCCTTGTTGAATGAATAAATAAACAAGTAGCTCTTAAGATTCCATCACACTAATCAAAAATGTACTTCTACGTTGACAGGAATGAAATCTTCGAATCAGACAGTCAGTCTTCTCCGTATGTAAAATATGTAAAAACACAATGTAACACCTCTAATCACAATATTGTTGAGTTAAAAAAAAAAAATAAAAAAAAAACCACAGGGTAAATAAAGATAAAGTTAACTAGTTATTGGTGAATTGAAAAAGCGGTTTCATAAAACGAATTATATCGTACATTTTACTACACTACTTCAATATAAATTTTCATAGGACGGGTGTTAGAGTAAATGAAACTCGCAGTTCTGAAATGAAAGAAAATTAAAATACCAGTTCTATTCACTTGGTGAGCACTTAATAGTTGTTGACATCACCTCAGAACTCAAAAAAAAGCAAAGACCTCAGAAAGCGGAGGTTTTCCGTTTGTGAAGAGTTTCTATCGACTCTTGAAGTTGTGAACACTTCACTCCATTCTCCGTCCGTACAACTTCCTCTTCCAGCCTTTATATTTATAGTAACGCTGCCATTCCCGCACAAGCACCCACTCCGCCGCGCAATCGAATGTCTTTGATACCAGAACCCTATTCATATTTTCCCCCTACCCCCCGAGCCACACCACCCGAAGAACATTTAATACGGGGAGATAAGAAGAAAAGAGGCAAAAATGAATAGAATTTCCCCCACTTCCACCCCCACCTTGAGTTTTCTGAGGGTCTTTTCAAAACTGCCTTTTTCATTTATTTCATTTTAAAGAGGCACATTTCCCCCTGATTAAAGGAGTAGATTAGATACCCGTTATGGTGAACCGGAAATTTAATTACGGAGCCTTACAGGCCCCTCTTATCGTTCCCGGGTTAATGAATAGCGGGGAGCCATTCTAACAAGAATATGGAAGGTCTTAATTCGTTGAAATAGCAATTACGCATATCCTTTTCATTCCGCTAGTCTCAAATAAATGTGAAATCTGGCTATGGTGAAGGAAAGAGTGAAAATTGTTATGCGGATTGAATCCAGTCCGGCGATCATCAAAGGGCGGTGGAGCTTCAAATGGAATTTTCAATGAAAACCCGTTTTATATTGTTTCATTAAACATTGGAATGAAGCGCTATCCTCAGTGTAGAATTATGAACCGAAAAAAATTGCAACGTAGTCAAAGAACTGCTTTAATATCAGAACTCTGAATCTGTGTTTAAAATATGAGATAAATATAACACTATACTTGAATTGTTTTCTTTTATAGCATCAGCTTGAGGTCATACTAGTATGAACAATAGAATGGTAAAAAGCGTGTTTAGTTACGGTGTTTTACAGTTAAACATTCAATGGAAAAATCTGTACGATATGGATTATTTGGAAAGACTTATTTGAGAAGTTTGAAAAAAATATTATGATTCTGTGGGTGGTCATGTTTATAATTTATATAACCCATTACTTAAATTTATAGTCCAATGAATAGCACAGAAAAGCAATCTATGTAATGAGGAAAAAATCAAACTTCTGTAACAAAATTTGGGGCCTCCGCTTATTGTTGTCGACAGGTCTGAAGTTATGAAAAGTCTATGTAAAAGTGTCTAAAGGTATAAAGGCGAGGTCTAAAGAATAAAAAGTGGAAAAAAAAAACTTGAGTTACAAAAATCTGTCACAAAACTTTATTATCAATTTTATTAATTTATAAATTAAATTATTTCTCGTCAGACCAAAGTTCAACTGACTGGCTACCACAGCCCTGAAATTTGGTACACAGCTTCTTGGAGACAAGTGGGAGTGATTGGGGGGAAGGCAGATCAGCTATGTGAGTGATAATGCTAACTTCTGTACATCATAGAGCCGTGAGATTCGGTACACAGCTTCTTGAAGACCATTGAAAGTGATAGCGAAGTATTCAGATCAGATGTGTGACCAATTAATTTAAATCATAATTTCTTTCCTGTACATCTTAGGGCCATGAAATTCGGTACACACCCACACATATCATGGGAGAGCGGTGGGGTGGGGGGAAGGGGGTTGCTGGAATTGATTGCTGGCAAGTCAGATCAACCGGGTCTTATTTGTTAGTTAAATTTAATTTTTGTTTTACATATATCCTGGCGAAGCCCAATTGCACATATTACAGATCATAACATAAGCACAAAAAAAGAGAAAGTTTGGCAAAATGAAATCAGAACATAGTGGAAAGATGAATTAAAATAGACTAATATTATTCCAACAAAATATAAGAAAAATTAGGAAAAATATATTGGCGAAGAAAGTAATATATTTTTAGGCGACTAGTGAGAATTATCAAAAAAGTCTAACGTCCAAAACCATGTTCGCCGAGCGGAGGAATCCGCTGAAGGGTCGATGTTTAAGGTAGTCAAACAAGGGAGATGGTCGGATAGTATAAATATTCTGGTTGTATATTCTGAGAGTATATTCTGGGATATCCTTCGATACTTGTACTGTATCCCACACATTCCTAACAATATTATTACTTAAATAACATTTTTGTAAATAATAACTCTTTTGTTGATGAATCTTAAACTAAACTGGAAAATATTTTCTCATAATTACAATATTACTTAGAGAACACATGTTCTGTTGTCACTGTGATAAGATACCCAAAAATACCTAATGTTGATAATGAAGCCAACATCTATTCTTTCATGACTATCACACTGTATTGGTGTAAAACCATCTCGAACGGATACAATCAAAGTGTCTTTAAACAAAGAGCACGACACAACTGACCAAAGCAAGAGGACATTGCAGACTGACTGCTGTAGTAGTGACGTGGTAGTTCAGAATTTGGTGTATGAGTCACACGGTCGCCATTTAGCTGTGCGCACGGATGCATGTGTACCGTGTATAAACATATGGCGACTACTGTATGCGCGCCCGACTTAACGTAGTACCTTCTCACCACTAGAACTGGACAATGATTTTTCAAAAATTACATCCGCCATTACGGGTTATTTTTTGGGTAACCTCAACTAGGTACGTAACCGCTGACCTAACCGAAAAAATATAAATATAAATATAAATATAAATATATATATATAAAATATATATATATATATATATATATATATATATATATATATATATATATAAAATATCTATCTGGTTCTACTGAACTATATGTAAATTAATGTATGAAAGAAAATTTCACAAATATAAAGAAGAAATCGAGATAGAGATGTTGGGTATTACCATCCACACAGAGTAGTGGATGCCATTGCCCCTAAAAATTGACACCCCGCCAAAAGACATATCCATGTCAAAGTTAGAAGAAAGTACAAGAAAAAAGAAAAGGTTCAATTCTAGGAAATTTTATATCATCCGTTCTCTCCTTCGTTGAGTAGTTTTCTTTCAATGATTTTTCAGTTTGCTGCACTGGTGGCGCCACACTGGCGTGATCAGAGGGATCCCGCCCAGGCAGGAGGGGTCACCAGTTGGCGAAACTTTGAAAAATCGTGGAAGAATTTTAATTTCTCCCTTGATGGGAAAAACAAAAGATCATGGATATGTCTAGTACCTACTGCTTACCAGTTGGTACCTACCTACTACTCAATTGTATACCAACCATGTAGTGGCTTCTTTCACAAGATTATTCCATTATGGTTACAAAACAATATTAGTTTTTAATTCAGAGTAATAAATCAGCATTCCTTGACACTGCAATGGCTGAGAGGTCATGGAATGTCGCGGTAAAATGAGAGCATCCCAAAAAGTGGCTAACGATTTTCCTACTATGAAAACTATGGGAGTTACTCTTCCCTAGTAACGTCTTGGTTATACGTGAAAATCAATAGAAGATGTGCCAGTCGGGAAAAAAAGTGTCGGCCGGGAAAAAATGTGTCGGCCGGGAAAAAAAGTGTCGTCGGGAAAAAAAAGTGTCGCGAAAAATTCCTTGACCCCCAGCCAAAAGACATATCCATGTCAAAATCGATCTAACACTGAAACTCTTTATTTTCGCCGAAATACACAGCATATCGTTCTTCACCATCTTCCGTTTTCGTAATCTTTGTGTGGCCGCCATTTTGTATAGAAAAGTGTTGAGATGGCACGCAGATATTTTCTCACTCATAAGGGACTTGATTTTCAAAATATAATCTCAAACCTTCTCCAGAAATGTACATCCATTTGCGTCTTCGGCTCCAGGACTATAATAGAACTACGGGGAGCGAGCGACCTCTCAACACTTCACGTGCAGATGACGACGACCATTTGGCCCTTTGGAGCCGCGCGGTGCCGGATGCCGCCGCACCCGATCTCGGAAACTGTTTATTTTCCCGTGGTAGCCGGAAAGCTTTACTTGAAAACATCCGCTTTGAATATTATTAGTATTAGCGCCTCTCGTGCCTTAAGGCTTTGATCGCTTGACAACTCCTGTTGGACACCGCCAACCAGGAATATGACGAGTGCCCGTTTCTGTCTCATCCGGCTGAGTGTGTCTACACTGCCAGCTATCGTAGAGTCGAACGAGCACCCTTCCCGTTCATTCGAAGCGGTGACAGGAAGGATTCCTAACTCGGACTTCCGAATAAGATAATAGCAGATAGCGCATGAAATGCACTATTAAAGGAAATCGGTGTTGTCACACTCCTGTACCTATTTGATATCGAATATTGACGATGTGGACCCTGGTCTTACGTTCCTAAATTCATCACTATAGAAGTCTGAGCATCGTTGAATTTATGCTGGAATTTGTTCAATAGTAATTCAATTCAGAAATATTTTGCCATCTGTTCCACCAGGAACATAGCGTTTGTTATATACACACCTCAAAAGAATTACGTGATCACTTTTCCTTGAAGACGTCAAAAACCTCAGATCAATCGGACAAAGTTCATATTATATCTCGTGATTAGGTAGGTACCTAGTGGAGATGGGATGCACGCTGTTTTTTTCTTTTTTCTTTATCTCAAACACCGAGAAAGACCAGCGATATCAAGCTCCAAAAGAAAACATAATGAAATCTGATCATTTTCCTCAAAATAAGCAATAACTCGTAACTTTTCCCCGCAATTTTTGAAATATCAAAGTGAAACTTGGAGAGCGCTAATGGAGACCTGACGTTTTCGAACTATCAAGTCGAGTCACAAGACTCTAGACCCTGACTTGCTCTTTAGTTCGGCTACCCACTGTGTGGCATTCCCGCCGCTACAGTGGCCATGAGATTTTACACAGATAATTTTAACATGGATATGTTTTTGGGCTGGGGGTCATTCTAAAATTTGCGTAACGACACTAAAATTTGTGACGACCCGGCACTTTATATTATTATTAACTCGAAAAGTGAAGGCTAGGTAGAATTTCTATTGATTTTTCACGTACAACCAATGAGTTACTAGGGAAGAGTAACTCTCATAGTTTTCATAGTAGGGAAATCGTTCGCCACTTTTTGGAATGCTCTCATTTTATCACAACATCTCATGACCTCTAAGCCATTGCAGTGTCAAGGAATGCCGATTTATTACTCTACGTTATAAACTAATATGGTTTTGTTACCATAATGGAATAATCTTGTGAAAAGAAGGCACTACATGGTTGGTATACAATTGAGTAGTAGGTATCTACTGGTAAGCAGTAGGTACTAGACATATCCATAATCTTTTGTTTTTCCCATCAAGGGAGAAATTAAAATGCCTGATTTACAGACAATTTTGCGCTGATTCCGAATACAACCCATGTCCCTATGTCTAAAATAGATTCTTCGATTTTTGCTAAGAATAGTGGTCTGGATGCCCGCTACGCTCGCATCTCAAAAACACACAACATCAAGTAGTCAATCCCTTAGTAAAAATTTAGATTAGTTGGTCAAGATCTAGAGACTCCTCTCAAGTTCCTGAACTTGATTGTTCACGAAAGTCTCGTTTTATGGAGTGTCTGATACTAGGTTTTAAGCAAATACAAATCAGAAAAAAGGGGGGTCCATAGATAACAATTTTCCTATTTTTCGTCGAGTGACGCCTCATTTCAAAGATTTTTTAGTGCTGAACACGATGGTTTTTGGAGCTGGTAACCATGAAGAAAGCATCTTATTCTGTTTTTGGTTCAAGAACAGTTTGATACCGTTAGCCGTTCTGAGTGTTTGAGGAAAAAAATGGGAAGGGGGTGCATCCCATCTCCACTAGGTTCCTAATCATGAGATATAATTTGAACTTTGTCCGAGTGATCATTGGCGTCTACAAGGATAAGTGATCCCTTAATTCATTTGAGGTGTATATAAAAACACTTACATTGGTCAACTGGAACATCTCCATTAGCGAATTTTTGAAGAGAAGGATTGAGATAAAAATAAATTCGTTCACTGAAAAATTCAGCATTCCAAGTGAAATGGTGAGTTCATTGGGCAGCACTTTTTGAGCATATTAAATTTGCCAGATTTCAAGAATGATCTGAAAAAATGTCTAAAAGTAGCAAAAACGGTTAAACCACTAAGTATTTTTTTTTTCCAGAGGTGCACACACTCACTGGTCAGGCTTTCGCTACAAAGAAAGACAAGTTGGGTGTGGCGCATAGCTTCCTCGTTCACCAATCACCTTCTTCCAACTATCATCCAAATATAAGCGAACTCGAACAAATAGAGATTCAAAAGATGTAACATGATGGAATTTACGTTTACGCATGCGCAGAGTGGAGTATTGATTTTGTAACATTTCGTTCCCTTGAGGTTCAAATTATCCAAGTTTCACCGTATTATTTGCTGGATAATGCTCCCGTAAATTTCCTTCGGATGAGAAGGAAACGACGAATGTTCTGGATGAACCCAATATTGACAAGGAGGCAAAGTTTGCGTGAATTCAACCACCTCCACGACGAGCTGAAGGGAGATTCAGAGAAGTTTCGAAATTATTATAGGATGGACCTACAAACGTACGATATCAGTGTGACTCTCAGGTAGTAAAGTATTAAAACCAGATAATTATTACGTTTTTACTTGTAATTATTGTTGTTAATCATAGTAAGGGAATGTAATGAAAGTACAGAAACAAAAAATTCAGCGTAACTCCTGAAAAAAAAAAAAAAAAAAAAAAAAAAAAAAAAACGTTTTTGATAGTGAGTGTTAATTTTAACAAGGTAATGTAATTGAGGCGCAAAATTGAAAAGTTCATCGTAACTCCTCTTGAAAATTAACATAATAGTCCTGTAGATGTTGAGGTTCGCCGTTCACAGTCGAAGGGTGCGCCGAGAAAACATGGGAGGGGGAAGCCAGGTCGCTCGAAGACAAGCGACTGATCCCATCCGGAAGGGATCAGTCGCTCGTCGCCTCAAAATACGCGAAGACGCGTCGCTCAGGTCGCTTGTAGTGGAGGAGCTCTAATACGTTTCAAGCTTATGGGATTAGTCGCTTATATATTCGCATAGTCGCTTCCAGTGGAGGACCACCCTGAAACTGATAGGGGACCGTCTACACCCTAGCCCACACGTTCCTTAAAAATGTCATCCAGATCGGTTGAAAACTGTGTGGAACATACGCTTGTTATGGAGATTTCATATTGGTGCATGCACAGTAGTTAATAATGATACAATCATGTTAAAATTGATATAAGATGATCAAATTGTCATCCCCCAGCTATCATCCAAATTTTAGCGAGATCAAACGACTAGGGCGTGAGAAAATGATGGTCAGTAGAATTTACCTTTGCGCACGCGCAGAGTGAAGTATCGAGTCAAGAATGATGAAACTGATAGGGGCATGTTACCCCCTAGGCCGCACATTCCCTGAAAATCGGATGAAAACTGTGGAAAATAAGCTTATTACAAGGATTTGAGGATACACGACAGACACACACACACACACACACACTTAGACACACACACAGACAGACACGGAACCAAAGTTGTTCAGAATGGTCCAAAACGTGAAATTGACAGTAGGGACAGCATCTTTCTTGGTGTGTCAATGAAGCCTCTGGTGATGTGCTATTGCTTGAACCTGAAGGCCTTCGTTGGAATTTGTAGATCTTTACTTTAGTTGATGAGTACCGGTGCTCATTAACGCATGATCGTTGTTAAAAATCATTTCTTCAAAACCTGAAGATGGAACTTAGTTCAATGAATCGAATGAGGCCACTGATGTAGGAAGAATCAACAGTCTTCAACACGAATCTGAATCGCTAAGCAACTTTGACATGCAGGAGTATGCTGAACTCTGAACTCCTGCTAATGAAAAAGTAATAAACTTTTATGGAATAATTTACAGCGTATCTGGATCTTACGTATACATCTTGAAACGTAAACCAACAAATTTTGAAGGGTACGAAAGTTAATTTTTTTCTTGTTCCATTACAAAGGTTCTTGTTTGAAAATAATATACCTACCAAAGCATTAAAACACAAAATTTCATCTAACCACGTTCTGTTATTGTGTGTATCAATTCGATGTTTTCTTTTCTTGGTTAATTCCTTGATGTTTTTGTGTGATAGTTCAGAATTCCATTGTTTTTTCAAGTCAGAGTTCTCATTTATTTTTAAACGAAAACAAAAAAGTATGAAAGAGAAATGTTTCTTTTCAAGCCACCCCCCTTCCACCACCACCAATTTTCTCTTTTAAATGGCCCTCAATGGGTACTTTTCCACGCTGTGTAAGACAATACAATGAACCACCACCTGAGCACTGTCTTCCTTGACAAAGTGAACGCCAATTAAACGAGTTTTATTATTCGGAACGTTTCATAATTTATGCAAGAGGTTTCCTATTGTTTTTCTTTTTTTTACTCTTCTGACCCTCGCCTCGTTTCGGCTTTATCCAGAAAGCTTTTCAAACTTGCTCCGACAATATTTTTTCTTTCGTATTACTCCATGATTTTAATTACGTAAATTCCAAAACTTTCGGCAGAATAGATGACTCTGTAAAATGATTTTGGTGAATACCTGCATCTGTCCATGAAAATAATGTAGTTCAATTCGGTCTGATTCGCGCATTTTTGCTGTTTTTTATTCATCTAATTCAATTTTTTCTAATATTATGAGAACAAAGTTCTCTCTAGCTTCCTAGAAAAAATATAAAATAAATGTCTGTCAAATGGGATTGCATCATAAGTATCTTCATATTTTTTTCAACATTTTGAGTTGAATCTCTTATCTCTCTTATTTCATAACATCATCTTGATGGCGAGGTCGCTTCTTGCCCCGTATACCTATAGGTGATATTCTCGAGACTTCGAAACTAGCGCTTCCTTACATCGAGGTAAGGCTATGGGCGGAATTCATAGACGGGAATTGAGTCTGAGTGGGCCCCTAAGTGTATCGATAAAGGAATTCTTGCACTCTGTGCGATTCATAGACGTGATTTGCAACCCAAATGCACACTCAACGGGATTCATAAACATAAACTGGCGTTGAGGTGAGTTTCACCCTCAGCTCAACGGTGTAAAATCCTGAGTGACGGCAGGAGGTCACTTAAGTGCGTCAACTGATAACTTTTATTATTATTTTCACGTAGGTATAGGAACTGGTAATATACTAGAACATACATCGTTTATTTAGATCGGAGTTTATTCAAAAACTTTATAAGAGTACGCACACATAAGACTAGGTAGGCTGTTCCTAAACGGTAGTTAAGTATATGTTTGATGTGACCAACAAATCCCATTTGAATGTTAAACAATCAACAACGAAATATTTCGCAAACTATTCCTATTCGGGAAAGAGACAGTCATGGAAAACTACGAACCAGAAGGAGCCAAAAATAAATGGAAAGGATTTATAACAACCACAGCTGAAAGTACTGGTCACTCTTTGATTTTATGCATACATATCACATACCAAGTTTGAAGAGCATGGTTTTCCGATTCATCTTGGTTTGTGTAATGAGTTGGTGGAAGGACCTTCCATTCATCAGTATGTACAATCAATGAGAATTCCAAGAAAATGTGATTGCTTGAAGCTCTTCCAAAACCTCACGTCTTCTTTTTGTCCAACAGTCTCATTATACCATAACTCTTCTTATTTTCAACTACATATATCTGTTCTTCAAAACTAACTGGCGAATCATTGTTTTCTCATTTTCTCACTTCTTTTTCTTCACAACTCTATACATAATTATACAATTTAATACTACAAGTCAATAGATAATAAGCACAAATTATCAGCACTTCAACAAACAAGCAACAAGGATTCACTTCATATTATGACTAACCCGATCCAGGCGGGAGGACCAATAACTTTGGTTTTCGTCTGATAAGGCCAATATCCTGTCTCCCCAAGGAACAAGGATAATACCATAAAAAGCAAAAACACAAAGAAAAGAGATACCTTTGAGAACTGTTATTGATCAGTGCGGAATGTGAGAGGGAATTTTTCCATCGTTTTTCCCTCAAACCAGGGAAACTTCCTCATCATCATACTGCCAGGGCTGCCAACTTATGTTGAAAAAACGTTGAGTGTCCCCTGAGTGCACTGTTGAGCTCCTGTAATCTGAGTGTGCCCTAACTGTTGAGTGAACCACCCCACTCAACTATGAATTCGAACTGGTGAGTTGAGGGTGACCCTCCATTTAGGTGAGTGCGTGTGAACACACACACTCAGGCTTTGTCTATGAATAATCCTAATTTTCGAAGTTATTTCACCTTATCATGGTGACGAGTAAACTATCCGAAAAACCGCCATTAGGAGTCACCACCTACCGCTACCACCACCTACTTATCTTACTGTTCAGTATTTACCTAGTTCAGTATATAAATTATACTATTACAGTATGTATTATTATTATTATTATGCCATGAAACGTTGTATTTATTTTTTATTTAGTGGTTTAAGCCGCACCTCAACCATAAGGGTCATTAGCGGCATTGAACAAGGTGTCCAAAGAGACACTGCAAGTGGCACGATTCCAAGGGGGCCATACTACCCTCCACCACCAAACGGACTACCATCACGTACTCCACTGGCAAATCGAAGGAGGGCAAAATAAGGGGTACAGTGATGAGGTGATGACCACTGTTTAGCCCATAGAGCGGATAAAATTTTTTAAAAAACCTCAAAAATAAATTAGGTAGTACAACTAAGACTAGGTTGAGAATAGGCTTATAACTAAATATATGTTACCATACATAATCACTAGAGCTCGGATTTTGCATATTTTGCATATTACTTTTTTATTGCCCAAAGTGATTTTTCTCGACGAATCATGATGTTGGGTGTTTGTAGGCTACTTTAAATTCAAATTTAAAATTCATATTTGTGCATATTCTGGGCATTTGCACATATAAGTGCATATTTAGGGTGTAAGTGCGTATAACTGCATATTTTCGACGTTTTGCAAACATATTCTAGTTTTTGAAAGAAATTTTCACGCTTCTCGTCACGTGTATCTTTAAGGAAGGTACCAAAACCTTTTCAGAATACGAGGTAAATGACAGGCTAAGGGCATAGCAGGTACTGGTTGATTCCGTACGCAGGTTGTTTTTCGACTAAATCCAGATTAACACTGCAGACAACGACTGCTGCCATTATAAGCTAGGTAGACATTCACATTACAGCTGTCCTTATAATCGGATTATACGGGAGCACTTAGGAGAAGACTGTGACTGGATTGAATGCACACGTTACCTTTCACCAGAGTATTAAGATTGTTACGAATTTATGCAGAGGAATGTCCATGGCAGCTCTACTTCCATATGTATGGATCTAGATCCATAGTCTTTCATAGTTGTGTCGTGTGATGTGGAAAGAACATTTCATATTTAAAAATGGTCCTTTCAGACCGAAGGCGTAGTTTTAAAGTAGACAATTTGGAGAAGATATTGATTGTACAAACGAACTAATTTTTGTGATAGTACAACAGATTCATTTTTATTGAAATTATAAAAATTAAGTGATTTCACTTTTGGTGGTTATTCTTGTTTATTCTCCCGTCTTCCGTGCAAAGAATCTCAATTTTTTAGTGGTTTTAATCCCTCGCATTGTGATTTACATACCTAGCACTATTCGAAATATATATACGGCTTGATATGTTAGGGATAAGCGAATATTTCAATGTATGTATTTGGGATACGTACATATTTAAGTGCATATTTCCAGGTTTTTAAGTGCATATTTATGCAGATTTTAGAGGTTTTAAATGCATATTTTGAGGTTTTAAAGTGCATATCGATCCGTGCTCTAATAATTACCAAAGAGAAATAAAACTATGACTAGATTGTACAAAAATATATCACAGATCAGGTATTAGAGTTCGTAGTAGAGCTCAGCGGCTCTCAGGTACGACAACAGGGACTGGATCTTGTTTGGTCCAGATAAAACGTCAACCCACTGAGGGGGCCGATGCTGGACTCGGAGGTCCATAAGGTCTGGGCAGTCCTCCAGGAAGTGGCGGATGGACAGATCACCCCCACACCTTCCGCACACAACATCTCGAGCTCCTGCTCTAAGCAGGTGCCGGTGAGTAAGACGGGTATGGCCAGTGACAACCCGGTTGACCACTATTCGGTCCCTCTTTGGAAGTTGGGTTACGAAAAGGCCCACCGGGCACAAGTCATGGAACGTTGTAAACGCAAGATTAGTTCGTGTGCGGTCGAGATCCCAATGAAATTTGTGTTGAGAGTTGACAAACAAGTGTTAGAAGTTCCAGAGATCATCAGCGAAGGTGTTGTGGATTACCTATCTAGTTTTCAGAACTGTTATTTGAATCAATTAAGAGACTAAAAAGTTCCAGTCATGCATCACAATCGTATGAGCAAATTTTCGTAAATAATCGTATTATAATATATAATAAAACGTTGTTTTAGAATACACTATTTTGAAATTTGTTGTACTGTTTTGAAATTCGAGCATTTTGAATGCATAGAAATAGTGAACTACTAATTTTATGGCAGCAAAACTCGTTCAAAATAATATTCGAATCCAAAGAAGATTCTCTTATTGGGAGTTCTTACAGATTTTTCAGCCAACATTAATGAAAGTTGTGTACGATTTTCTGCAAAATTATGTGCATAAATTTTATAATTTTCTAGTTCGTTTTTGATAAACTGTTTTGGCTAAAAAATATAAATTTGACCATTTTTAGTGATTTTTTTAGTACATTTTTTGAAATTTGACCAATTTAATGTGCTCAAAAAGTGTTGGCCGTCTATGAGTGGGTTGATCTTTTTGGGTGTGTCCGAAAGGGATTATAAGCAATCTTAAACTTTTCTACCCCACCCGAACCATGGGCTGGTGTGCGGGAGGGGGTGGAGTCAGTTTGTTGAGGTTAGGCAATGACCCGCGACCGAGAGATCTCGAAGGCGAGGTTGCTTTTTGTCCCGCATGTATACATCCCACCTCGAGCGAGCGATAGTGATTATGAAGCATTGGCAGTAAAAAATGCTGTTAACCTCTGTGAGAGGCAGGCATATTAGCCTCACGACATAGAGAAAAGTTCCATTCCATGTTAGCCGAGTCCTTTCGGATAGCCTGTATTAATTTTGAACCTCTAGTCCTATTCGATGTTAGGTATTATTTATTTGTAACTATATTATATTGCTAGAAGTGTATCATATTTATTTATGTATGTATGATATTCACCCTCTCGATTCTACCTATCAATTTATTGAATTTGTTTTTGTATTCATGTTTATGTACGAATCTATTCAAGTAAATACCCTAAGATATTATTATATTATGTTACCTCCAATTGTGATAACATTTGCATTACGCTTACTAATTTTTCTTCTTATGGCTGAATTAATGATCGAACTCCCACCGTTGGTTTGCAGACCGTATAGCTATAATCGAAAATATAATCAATTATGGTAATCCACATGCTCTTAATTCATTTAATGACTGAATACATTGGGCAAGTACAGTCTAGAGAATGATTTTAATGTTTTGATGTTGTTGTACTTACCAATGACGTAGCTCAGAATAAGCATATCCGTTGGTGAACAGGAGGGTTCATGTACTTACCAATCCCCCTTGACAGTGCCCAGCGTGAAGACCTTTATATAGCTGACCCTGAAACTCAGAAAGATCCCACGATACAAGGGAGAACAAACTACTCGGGGTAAAAAAAAAATCTCAGCCACATACCACAATCGTTTTTTGAGTTTTAAGAACCTGTCGAACCAATAACATCCTAATGAATATAAATCGATCGGCGAGCTCGTTTTTACTAGTCATATTCAGAAACAAAAAGTCGCAGGTGGAGGGGCGCTCCCGGAGTTAATCTGTGAACCCTAATTGGTGGAGGTCGGTAAAGTGACCCTGGTTGGTACGCCGTGTCCCAACTGTCCCAGCCTTGCACTCACGACACTAATTTAGCGGTTAATTGTCCCCCAAGTCTAGGGTCGGCACCTGCTCCTTCCCTGTTCAGGGTTCATACCTTAATTAGAGGGCACGGGGGATATTCGGTTACAGGGGTTCTAACACCGCAGACAACACCTTAATCTCAATCTGATTGAACGAATTCAATATTTCTCGTAATCTATGAGCACCTCGAGTCAAACGAGTTGGAGAAACGTGCATTCAAGATTTTGCATTATAAAGTGTTCATACTTACAGTAAATTATATTGTAGTACAGGGGTTTCCAAAGTGTACGCTTCGCCAAAACTATAACAAAAAACTGAAAAATATAATTCCATAAAATTAATTTTCTCAACAGCTTTTTTATACACAGTATTTTCAACATAATGAACAATGATATGGTCAAAATAAGTACAATCAGTTTGTAAATTGAAGATGATTAGATTTAGATGATTTAAATTGTCGATTTAACGTTAAATTCGTTTGTAGAGGTTTTGGTGGAGTTAATATCAGGTATTGCTCTATCTCAAATAACACATTAGGACAGAAAACATTTTTGAGGATCTTATTTGTATTATTTTGAAAATCTTATTTGTACCTAATTAGGTTCAAAATGATTCTCTGTTTTGTATTAAGTAATTACTATTCATTCCATTAAAATAAATGTGATTTCCATAGTTTTTCGATTTTTAAAAGTTTTTATTTGTTCTCCTTAATTGAATAAAAATAAAGACCATTTACAATGAATTTAAACGAAATTAAATTCTTACAAATCTAAAAGTTGATTTTAGAGATCGAAGCATAGAATTTATTTTAATTTATGATTTTATACTTAAAATGATTAGGTATCCAGTTTTGATTCACATTTAGGGCGCCGCAGGAAACAATTTAAACGTTAAGGACGCCATGGCTTTAAAAAGTTTGAGAACCCCTGTTGTAGTGGATAGGAGATCGAATTGAGAACATGACGAGTTCAGAGAGTAGAGTGATATATTCCGGGGGGAAGAATACCCTATACCAGATACAATTTATATTTTACCATTTATTTTCGATCAAAATGCACAAATTTCAAAACATTTCAACATAAATATGTACAATAATTAAAGAAAATTCGCTAATAAATGGTCAAAATGTATGAATGGAACTTTGATATTGTAGGTTTTACTTGTTTCTTAGTTTCATTTATTTTCTTTAAAAAGTAAATTTTTATAACAATAAACATTATTTTGTAATTCACATTTTTCTTCATTCATATTTACATGAAGTTTTATTAGTTCCCAGTAAAGCAAAGCTTCTGAAAAAATGAGACGAGAATCTAGTTTCTTGATTGGATAAAATTCGATGTAATTTGAAAATCTAGTTAAATTGAAAATTTAAATTATGTTTTTTGTTGATATGATCTGATTACTACCTCAACCAATCTAAGTTTTTAAATACCTATGTACTTACAAATTAGTCGTTAAATTATTTAGGTGAATTAACGCTTAACCATAACAATTGGTTCTGTCACTCATGTGATGTCAACAAGTATTAGGTACAAGAATGGATAGGGAATATTTTATCGGCAGATCCGCAATCTATTTAATCTGATCATGCACAAAAATCATGGACATGAGTATTTTTGATATTCTAAAGCATGGGCACCTAAGTCATAAATGATAAATATTTGAAGGTCGCATTTATTTTTACTGGTGAAAAAACTTCATCAACTGCAACAAAATTTCTTCGGTAAGTTATGATGTATAAACATCTTTGATACGCAGCTAATCTATCAGAAAAATAAATTTGTTAGTACTAACGTAAATAGATAAGTTATGAAATGAATAAATAGTGCATAAACGTAATGAATAAATAATGCATAAATGTGCAATGAATTTATCTGTACTATGTGAATGCATGTTTTTATAATTTCAGATAGGAAAATGTGGATATGTAGTTTAGATAGACTGAGACCTTGTTCGATCAACCCCTCATCCCCTATCTCAATAAAAAATAGAGTTAATGATCCGAAACTAGCGAGAAAAATACTGTTGAGACGAACGGAGAGGTTTCCCTAAGGTAGATGGACAGATAAAATGAGACAGGCCGAGCAATCTATAACAAGGGGAAAGGAGGAGATCAGGAGAGATCTCGATAACGTGGTGGACATCCATTAGACAAAGGAGTCTTAACCTCTTCTAGACTAATTAATTAGAGTAAATGCTACAGTCCTTGACTTGGGATGGGGGAACTGGGTAGGGTGTCCTGCAGAGAGAGGATTCCACCTGTACGCTGGGAAGCTGAGGTGGTGTTGGATGTCGGGGGCTGCAGAGGTTGCCCTTCAGTTCCATACATCTTCGTCAGGGCCTTTCTCTTGTCTTCCGGGGTCAGGTGCCTTCCTGAGTGATACTGGAGCAGGGATTACCTCAGACTAGAAGGGCGATACTGCCAACAGAGATCATATTAGACAAATGGACACGTTTCTCTACCAAGTTCTTCCAGAATATCCATTTATTCAGGCTGTCAGGGGTTGGACAGCTCTGGGTATTTGCGAAACCTTTGGGTTGAAAGAAAATGTTAAATCGTGTTAGAGATTGATATCTCTTATCAATGAAGCTATGATATGGAAGTTAATCCCTCGTACCCGCTCAACTGTCTTTTAGAAATATTTTCAAACATTGAGACGAAAATACAAATGCAGCAATTCGTTACATAGCAACTGATTATTTCAGTATAAGTTAACTCTACGCTGCTATACCCCGATCAATTCACTTACCTCCTTCAACCAACAAATTGAATAATTGCTGCGTGCCAGATTTGATGGTAACAACACGTGTTCATCATGCACATGATGCACAATATTTATGTTTCAATAACAATGATTACGCTAGACGAAACTGAAAACTAAGCTCGAGGTTTGGCAAAGATATCTGCAACTGCTGATATCAGGTCTAACCACGACTCTAACTATGATTTCAAATGGTCCAAGTCAATTTTTTTTCTTTTTTTAAATACACAAATGGGTCAATAGAAGTTAATGGAAATAGTAGGATATTCGACTCATGTATTGGCAACTATCACCTGGGTATGTATTTCTTATTGGATCGCATCAACTTGTTGATCAAGGTTTATAGTGAATGCAATATTATAGCGAAGTACTGTGAATGTTCATCATCTTATAACGTCCACCATGGTTAAGAGGTTAGCATCAGAGGATATTGAGCAGAGGGTTCGATTCCAGCACGGTGCCAAATTTTTTGCTTCGTATACAATTCAACCTCCGGAACATATTTCCAAACGTAATTTTGATCTATTTGTCCAACTGATCTGTACTTTACTAAAAGGATTAATATAGGATTTTTATTTTATTTTTTGAGATGCGAGCTTGCGATCATCCAGACCACAAAACTATTCACAGCATTCTGATCTATGGGTGAGAACGGATAATAGTGCCACAAGCGGTTCGACACCCAACGTCGAGTCTGTACATCTCAGGAAAATATACTCAATTCTGTTTTTTTTTAACAAGTCTAACTATTTTGTTAAAATAAAATTTCCCAATATTAATATTCCTATGCATAAAACGGAAGTTAGTGAAGAACGTTCTTTATTTCTACGAAAAATAAAGGGTTACAATGTCAGATCGATTTCAACGGTTAAGTAATCGGTAACTATTAAACAACGTCAAACAATTAACTTCTTTTTTTTTTTAACACCGTTTCATAAAAATTCACTATTTCTATCTAAAGTATGAATTTTAGCTTCATTTCCAAATTTAACGCCATAACAGGTGACTGACATTATCATAATGAATTACTATTACTAATCATTAACTAATGATTAACATAGCTAATGATTAACATAGCTAATGATTAACATAGCGAACACTATGTGTATCTAGATCATGTTCTGTCTTTTCTTCATTAACACCCAGAAACGATTTGTGAACGGGGAAATAAAACCCTAATATAGGCCCCGAGATCCGGGAATCGTTCCCAATAAACCGAAAAGGTGAAATTTCAAGATTGAAGTAGACTTAAACCAGTTTTTCAACAAATTTTTTCATTTTAGCGAATTTTTAAAGAAAATTAAGCTATTGCTCTCGCCTCAAAATTTGTAGAACGTGAATTTTTGAAAAATTTTTATGCAGAAATCCGTTTCAGGCTATTCTGAATCATATTCTGAAGTTTAACGCATTTTTTTATGTATGTATGTATGTATATATATGTATGTATGTAAGTATGTGTCATTCCAGACGATAACTGTCCGTAGAATTGTGCTAGAAACTTCAAACAAATTTTAAAATGTTAAGGACACAAAACGAAAGTTCAAGTTCGTTGGCCAGCATGATCAGATTACATCTTCGGGTTGAAATTTTCAAAAATGTAGTAAAAAATTTCAAAATAGCCTGTTTTTTGCGATTTGTTGTGCGAAATAATTTTTTCAGCATACTAACATGTGGTATATTCGGAATCAGCGTAAAATTTCCTATAAGAATATGTATCGTTTTCAAAAATTTCAAAGTTGAAAAATCAGTCAAAAATCGAAATAATGCCGTTCGCTAGCTGTAAAAATCGGTTATATTTGCATGAAACATTGTCCAAATTGGACATCGAAATCTATGAATATTTACCTACATTTGTCTTTAAATCTACAAGATTAGTTTAATAATAATAAAGTATGAGTACCTCCTAATTATTTTTAATAATTTGATTCCATGTTTGTCTATCAAAATTATAAACTAAAATTTCTCTACACGATCAATAGCGACTGAAATGTCGAAGATTTCTTCAAAAATTCGCTCATGGGGTCATGCTGCATGACTGGACTTTTTTAGTACATACCTACGGTACGAAAACCGCCTTTTTTGTTAGATTTCAATCCGGTTGTATACTACAATCATAATGTACCTGTTTCATTTCAAAGAATCGAAGGAGCTGGAAGTTCATACGTTCGATCTTTTGAAGAGCTAAACCACTTTAAGTCGAAAAGGGATTAACTTTGAGTGGTTTAGCTCTATAAAAGATGAATAAAAAATGTGACTATGGGTGATCAGTTGATCACCGACAAAATCATCTTTAAAACTACGACTATCGAAACAGAAGACTTGATGGATATTGTGCTAGGAACTGAATTTATGGTAAGTAGGTAGGCACTAGCCGGGCAAGAGACTTCAATTTCAATGATTGATTTCTTTTAATTTTTGTGTATATAAACCGATTTATAGAATTATGATCTTAGGGCTTCGTTTTATATTCTAACTATTGTTTCAGTGCAATCGTATTTTTCCAAGCGAGGACCGGAGAACACAGCAATTCATTGCCACGAATAAGAATCAAGATTTATTTCAAGGCAGCAATATTATCGATGCAATATTCAAGTAATATTCAGTCATTTCTTCTTTTCTCTGCCTCTTTCGCTGCGCATCTTTAGCGTCTAGTGGTAACGTAGTAAAGCACCAGTGGACAAGCCAACTTCCCAATATATCCGGTGATGCGTGATGCCTACTCTTCTTCGTTCCGGAGGTTCCAGTGGTGGGAAACGACTTTAGTAGCGGGAGGGATCGGAGTTTAGTTGGCCCGGAGACTCAATAGATGGAGACTCACACACCTTCCTCTAAAAGCTAACTTCATCGTTGCCCTACAACTTGATTGTGGGTCTAGTCAAAGGTAGTACGAGTTGCAGCAACTTGCGAGTATCCGGAGAACTTGGATGAATATATTATGCATTATCGACTTGCAACGACCCTCAAGTGAACTCAATTTTCCGTTAAGTCATAGAACTAATTTTTCTGAAAAATCTCTCCACATTTATCTAAACTATTTTGGCTTTAAAAGCTCTGGAAAAAATTATTTTAATCCGTTCCTTCTATTACTGAAGGCCGTTGCGGGGTACTCCGTGAATGAATTCCTGTACACCTGCGTAATAATTTATGAATTTTCACAAAGTGAATGTAATTGATTGTTCCCAAATATGAAAAAAACATGAATCACATGCATTATTCACAGAAAAAACTTATATCACGGCTGTAATCACAGGAAAACTTATGGTTATGAGTGTAATTACAGGAAAAAATCAGCCGTAAAGTGCTTATTTGTGGGAACATCGATTGTTAAAGCCAAAACCACAGTAAAAACTTGTTATTAGGTACAGTAGCAACGTAAATAAAGTTGTGATTACGAATACAATCACAGAAAAACTGTGATTAAGAATGTAATCATAATCGTAGTAGTAATCATAAGTGTAATCGTAATCAAATCTTCAGGTTCTGTGATTTTAATCGTGATTCTAATCACAACTCTAAAACCCTATGGATGTAATCGTACCTAATTTCATGTATAAATTATACTGTATTCTATTTGCAATACATCATTTCTTGAATTTCGTGTATAAGTACACTATAATAGCCATCAAACGGCTTCAAATATTTTTCAAAATTTTCGGAGATTTTTCCGACGTTCATGTTAGCGACTTCATCGTGCATGGTAACTAATGATCATTATGTAGGTATCGTCAATCCTCAAAATGGAATTCTTGCACTTTTCTATTCCAAACGAAAAATATTTCGGTCGCTACCGTTGTTCGAAAACCGGAAAGCCAATATTTTATAGCTTGAGCCACGTCTGGTAACATGGCCGTAATGATGATAAATATAATGTTAGAATATAGTTTGTGTATTATTCTGCGTAAAAAAAAAGATAATACGCGATATAATGTTAAGCCACTGTACATAGGAATAAAACACTGTGTGGTCACTAGTGATCGGAAATGAATGGGATTCTCACAGAATGTTTTTACTTTCATTAGGTGATTTTGGATTATTATCCTAATAATAAACCTATGTAGTCGACAAAGGAAAACACATTTTTACCCCTGTCCTTTGCATAAATAGTAATATTACAAAATGCATTTGCTTTTTAACACGGAACATGTTTTTGCCATCATAACCCGGCCAAAAATGAGACAAAATTACTGTTACGTGACATTCAGTGAGTTACGCTCCTGTTGACATGGATATGTCTAAAGGTAGTTTCCCTGCGGCTGCCGCTGCGACTGGAACCGTAAACGCAAACGCTGGGAAAAGACTTTTCGTACCTTCGTGTAGCTCGGTCACCAGTAGTGCATTCCAGAATATTGTCGAGGAAACAGCTTGTGCTTGATTTTGGAAGTGGTAGAAAAGTTTATAAAGACAGTTATGGAGAGAGAGGATCATGGCCCCATGTATACAATGAGAGACGAGGAAGGGTTTTATGAGCTGTTCATCAGTGGAAATCTATATATATTTACAAAAAAAGTCGGGTTAGGTGCACTGTTTATAACTCAAGAACGGTTCAACCGATTTTCGTGAGGGTGGGCGCAAAATGACGTGCAAGTTCCAGAATGGAACATAGGCTATAGTAAAATCCCCTAAATGTCCTCCTTCATCGAGAACCCGCTCTTCCTTAGGAACATTGTTTATGGTTTCCAAGGCCAACCATTTGTTTGGTTCCATCAGAATAACGTGATCTATGATCTATTTCGCAGACAGAAAAATTAGGCAGTTTAAAGGTAGGTAGGAGAATTAGGACTTAATTAGCTACGACGATGATTAGGGCCCATCAGCTGAGTAGCTTCTAAGGCTATTTCCTATTATATTAACCCTATAAAGGTGGAATTTAGCATGTAGCCTCTGCGGGACTTCAACTGAGTGAGTAAAAGCTGATGCAAGAAGCGATGCGGAGAGCCCTGCAAGATTATGGCGTTCCTGGGGAAATCTTGCGGCTTGTACAAGAGATGTACAGCGGATATACCAGCCAAGTCATTCATAGTGGTGACCTATCTTCTCCAATACCAATGAGTGCTGGGTGTCGACAAGGCTGAGTGCTCTCCCCGACCCTATTTCTGTTAGTTTTGGATCTCTTGATGAGAAAAACCATTAGAGACAGAAAGAGGGGTGTTCAATGGGGACTGAGCGGCTGGAGGATCTAGACTATGCAGACGATGTATGTATGCTTGCGCAGTGACTGTGCGACGTGAGTTTCAAGCTCAACAAACTTGGTGAGGTGGCGCACATGGCAGGACTCAAAATTAACGAAAAGAAAACAAAAGAAATCCGAGTTAACACAGCAGTTAGAGACAACCATGAGGTAAATGGTGAAGTTGTTGAGCAGGTAAACTCTTTCCAGTATCTCCGCAGCATCGTGGACGCAGAGGGAGGAGCTGAGGAAGACATAATAGAGTCGGAACAGGAACCTCCGATCTAGTTACGTCTTATTACCACCTTTCGAAGATACCCGGCCTAGGAGACGATTGTAATTATTGGCTCTTTATTAATCAGCTGAGTGAGCTAAAATTTCTCCTGTTCATCTTAGGAAGTTGAGATTTGATAAGGAGACTTCTGGAACATTAGGAGTCAGTTGAAATGATTGGCTCATTCCCAACCAGCTGAGTAAACTAAATTCTCCCATCTTCATCCTAGGAAGTTGAAATTAGATATCGCATGGTGAGAACATTAGTAACGTAATCTCAAAACCTATGAGATCAATAGTGACGGAAGTCGAGATACGTCACTTTTGAGTTTGTTGTGTGATTCGATTTTCAAAAGGTGTTTGAAGGTTCTGTACAAGTTTCAAAACTGTAGTTCCATTATTTAACGCTAGAGAGCAGTAAACGTCACTACTGTCTGGAGGAAGGGGGTGTCACCTGATGAAGCTATAGTGGCGGATCTAAGTTCAAGTCATTAAAGAGAAAAGGTAATATACAAAATAGTAACAGCAATAGAGACGTAAGTGAAGTTTCGTCGGTAGTGCATTGCACGACATTTGCCATAAGAGAAGGATTCCAAGTTAATATTGACTGAAGCACTGGTTAAGCCTATAATGCTCTACAACTTAACAATCAATGTTTTAAGTCAGTAGTGCCCTACTTCTATAGGTTTGTTCATAGGTACATCGCATGTTTCGTCGTAATGTAGTGGACTGAAAGGTTTTTTTATTTTTAATTGTCGACGTAAGTAAATAGGTAAAAACGCTGTTCATCATTACAAATTTTGAAGTTTTTTTTCATTTTAAAGTGAAAACACCATCTGAAGCGCAACCTATGTAACAATATCCTCACATGGCTAGTCAATTGGGACTCAATTTAACTTCTGAGACTGAATATTTGTCTACCTAGTTTAAATTGTGCCCAAAACTTAGGTAATAGATGCTTCGGTACTTTAATTTTACCAATTCAAAATAATGTGCTATTAATAATTATTATAGAATTTCCCTCATGGGTAACAAATTTTTCAATGTAAACAGAATTCATCATTTTAGTTGTGAACCATAATTTAGAGATTCTCAATGAGTGCTTAAATCTTATTTAGATTTCTGTTGTTACCTATACATTTATCTCTACCTACTTATTAAGCTTAAAGCACTGTGATTGATAACTGTGAAAAAAGTCGTTCGATAGAACATAGCTATTTACCTTCTATGTTGAAAACTCAGTGGTGATTTGTTGTGATGGTGAACGTATAACTAGGTACTTACAGTAATTCATTAAAGAAGATAATTATTCCAAATTTCTCCAAATTCATTTTGGTACTTTCAGACCAGCTTTTCTTACATTGTTGAATTGAAAATTGTTTGAACTAACTCTGTAAGTCTTTTTTCAACCCCACTTACGTCACTTATTAATGGTCCTTATTAATGGTTTAAAGAAGTGAAAATGTTGAGCAATAACGACGTGTAGCCATTTTCTCAAAACTCGAATTTTCGAGTTACGTCACTAATGATCTCGCAGGGGTATCTACATCCGTCACTAATGTTCTCACCATGCGATATGTAGACTCTCTGGGACACTAAGATACAATTGAGTTGATCGGGTCTTTTCTGATTATCTGACTGGGCTAATTCAATTGGGACATTTTCAACTTGAGACACAAAATTCATATTTTACATGGGGAAAAATAACACATGGCCAAGTTCAAATGTAGAGACAGATGCATGTAGTGTAGATACTTTCTCATGATTTGGCTTTTTCTAATGATTATCGCTTACAAAAAAATCGTTGCTACGGAACTGTTTTTCAGGTATTTATCATCGTACAAAAATTTTTCGCCAGTCGTTGGAAAGCTCTCGATTTCCACTGCGCAGTGCAATAAATCAATAAAAAACCGATTTAATGAGATAAAGGCCGTTTTTTAGTCTTGATGGCAGAGTTTGGCTGCATGTAATAATAATAATAATAATAATAATGTTTATTGTCATCATCAACAGTGCAAATAAAGTACATATTCAGAGATGATAAAAATAAATAAATGAATTGTTTCCTGTATATATTTAATACTTACTTAGTACTTAAAATATAAATCGATAAGTGAGGTAATTTCTAGTGACTGTGATGACCGTGATTGATAGTAAAAACTGTGTCCCAGCGCGGAGTTGATCAGACCCGAAATTATAAACTTATTTTTAATCGATTTTTTCCTTTTTTTTAGTGAATATATCGTTGCTACTCGAGTTTGAAAATAAATGAGAGAGTAAATTGAGAAAATAAAAACTATCTCGTAAATTGATTAGATTCCAACTTCTGTTTATTATTCTAATTATAAGGATACATATTTTCTTTTAGTTTTTAATTTAGCATGATGTATTCAATTTTGTTTTCAGATATGAGTTTATCAATTTTTTTCTTAATAAGTTTTCGTCTTTAATATTAGGTATTTCAGTAATTTTTTCGTATTTTCTATTAATTAGTTGCATTTCTTTATATTTAGTTGTCATTTGAGCATATTCATTTATAACTTTAGGCAGCTTGAGTCTGTATTGTTTATTATTTCTTTTCCTAACGTCTATAAAGAAAGTGCTTTTTTTCTTTTTTGATAAATTTGATCATATTTTTAACGATCAGATGATGAATCGTGTCTATTTGAATGCCTTTGAATAGCTGATCTGTTGGGTATCGCTTAGGTTTATCAAACATTACTTTTAGTGTCATTTTTTGGATTTTAAATATCTTTTCAATTAGGTATTTGAACCCACCGCCCAAATCACAATTGAATATTGCATTACGGATTGAAATAATGATTGGTAAATGTTTCGTAATAAGTCTCTAGATAGGAATTTAATACTAAAAAGGACGTATGCACATTTCCTAAGTTTTTGACATAATTCATTTACATGAAGGTCCCACCTCATTCTGCTATCGATAGCCACTCCGAGATACACTAGATGATCCACTCTCTTGATCGTTGGACATTTGCAGTGATCGTTGTGGCAGGTATGTACTGTCAGCGCCTCTCTGGTCGGGACTATGTTGGCTGGTTTTCTAGAGATGTTAATGAAATGAGATTTCGAAACATTAATGGTCAGCGTGTTTGAGATCATCCATTGTCCTATTGTGCGTAGGTCCACCTCTGCCATCTCATGAGCCTCCTGCCATGTATCTCCAGTATTGACTATAGCTACATCATCCGCGAACATGTAGACGTTCCCCTTGTAAGGCAGCGATGCAAGACTGTTCATGTAAATAAGGAACAGTATTGGCCCAATCGAGGTACCTTGGGAGCAGCCATAATCCTCAATAAAGGCTTTGTCACTTTTTGAGTTTCCTACATAAACTGCCTGTTCTCTATTGCTTAAATACGATTCGAGCAGCTGGAGTGCGATTCCCCTTATGCCCGACTTCCCTAGTTTTTCAGCCAATTTTCTCTTCGAAACTGCGTCAAACGCCTTGGCGAATTCGATTGAATGTGATTTGATGTTTATTAAATCAAAAGCATTCTATCGAGGGGTGAAGGGGGGGTTATCGGGTGAAAATGAGGATGTTGAACGCCAATATCAAAGGTGGTCATACATTGGTATGTTCGCAGTTAAGTCATGCCTTGAAAATGTTGTTAAAACTATTTCGACTAAGGGAAAGTACTTGGGATCCAAAGGATCAGAACGCAGTTCTAATAATGTGAACAGCCGGTAACACTAGTCTTTCGATCGCAGGAATGTACCAATTTGTATCACCTTTCCGCTTCCCTCAGCGTGAGCTCTGGTATTTAGGGGTCCTACCTAATCAGAAAACATGGCCGAACGGAATCCTACGTGCCTTAAGCTCTTGATGGAGGATCAGAAACGCCACTACCACCGGCCATCCTGAAAACCAATGACAAACAAGTCGAAAGAATAATGACTGTCATCAACGGCCAAAGCCGCGATACTGGAGAAGTTCTCTCCTTAATAGGCCTAGCCTTTAAACAATTAGAAACAGGTTACTAAAAATATTCTGTCAAGGTCTCGAACCATTAATATCCAGCAAAGATTGATGAGGTTTTGGAGCAAACTAAGCTTCTCCTGGCCTCATCCTCGTTGCGTCCCCCTTCTCCCGGGCCACCATTCCGAACGTCCGCGCTGATTTATCGATCCTTGGTAATGACCGGACTCTAATGAGATGTTGTTATTCGGTCAGATATTGAATTCATCTTGAGCGACCCGTCAGAGGGCATTGCCTTCAACTTCAGGCCGGAGTTCGGACCAGCTTGGGATTTGTGACGTCATGGCTTGAGTTGGAACGGTAGGCCAAGTTGGGTAAACATCCCAGTTTGATTTTACGATGGCTTGTACGTTGATACCAACTCTTTGGATTTGGCCGAGAAAAAAGAAGAGAAGAAGAACAAAAACTTTTGAGCACGCATCAGTGGAACAAGAATAAGTGTTTCACTATTTTCCAGTCTCTAGACTTCTTTAGTGACAATTTCTTCTAAATGTCATTCAGTAAGCTGAACTTTGGCTGGGATAGAACGGTCATAATTGAAGAAACCTCTCCCAAGTTGGGTGGGCAATATAGCAAGTTACCTCATTTATTGTAACTTGGACGTATAGAATCAGTTGAAGAACGAAGTACGAGTCAAAAATTTCCAGTCATGATCGTATGAGCGAATTTTCATAAGTTATCGTATTATATTGTGTTAAATTGTTTTGAAATTTGAGCTTCTTGAGTGCAAAGAATCAAGAATTAATGTTAACCATTAATTTTATGTCAAAAATTTGATTGATTCGTGTGACAAGGATATACCACAGACACGCAGGGAGAATGTTACCGTAGAGATATCAGGCAGACAGGTTTACTCGGAACCGAAATTTATCAACGTGCTCTGAAACGCAAAAAGTACATAGAAATTTTGATCTGGGAGGACAAAAATATTTTCGATTTCTCGCACGAACTCGCAGCAAAACTTATTCACGAAATCATGCTGAAAATGTGTCAAATATTTCATTTGAATAGCAGAATATTTTTTAGGATTTTTTTCCCCTTAAAATTGCAACTTGAAAATTTCTTTGAGCTCAAAGTGTTCGAATTTCAAAACAATTTATTACTATTATCATTATTTTAAGATAACATGAAAACTCGCTATTTCGATCATACAGCATGTCTGAAACTTTAATAATGATAACGATTAATTATTCATTGAATAACCACCTCCGAACCAACTCCAGGTTGGGTTACAACCATCTTAACTCTCTAGCTTAGTCATAATTTTTCAATTGTCAAATTTTTAAAAACTAAATATTAAACGTCATTACCTATTGCAGTAGTATTATATTCTTTTGTTTTTGTTTACCAAAAACGTGCATTTATTCATTTGTAATGTGACAATGTAAATCCCTAATACTATCCATCTATTAATCAATGATGATTTTAAGAGATGGCTAGGGAATCTGGAAATCTCTTTCTCTCAATTGTGACGTCATTTCTCATCTTCCCGGCCTGATGTTGCACGCACTGCCAGTAGCTCCTCCAAACAAAAATTAATATCATGACGAGAGATTATCAGGCGTAACACATTCCCCTCGAAGCTCTCGTAATCGGACAGGAGTTATGCTAGTTATGATTCAGGCACGTCACGCAGTATCGTGGATTTTTTCTCGTTCGAGCGCAGTCACGGATCAAACTCTGTTTTAAACCCTGGAAATTAAACCGGCTGCCAATCGTAATGTTCGATTTTTAGAACGCCACATTTGAACCTTCACTCGACGTACTTTATATTCCATCATCATGAGAAAAGGAAAAAAGGTCCTCGGAGTGGTAGAACATTCGTACAAAGTGACATGAGGTTTTTCTGTTTGACATTTACATCTTCTTTCTTGGTTCTTTGGACGCGTTAGTGTCTTGCATTTCATAACACGATTTACACGACTTGCTTCTTTCCAAAACAAATAAATAACAACTGGTCTTTTACGAGCCCCATACTTTTGAAGTTTTCAGCTGATCCTCCAAAAAACCGTCAATTACAACGATCGTTATGCTTTCAAAACACATTTTATTCCCGTGTAATTGACCGTCTAAAATAGTTCTTATATTTCTGCTCATGTTGGATGACGAATAACATTGCAATCACCTAAGAAAGAGAAGAAAATCGTTATATAACGATTATTGATAAATTAAGTACCTTTATAATCGTTTCAGTTTCACAACACACAACACACTTTTATAACTCTTTTTTTAGAGACAAGCCTTAATAGTGAACAAAGTCCTATTGTTTTGATGTTTAAAATCTCTCCATGACCGAATACATGAAGAAAAAAGGTGTAAGTGTTTCACAACTTTGCTTATTTTATGTTTTTCCGTTATTAATATTGTAAGTAGTTCTTTACTGGTCCAAACTAACTTTGAGTTATTTTTTTTCCTTCAAGACTGTTGTACAGTGTCTGTATTTCCGATGTACCACTGTACATTTCACCATAATTCTTCATGGACAACATAAAAAGGGTTAAAATCACGTTTCCGCACGTAAACCGAATTTTCCACAACATAAATTAATATGTATAAAAAATATGATTTTCAAGGGTTGTTTTCCGCAAGGGTATAAAACCTCATCTGCGAAATCAAGATTTTTCTTTTTGTACTAGAAGATAACAATCTTGCCCTCGAATTAAATACAAATAAAGAAGTTCTAATCATGCAGCATGATCGTATGAGCGAATTTTCGTAAATTATCGTCCCATATCATGTTACATTGTTTCAGAAATTAACGACTTTGAGAGGAAAGAAATTGTTAACTACCAAGTTTATGGTAAACAACTCTATCTAAATAGTATTCTGCGATTCAAAAAGAGATTTTGGATTTTATCGATTTTTTAACATATTTTAATGGAATTTAAGTACATTTTTCAACATAATTTTGCACATAAATTTTTTACTCTTCTATTTTATAATTAATAAACTTTATTTTAACAATATTCAGCTAAAAAATAGAAATTCAACGATTTTTAGCCGTTTTTGCTATTGTTAGTGATTTTTCAACACTTTTTTGGAACTTGACCAATTAAACGTGCTCAAAAAATGCTGGCCAACGAACTCGTCCTTTCGCTTAGAAAGCTTGATTTTTTGGTGCAAGAACGGAATTCTTATCTCATTCTAAAGCAGAGTTATCGTCTAGAAGCACATATAAATGTATATATGAAATAATGTTAAACAGTAGGATTTGTTTCAGAATGTCTCAAAACGGATTTCAATAAAGAAAATGTTCAAAAATTTTGATTGTAAAATTTTTCGAGCCATTGCAATAGCTTCATTTTCTACGAAAATTCGCTAAGATTGGACACATTCAGTTGATGTCTGGACCCACGCCTTGGGAGAGTTATTGAAACTGTTTTGGGCCGATTGCAGAGCTTTGCCTTGACCTTTCTACATAGATCAGTAAAGAAGAGAGAAAGTGTTGTGGGAGGAGGGACGGAAAGGTTGCGTGTATTTAGTGTTAATCAAGTATTTTGTAGAAGTAGACGCTTTTACTATTAGCGAATTCATGTACAAAATGAATCTATTGAAATGGATCTGAAAATTTTAAAATACAAATTTTTGAAAAATTCCTTCATTGAGATCCGTTTTGAGGCATTCTGAAACGATTCCTGAAGTGAGTGCTTTTTCATATATATATATATATATATATATATATATATATATATATATATATATATATATACATGTCATTCCAAATGATAACTCTCCTTAGAATTGAGATGAAAAATCCGTTCTTTGCGCCAAAAAATCAAGTTTTCCAAATGAAAGGATGAATTTGTTGGCCAGCACTATTAGAGCACATTAAATTGGTCAAATTTCAAAAAAGTGATAAAAAATCTCTAAAAATCGTTAAATTGATATTTTTAGCTGAATATTGATCAAAGAACGTTTATTAACAATAAAATAGGACATTCAAAAATGTATCAACATAATTATGCTGAAAAATTTACTTAAATTTCATTAAAATTTGCTAAAAAATCGATAAAAATTGCAAAAAAAGCTAAAAATCCAAAATCTCTTTTTTTGAATGGCAGATTGTCATTTAGACAACTTTTTCGGCAATAAATTTAATAGTTAACAATTTCTTTGCATTCAAAAAGCTCAAAGTTCAAAACAATTTAACATTATAGTAAATGATAATTTACGGAAATTCACTTATACGATCATGCTGCATGACTGGAACTTTTTTTGTTATATTCATTCTGGTTGTTTCCGCTTTCTGCTGAGTCTTATGAAGTAACGAAACGGAAGTATGACGTGTCTGAGAAAACTTTCGGAAAACATAAATTGGCTTGTTGAAGTGAATACTCCATATTTTACGATGCTATGAAAAGATTTTTGAAGGAAAAAAACGTAAAAGAAAAATTTGCGTACCCTACTTTTTCCTCAAGGTTACAAGCCCTATGATATCACAAAAGACGCTCGTTTCGCCTCCAAATGAAGCCCATTCTTCATCCCTTCTTCAGCCCTTCTCAACGGCAGTTACTGAAGGAAAGGGGTTGGAGAGGGATCGGAGAGAGGAGACGAAAACCCTAGAGGGAGGTTTGTGATCCCGCTTTTCCCAGAGAGCTACGGAAATGAGATAGGATGTGGCGAAGGGTAGGTCCTTGGCAAGAGACCTCCGGTATTGAATCCTGAAGCCCCGGGGATGGTGGGATGCAGTACGAAGGGACGTCACAAAGAAGAAATGCAACGGAGCACGAGCTCGGGTAAATAACCGAACGTAATGATGCTGGCTGTGTTCTTCCTCAACGAATCACCAACGTTATTAGGCGGACAACTCGAGTTTCTGCCGTTGCCCGTCTTGACGTTACTTGAGTTGCCCCTCAGCGTTTCATTATTCCCAAGAACCCCTTTTTGATTCCTCCAAGAATCTCTCAAAAGGATTTCGGGGCTTGAAGTTATATTGAGAACGAAGAAAGGGAATGATGAAATATATTAGGTCCTCTCTAGCTTTATTGAAACTTGGATCCTTCTTAGATTGAATTTTCGCAAGCATCATTGTGCCTCTCATCATCAAAGTAACTTCCTTCGTATGCATGGCGTTTATAATATTTCGTTCAGCACTTCATAACCATTGTTTACTATTTATTTGTTGATGCTTGATCTGAGCACCCACAATCACATACATATCTATCTTTTCCTCATACTGTGTTTCTTCTTATCTTATTGACAGATGAGTAGGTACATTCTGTGGTCGGTTCGAGCCGGAACAAAATTAAACGTGTTGTAGACACTCTAACTCTACCATTATCATCTTTATCAGTGCTCTAGTCAAAGTGGTTCATTTTCATACAAATCATAGTATATTTTTCTATATTGTGTGTATTTCTCCATATATATTTTTCTATATTGTGTGTATTTCTCCATATATTTTAGGTATCTATTTTTCCCTACATAGGTAACCAATTGAATTTTCCTGTGTAGTATTTATCTGTGATATACAATGGCACCTCCCGCTAATCGTGAATTGGCCAAGTGTAAACGCCTTCCCAAGGCTGCTGGCGATGACATCAAAGCCATCAGAAACAAGGGCATTTGCAATGACCACTGTAGCTGAACGTATCATGTTCCGGGGTATGGTTGCTAGTATAGAGCAGCTTTTCAAAGATTTCCGTGAGCAGTATGACAATGCTATTGAAATCAGTGAAACCACTGAAGAAGAGTCATCATTTCCTAGCCTTCAGGATGCTGCACTTGTTGGTGAGGTCAAAAATGCCTATTATGAGGCTTTAGGGTATCACCAGAAAATCATGGCGTTGTCCCAACCAGCTCCTGCTGATCCCTTAAGGCCTTCCATCCCTAATCGAGCTTTGCGAACTGGCTTTACGGGGCTTAGATCCAATAACGCGAGAGGCCTTTGAGATTCATAATGTTGATACAGAATTTCCAACATATCCTGCACTGCAAAAATTTGTTCAGAATCGATGCCATGTACTACGTCTAACATCGGAAACTGTTAAGCCCAGTGATGTGGTACAGCCTAGGTCTGCTCCTCCTCCTAAGCCTCCAAATAAATTTTCACGATCTCGTCATGCGTTGATGACACATGATGCTACGTCTTCCGTTCCAAGCATATCACGTCCCACTAAGTCGCCTAGCTCTAGGTCATGTTTCATCTGTAGCAAGGATCACAGCTTATCTGGTTGCCCAAAGTTCAGAGCATCCACTCCTGCTGAGCGTCTAGATTTGCTCAGGCAATTTCGGGGTTGCAGGAACTGTCTACATCCCAAACATCGCACCAAGGAATGCAGCTCTCCTTACAAATGTAAGGAATGTGGTGCTAGGCATCACTCTGATCTACATCTTCCAACTACAACTGCTCCTACCATATCTCCTGCTAGTGGCAATGACACTGCTAACGCCACCACATCTTCATCTTCATCTTTCACTGGTACTAGTACATCCAACACATCAGGTGTACTACTGGGTACCGTAGTTGCCCAGATCAGGGACGCACATGGAAATCCTCATCGCTTCCGCGGCATCCTGGATCCAGGGTCACAATACTCCTTTGTTACAACGGAGTGTGCCAAACAACTCAAAAAATCCACGCGACCGTTTCGTGGTACCATCTCTGGTGTAAACCATTCCCCTTTGCAAAGCATTAAGGGCAAGATTAACTTATCTCTTCTCCATCGTTACTCATCTGATCTTTTTGAGACTGAGGCTGTCATTGTACCCTCTATAACTCCGTTCCTACCTCAAACTGCTCTTTCTTCACCTATGTGGGAAGATTACCTCTCCTATGACCTAAGTGATCCACACTTTACCGAGCCTGGAGCAATCAACTTTCTTATTGGCGCCGACCTATACCCAGAAATCATCACTGGCGTACCAATAACCCTTCACGACAATGGTCCAAAGCTCATCCAATCTGCTTTTGGATTTGTGGTCATAGGTAGATTCAACAGTGTCTCCTCATCTACTTCTGCTGATCATGCAGTATCGCTTCTGGCACACACTGATCTTGTTCCTTTGATCGAACGGTTTTGGGAATTAGAGGAACCATCATCTACAACTCCTGCAATCTCTCCAGAGGATGAACAGTGTGAAAAGCATTTCCTATCCACTCATTATCGTCTCGGGTAAATAACCGAACGTAATGATGCTGCTGTGTTCTTCCTCAACGAATCACCAACGTTATTAGGCGGACAACTCGAGTTTCAGCCGTTGCCCGTCTTGACGTTACTTGAGTTGCCCCTCAGCGTTTCATTATTCCCAAGAACCCCTTTTTGATTCCTCCAAGAATCTCTCAAAAGGATTTCGGCAAGTTATATTGAGAACGAAGAAAGGGAATGATGAAATATATTAGGTTCTCTCTAGCTTTGAAACTTGGATCCTTCTTAGATTGAATTTTCGCTGTCATTGTGCCTCTCATCAGCTTTTCGTATGCATGGCGTTTATATATTTCGTTATTCATTACCTTGAGCGTGTTTCTTCTCGACAGATGAGGTACATTAACAAAATTAAATGTACACCTTACATAAAATAATTATTAACAGCTATAAGAAGCCCCTCGCACACCTACTTAGCTGATGTGGAACCGAATTCGTAAATATATCTCCTTGCAAGACTGGATCATGATCAAACATTCGTGTTATTTTCTGCGTTTTGATGCGTAGGGATCAATTTAACATGAATAATACTTGAAATAGTAGTGCATTAAAGTACAGTTCCCTCACAGTAATATGCTCAGCTGCAAGTTGAAGAGTTTTGAATTTCGCATACACACCCTACGTACAGGATCGACAATTTCCACGCGAGCGGTAGAGCTTCAAGTAAGCATTTGTGATTCCTCACTTTTTAAAAATTTATTTGATACCTTTTGATGTGATTGTTCGGCATTTTCCTCTTCGTTTTTGTATCGTATATGTACCTGCACGGGTGGTAGCGTCGAGAGTCAATAATCGATTATTATTGGTATCGAATCGGTTCCTTCTCAGCTGATTGTGAAGGAGCGCCATTTTCTCCCTCAACTCACCACAGGGTTTCAATGTATCTGTGAGGAGTTATTATATTTTGGTACTTTCCTAGTTGTAAAATTTCATTTTTTTTTTTCGAGTTCCAAGGGGTTATTGCCTTCCATGGACTTCTTCGGGAGTTGAAGAAGAGAATCAGTCTTTATTTTGTTTTAATGCCACTTATGTTTTATAGAAGAAAATCAGTCAGTCAGTGCGTGGGCAATTACATTTAAATTTGATCATTAGTATAATTAAATTCCACGATCTTTATATCATGTTTATCAGACATGACAGTATACAAAAATTAGACGCTGATGTAGATAATGATTGATACCAACATTCTAAGAACACCTAATTCGGAAATAAAACTTTTCCTTGCTGATCCAATTCCGATCAATAACATAAACTCGAACCCAGAGGAAACAATTTTATTGGAAGATCTATACGATAAATTCAAAAAAATTGAAGTTCCAGTCATAAAGCATGATCAGATGAGCGAATTTTCGTAAATTATAGTAATATAGCTCTCTATCTGTCTAGCTTTATCATTGAGAGTATCTCTTCTGGTAACAAGGGTCATCCAGTATTCACGATACTCTTCATCTCTTCATTCAACGCCAACGTCTTGTCCTCGAAGAAAGCATCCTTAACACGACCATTCATAGAAAACAACCGTTCAGCCTTAACAGCTAATTAAGCAAACTCTAAATTTACCATAGCCATATCCAGAGGTTAAGCTGAAATCGTTGTTTCTACGAGTTTCTCAGTTAAAGTTAAAATTCTTCTCGGCTATGTTCTCTCAGCCTTCAAACTCCAGTTTTCTTGAACATGAATATTCTATTCCAATGTTCTATGAATCCGTGATTTGTGAAGGGATGCCAAAACAACAACTGACGTAGAGAATTGGGAAGGATTCAGGTGAGGGATTACTAAAATGAACTAGGGAAAAGAACAATCTTGTCACACGTAAAAAACTAATAATTTATTCAATGAATATCGATAACGAAAATAATTGACATATAACTCTTTTAAAGGAACGAACGAAAACTTCGCGCAACGAGAGTATATAGGTTCGCAGCACACCAACTCATTGAAACGTGCCTAAAATCAGACTACATAAAGATAAACCTACATGGAGTGCATGAAATCAGATACAAATTCCACGGAATAAAACATAGTTTAACCAAAGTAAACAACTGGCTTGCTTCTTGATCTTACTGCTCTCCATGCATTCCAGACACCCTGGATCGAATCAAGGAGGTCGTCCCTCTTATATACAAAGCCTTGCCTGTACGGCCTAGCTTCTGTGGAACGTCCTAAGAACCGCATCCGGGTCAGAATGAATACCCAATGGCATACTTTGGTTAAATTAAGAAAATATTTGAATGAACACCCTAAACTTAAATAACTGGGTTTATTTAAAATAAACTGCGAACAAAAATGGCCGCTGTTGAGCCAGAGACGAATAATCGAAGAAGTTCGATATAGTGTGACGTCACGCGGCTACCACCCGTACTTACATGAATGCTCCGTTTATTAAAACCTGGGTAAACCAACTTATGACGCTGCCAGAAATGTAATTTGGGTCAATAAGCAAGTTTACTTTGCTAAGTCCAAGTGCACACGGGGTAAATGAGTCCATATTCACAAATAAATAACCCATATCCAACTTGATGTAGGTACCGAAAAATAGTATAGTAGCAAAAATTTAGCGTAATATACCTATGTTATCGAAGTTAAGTAGTACAGTACCTATTGGTCCTAATGTAAACATAATTTAATTATCTCTCTTTGATACTCAATGCAATTAATACACCGCTTGGCTCCGAAGGTGACCAATCGTCTTCATTGAATTTCAGTATCAATGGAAATATGATATTTGAAAAGCCAAATTCTTTTGCAAATTTAAAGTTTAATCTCAGAATACTACTGAAAATTTGGCATCAGCAAATACTAGACCCTCTTAGTTCTGACTGATTAGTCACGAAGAAGAAAAAGATGAACAAGATGTGCTTTAACCACAATTTATCTACTTGAAGTACATACTTAATTCGCAATATCGATATATATTCAACCAGCACTAATATTCACATTTCAAACATATGGAATTTTACAAAACTTGTTAAAAATCTTCGCTTTACTGGAAAGGACAAGTGAATGTTAATGCTTAAGCCTACACCATAGTCGATTTGACGATTTCATGAAAATAGCCACAGTAGACACATTTTACACTACTCTAAATTTCATATGAGACAGAGGAGAAGTGGTTTTTCCCTGGCTGACAGCAAACCCTGCCAAAAGACATTGAAATAATATAGGTACTAACATAAGCACTGAAACAGTTCAGATTCAATCAAAGTGCGCGAACAGAATTAAATTCATATTCTTCACAATAATTTTTTTGCTAACATTCGTAAGAGGCTACAAACCATAAGATGTACAAATATTCCAAGATGAAGCAGTTCTCTGTGTTTCAAATTTAGTGCATCGATACAAGATGTGGGCCTGGTCCTTAATTCATTCTTCTTCACAATCACACTGGTTGTAGCCATCGAGGCCGAATTGTCTCAGGTAGGCCTCGTGTTTTACATGGCCAGACAGCGCCAATATGCCTAGCTGAATAGGGCTTAGTGAAAGACCTTGCTTTCACAGCCGAAAAAATCGTTTGATACCTACCATTCTTTCTCTGCTCTATACCATGAAATCTGCCAAGCGTCCACAGTCTCCTGGTGTATTGCTGGAGATGGTATGATTCCAAGAACCACTTAGGAGAAGAGGGGACGGCCCTCTCTCACTTTCCTGACCTTGCCAATAAAATAAGTGGCATTGAGCTTTTGACAAATCGATTACGAGTATTAATCCACAGTTAAATACTGGAAAAAGAGATAGGAGGAACTTGCTAATGACTGATAAGATTATTACATGACAGGAAACTGATCAAAAACCTACTAAATTTCATGACTGAATTGATTTTGAGTGTGAATTTATATTTCAATCGTTTTCATAAACTGAAAAATCCAATTAGTGCGCATTTTTCGTCTCTGGAAATTAATAGTATCGTTGCTGCGGTATAGTTGGTACTGTTGCAAGATTCATTCCTTGTATTCTCTTCCTGACCCATTCAAGTCAATCGTTTGAGTTGGTTGAAAGCAAAACTTCCACGAGTGTCCAATGAAGCAATATACTTCTAGAAATCCTCTCCCACAAATTTGCTCCGTAAGTTGGAGACTTAAAAGTCGTGCAAAGGTCCCATGTACCCTGAGAGTGGGTGGCCGGTGTTCATAACTCCGTACAGGGTTGTTTCTGAAAGGTTTCGGAAAAGAAACCTAGGAGGGGAAGATGGGGGGAGTTAAAAGGACCAAAAACTCCAGGATTGCGATCACGTCCGATACGTTGTGAGCCATCTTCAAACTTTACGACGCCCTTGTGGGATGGGAAGCTCGTGGAAGGGATGAGACTCGTGGCAGATAAACTTGGTGTACGTACGGTCGTATGTCCCTCTGCGATGGATTTTCAGTCCCCATACCGCGGTCGTGAATAACCCCTGCAACGCTACACCCACGTCACGGAGGCCCCTTCACACTCCATTATCCGGTGTCACCACTTTAAACAATCCTAAGCATATCTATTCAGCCTTCTTCCGCACTATTATTTACGGCCGGTATTTCAATGTAAACGCTGATAGCGAAACCCGGCTCGTACAAAATACATACCAGCATAAACTGAGCTAATATCATCCTTCAGTGGAACCTTAAAGTATGTGTTCCGGGCTTCAATACTTCGTTGTGACCACACTCAACTGTTCATCTTCCTAATCCATCAGCCGAACGGGAATCTGCAGATGACAGATATTGATGAGTGATGCATGCGTTACAGAGAACGTCCCTCGTAGGAAAATTATTCTTTTAGGATAGTTGGATAGTTAATTTTTAACCCCCCCCCCCCCCTCCTCATTTAATCATGTTCGAAATGATATATCTCGCGCTCCTGATGCTAATTTTTCAATACCAATCGCCATGTTCTATTCGAAAAAAAACCCATAATATTGGTTGAAGATTGCGACGTGAGCGGCTTAAACAAAATTTTATCCTATTGAATATTGAATATTCAATTCTCCTATATTGAATATTTTTTTCAGCTCTCTTTGAGCAAGAAGAATGAGTACAATACTGCTGAAAATACCACCCGTTGGTGAATGTATAAACGAAACACGGGTGGTGAGGCGACGCACGGTGGGGCAGAGCTGGAATAAACCCCCCAAAAGATGTTCCGATTTCGACGTTGTTTCCGTCGTTTTTCTACTTGTTAATAGTTAGTAAAAAGTCGGAAGAGTTGCTTTTTTACCAGAATTTTTTTTTTCATTAGTAAGGGTGCTTCTGAAAGAACAGTAGTTGAAGATAGCTGAAAAGCGTCATTTATCAGTACTACATAATTAAACCTTAGAACTTAGAAACCTTAGCTGTTTACACATACCCACTAGATGATTTGAAAGAAATTTAATGGCTCCCACATTCACTACTTTGCAAGGATAAATAACACAGACGAAGAAGTAAGATTTACACTTTATAGCAGATGTTTACATAAAAGTCGCCGCCTTCTGCCGGCCAGTAACTTTTTTCCTCGAATGATGACATATTAATCTAACTGTCCTGTAAATTCCATTACCGGCCTACGCCGGCTGTAGTAGAGTCAGTACCATTTCAAACATTACCAGAATGCTCGAACTTCCTATCACTCAATGCGTATGTTTGTTCAAAAAAATTTTTTTTTTTGGATATAAGAGAAGTTGTAGATGATAAAATCCTGCATCGAACGAGACCACTGCCAACTGTCTAAATCATTTCCTCGATTTTTAGCAATTTTTCAAAGTTTTTGTGACCTACCACTCGCCTTTTTATGATTTCCATATAAGTAGGTAGGTCATGAAAACTTTGAAAAATCGCCAAAAATGAAGGAAAAGAGTTGGAAAGCTGGCGGTGGTCACACTCGATGCAGAATTCTTTACTCTACAACTTTTCTTCCGTACGAAAAAACTTTAGGTCAGTCCCGATGGTCAAAAGGTGAGAAAAATGGTCGAAAATCGATTTTTCGGATCGAAGAAGTTATTTTAGGCATATGGACTAGGGGTATATTAAGAATCAGCGAAAAACTTTCTATAAAAATGGAGCTGAACTGGTTTAAAAAAAAAAACAAAAAAAAAAAAACCCTTTTGGCCCGACTGTGCGACAGCGCACTTCAGCCAATCATATACATGAGTCGCGTGCAACCCATTTGGAACTTCTTCCACACCAAATTCAGCTGGTTTATTCCCGGTAGAATACCTACTTCCATAAAATCTTTGCTTACATACTTACGATTTCTCTCCTTCTAAGACCGCTCTGTGGAATTTTAGGACTTGAGTACTATGGTCTGCTCTTGAGTAATAGACCCAAGAGTGAGTGTTGCACTTCAGTGGATGTTGTACTTTTGCATCTGATAAAGTACTTCGTCCACACCATCATCGGCCATGCATCAACTCATGGCGGAAATTGTACAACACATCGCAACAAAACTATTTTGAAAAGTGTGAGAACTATGTTGTACAGAAAACGAGATGTCCGCCCGTCAGTTTTTCCCAGGGCTGAGAGCTTTCCTAAAGATTGAATCCGGGAAATATCGTTTCATCATACCCTTAGTTTTTTTGCTGACTCACGTCTTACCTCATAAATATAAATAACTCAAGCGGAAGATGGATTCAGGGTCGGAATCCCAGATTAAACGTCCGGGAGTAAGAAAAATCCTTTCGATGGGAAACCGGTAAAAAAAAATGTCGGTAGTCTGATTGAGCTTCTTACGGAAAAGATAGGCAATCGCGATTTAGCGGCCCAGATGATTTACTTACTGAGGACGGTTAGGGGGAAAGGTGATCTGCAGTATGGGTGTAGAGAGGGGCGTAATCTCAGGCGGCCACGCTAAGCCGGTAGGAAGGAATATTAGCATAAATCAGGATTTTTCCGAGGACATGATACCTTTTCTTTCGACATGGTAGCACGCGTTGGGGTTTGGGGGTTGGTTCTGACAAGCGGGAACCATTTTGTTCAATACAAGGTAAATGGATGGTGTTGTACAGCGGCGTGTGAATGGTTAGTATTTCGGAAGCCTCCGTCCTCCGCGTTTTGCACTTTCTCCGCCTATGGTATTCCTTACCTGTAATAAAAAAGTCCAGTCATACAGCATGACCCCATGAGCGAATTTTTGAAGAAATCTTCGACATTTCAGTCGCTATTTACAACTAGCGAACGGCATTATTTCGATTTTTGACTGATTTTTCAACTTTGAAATTTTTGAAAACTTGATACATTATTTATAGGAAACTTTTCACGCTGATTCCGAATATACCACATGTTAGTATGCTGAAAAAATTATTTCGCACGACAAATCGCAAAACATTAAAGAGAGCGACCGCGAGAATCGGAGGACGGAATATTTCACAAAGTAAACTCATCAGTTGTAATCCGATTATGCTGGCCAACGAACTTGAACTTTCGTTTTGTGTCCTTAACATTTTAAAATTTGTTTGAAGTTTCTCGCACAATTCTACGGACAGTTATCGTCTGGAATGACACATACATACATATATACATACATACATACATACATACATACATACATACATACATACATACATACATAAAAAAATGCGTTAAACTTCAGAATGTGATTCAGAATAGCCTGAAACGGATTTCTGCATAAAATTTTGACTGATTTTTCAACTTTGAAATTTTTGAAAACTTGATACATATTCATATAGGAAGTTTTACGCTGATTCCGAATATACCACATGTTAGTATGCTGAAAAAATTATTTCGCACAACAAACCGCAAAAAACAGGCTATTTTGAAATTTTTGACTACATTTTTGAAAATTTCAACCCGAAGATGTAATCCGATCATGCTGGCCAACGAACTTGAACTTTCGTTTTGTGTCCTTAACATTTTAAAATTTGTTTGAAGTTTCTAGCACAATTCTACGTACAGTTATCGTCTGGAATGACACATACATACATACATATATACATACATACATACATACATACATAAAAAAATGCTTTAAACTTCAGAATATGGTTCAGAATAGCCTGAAACGGATTTCTGCATAAAATTTTTTCAAAAATTCACATTCTACAAATTTTGAGGCGATAGCAATAGCTTAATTTTCTTCAAAAATTCGCTAAAAGGGAAAATATTTACCTTATTATCTACGTGACTCTACCAAATCTCGTAAATACTACCTGGCGACCCCCTACCCCTATTCTTCCGTACAATGTCGACAGTGATACCTTGGCATACCCCCGGAGTCATTACTGCTGCGGTTACCAATTGGTACTTAAAATCATCAAAACAAGCAAGTGCCATGATTTATACGCGTTTAGAATCATTTTAAATTTTGCTGACTGAAAATCCGTTTAGAATTATTTTGAGTTCTGCTGACTGAAAATCCGAGTGTCGTCCTATTTTTGCATGAAATTTCAGGTAGAATCCGACTTTCAACAAAAATTTGAGATTCTCGTTTGAAATTATGATGTTGGTGCGGATTGCGGGCGCTGCTGCTAAAGTGCTCGAGTAAAATATGATGAATTCTCATTGGAATATTTAATCATATCGTGATAAAAGTAGTATCTTTTATATGACGTTTTTCGGAAAAACCCCGGGTAGTTTTGGTGAGGCACCACCCTGTAAATTGCATCCATTTTTTTGAATAGTTTATAACAGAATCGTTTGTGACAGCATTGTTCATTTTGGCACTGTCCCAATGATTGGTCACTTGGAACTCATTTGCACGAATCAGTAAAAGACGATGGTTAAGTATTGGCGAACGAAATGAACTTCATACTTCACTTCTACGAAAATGTGCATTTTATTGAGTAATAACCGACAAACATATACCTACACATAACGGCTTGTTCATTTGCTAAACCCAATAACCATACCTAACGATTTCCATTAGAGCGGTAACCTTTTTTGAGGGTCGCTTCTAGGCGAGACCAAATATAAATGCCGCCAGTCCGCTTGGGAAAGTGTCAACATCGGTTCAATATGGGAACAATTCAAAATACAATCACGAGCCCACTTTGGCGTCATTCTCCACCAAAAATGAACTTAAAAATGGGTCAGGTCAACTTAACGACAAATCTCCGGTGCACACAACAGTTAGGTGGCTAACAAGAGTAATTGCGTTTGCTCACAGAAAAATGAGCCGCTTCGTCTCACCCGATAATCAACCGCAGGGGTCCGAGAGGGACTTCCGTTAATTTTTTTCGTGGGTGATCACTTTTTTTCGTAACTCTCCCCCACTTTTTCCACTACCTTCTCCAACAGTTTATTTCTTTACCGCTCCGACAAAGGATAAAAAGCCACACACGATTTCCTACCGATGGGTTTCTGAGAAAAAATTAGTGGGGGCACGTAACATGACTGGTTTCTTGGTGCGTTTCGGTGATATTGTTCCTCGGAAAAACGGAAACGAACGGGAAGTTATAAGAAAGGTAGCGTTACAAGCTATCCAACTCACTTGATCACCTTTACAGAGTAACTTATTTTTAGAAAGTATTCTCAGAAACAAGAGAGTAAGAACGATCTCCTATAGTATCGAGGAGTTCCGCATTTTTTGGAACAAGATCGAGAACGTCGCTTGTATCGGAAGTTACTGAGTCCCTTGAAATATAGATATTTCGAAATTATCAGATCGCCTAGGTTCAACACACCATACAATGAATTTGGTTCTCTCAAACCAGTGTTTATATTTAAACCCTTAAATTTTGCTCACTAGGGTTGACCAAAGTGAAGCCAAGGATTTAGTTCCAATTAGAGCCCATTTGTGATTTTTGACTCAGTTTCACAAACCAGTAGTTAGGAAGAAAAGCACTGAACTGCGCACAGTATTTTGATGCTAAGATTATTGGTGGAAACAAGTCGGAACCATAATATCAGAATATAATAGTGGTTTTACAATAGTGGAAACTAACAGGAAATTATATTAAGTAATAGACGAAATAACCTCTAAATGACTTTTAATGAAGTGAATTTAATCTTCTTTCTCGTTTTTATAGAGCTCTGAAATTTGGTTAATAGCGTCTTGGGGACGACAGGAAGTGATTAGGGAGAAGTTGGATTAGCTGTGTGAGTAATAATGCGAATCTCTCTCCTGTTTATCCTAAAGCGATAATATAAATGTAACATACTTGGAGACCACCGGAAGTGATCAATAATATGTTCGTATTGTTGCCACAAAACTGTATAAAACAATTGTCAAATCCCCAAAATTGATAAAAACATGTATCAAATGATTAACGACAAGTATCATTTTGAAGTCACTGGCTCTATAAATACATATTTCATAAATGCACACATGTCTGTGGAAACCACTCAGTGCGGTAAGGAAAGAGGATGAGGCACTGGTAGGGAGAGGGGGGAGCCAAAAAACTCCCGGTGCGGCTGGCTGGGGCCCTTTGAGCATTAATAAGATGGAGGGCTTTTAGTGATGTTTCAGGCAGTCAAACCATACGTGCCACTACTGTCGTTTGGCTTTTGAATTGACCAGGGGCAAAATGGCCGAACACTGATCAGCTGATGTAAGATGTGATGTTGAGTTTGATGAATGAATGGGGATTGTATACCTAGGACATATTTCTTATTTAATATTTAAATCCTAAATGTGCACCGTACATGTACACCGCTATTTAACACTGTTAATATTTCATATTTTTTACACTGTGGGAATGAGTGTTGAAATGACGACAGTACACTCTAGTTCTAGTGGATGTTTGATGAAGGCACCAAGATTTGGGCATGGGAACCAAAGTATGAACATACTAACATCTAGACGGTTATGTCTACATACATAAACTAATACTAAAATGTAACAATAACGAGTAATATCAAACAAAACTTAAATTACAATAAACTGTTTTGTCATTTGAATTTGAAAATAAGCGTGGCTGGAACGGGTCGATTGCAAAGCCAACTCGACTGTAGTGGCATGTATGCCTTGACAGGGAAACAGCGTTGAATTCAGAGCAATAGCCCTCCATCTTATTAATACACAAAGCTGGGGCCAGAGCGCCCCGACCGACCCGGACCCACCCACCACGGCGACCCCTGGGGGGGCCACCTCCATTTCTGAACATACAGCCCTCTAACATGTGACCACGGTCACTCGAACCAGAAGAAGATGCCAATATGGTCGGGCCAAGGCCGGCCGGAGCACTCCAGCCACATGCCAGCAACACAATTTATACTCCTACCACAACCACAAATTACCTGCTGAACAATCCACTCCATAGAGCACAACGCATATTCAATATTCCTTCTGTCTCCAAGAAAATAGATATCAGCACAGTTTCCCTTTATCGTTCAAAGAAAATAATTGATACTTTATAATTAGAAATCCTTGTTTTTATTTTCTTGTTTCATTTTTATCGGTCATTCTTTTGCGTTCGCTTATCAAAATATCTGTACCTTTATAATATTTTATGCTAACATTTCTCTTGTAATTGGGCTTCAGCCCGTATGTCATAAATAAATAAATAAAAATAAAAAAAAAAAAAAAAAAAAAAAACTACTAGGTAACATTTATCCCACAAAAATATTAGGAGGAAATCAGCGAAGTTAATTCTGAGCATCGCAGTATGAAATGCAAGGATAATTAAAGTATTAGTGAATGCTCTAACTGCAAGCTTCTTGCTAACCACAGTTTAATAAAAATTGAATTTTGATCAGTTTTTCGCGATGCGATCCATTGCGCACCGACCGGATTTGACGCAGCGGCGCCGGAACCGTATGCTTGTCGCCATTTCTGCACCATTATCGATTTTTTGCCTTTAATATACTATGAGTTTTTCTAAAATTTTGACCATTCCATAACTTGTAGAGAAATTACCTACAATTTTTCCCTCAAGTTACTGAGGTTGGTACAGCTGTTTAGTTTCCAGAATGGAAAAATTGGTTATCCAAAACAAGTTAGTAATATATATCATCTTGCGTGAGGCTTCTGGTCAGCGGACCCACTATAATTTAAATTGTCCCACTCTCCAAAAAAAAAAAAAAAAAAACGCTGCAAATTATTACACAAAGGTTTATTATTTATGTATTAGACAGCCCTTCTACGTAGATCTCTGGTCCATAATTATTAAACGCCGCTTATAGTATATTTAGTATCGGAACTTCGAGCTTCGGACCTCACAAATGGGTTCAATCCATTACAGCAGCGGAATCTCACAATTCCAAAATTTCAAAGCTCAAATTTCAAAAAATGTGCTGACAAAATCACTGAAAATGGTTAAGAATCGTTAAATTGATATTTTTTAGCATTAGATTGGTCAAATAAAGTTTACCTACTATGAAATAGAACATTCAACAATTTATGTACCAAATTATGCTAAAAACTTGAACTTCATTAAATTTTGTTTTAAAAAATCTATAAAATTGCAAAAAATCGCCTAAAATCCAAAATCTCTTTTTGAATAGAAGAGTATCATTTAGAATACTTTTTTTTCCATAAAATTAATAGCTAACATTTTCTTTTCACTCATAAATCTCCAATTTCTATACAACTTGAAATATACACAAAAAAAAGACACTTTTTCACCTATTTTTGGCTCATAGCACCCATGGGTGTGGAGCGGTCGAGCTGGCGAGAATTTAGGACCAACTAGACCCCAAGTGGAGTCTATGTGCGAAAGAACAGATTTTTTAAGTCAATTTTAAGGCCTTTTATGGCCCGGACGGCGGACGGCGAACGGCGGACGGACATTTCAAATTTGGATTCTACGCACCTTGAAACGTAAAGTGACAAAGTTTGAGGGGGGGGGGGGGGGGGGGGGTTAAAAATGTTTTGCTATACGATCACATAGGGTTATTATTGAAAATAATAAACCAAAATACTAATTAAAATTGATTAATCACGTCCCTAATGATAATTTTCCGTCATGTCAGCGATTGCCACTCCATTATTCTCCTAATATATTGGTCTCTATCGAAAATGTAGTTGAGGCTCCCCAAACACCCTGTACCACTTTTCCCTCTCTCTTCCCATTGGCACCACTTTGCTCCCCTCAGGCTTTTTTCAACCCTTTAAAATGATAAAGAGCCCAACGTCCACCACAAAACCTTCCCGACCCCCCTCCCGTGCGAAGCATGAGTTATGAGAATCGGTCTGAAAGGGAAGGGGACGGGGCAGGCGAAATCGGCTCGAATTATCGCCCTTTTTCTATTTTTATTTTTTTAAATCAAAACCTTTTTTTTCTCTCTCACTGCATCGTTTTCTCTCCTTCTCTGCAGAAACTGGACGCCATATCTAATGATAATGTGAAATATGACCCTGCGTGTCCATTATCAACTCAAGGGACCCTCAGTCCCCCCGTGACATTTCCACCTCTCCCTCCGCCTCGACAAAAGCAACTGCTAATCTTTTAATGAAATGATACAAATCTAATTTACTGCCCTCGACGGTTGCCTGGTCCGGCCTTAACAGCGGAAGTTTCCTTGATTGAATTTGGCACCATTTAATTATAAACTATGTACTTCTCGAAGTAGTAGTTAGATTGTGCAGTGTTGAAAACGGGAGGGTTGGGATGAGGATGAATCGATAGCCAGCCACACCTCCTAAAATTGGGACCTCAAATGAAATATTGAGATTGTTATCAATTTTAAAAGTACGGATAGGCACCGCATAAATCTATGAATTTAAAATCGCATGAACATCATTTTGTTGTCTGCTGTATCGAGTATTAAATAAATAAAATTAGTAAATTTATTCTTATTGCTATTTGGAAATGACGATTTCGTTTCTTCCCTACCAAACCACCTCACTATGGTCCAGATCACAAAACTAGCGCAAGAAAAATCCTCCAGCGCAGATTTTATTATTTTATTTTTTACAACAATATGTCTATTGGCTAGGCTACGTGAATACAAAAATGTCTTCTTTAAAAATGCAACTTTTTTTTTTTTTTTTTTTTTTTTTTTTTACATTGAAAATGTCATAGTCAACCGGAAATTTTGTTACGCAAAGAAAAAAACGTCACGCAACATGATAGGTGTTGTTATGGTTGCAAGGATTTTGTCAATGTGTCAATGGATACTTCACAATACCAGTTATTAAAAAAAGGACTGTCAATTCATATTTGAGGAAGAATTGGGCATCGTCGAGAATGCCTAACAGCGAATTCAGTAATTTTGTGTCAATAGTCATTTTATGTTTTCTAATTGTTATTTTATTTAAAAAAATGAGAAAAACATTGAAATTACTGAGAAATTTTCAATGCTCATAGCTCTTCTGTCATAAAAGAGAAAGTACGAGCGGTCTGCCGCGTTTTTGGAAAACCATTTTTTGTATTGATTTTCACGTACAACCAATGCGTTACTAGCAAAATGTAGCTCCTTGGTTTTCATGGCAGGAAAATCGTTCGCCACTTTTTGGAATGCTGATGGAAAGGGAGGTGAGGTTTTAAAGCGTTTGAATCCAACATAAGTGAGGTACCTCATCATGGGTATCTTACGGGATTTGATTTCCACCTTAGGATCTTGAACATTTCCTCGCATGTGTACTAAAAAGGTATGAATGCTTATTTTGCTGATACTACCAGCGAAACTAATGCAATAGACACAATCCAATTTGGTAATATATCCGGTTCAACGGAAGAGAAAGTTGAAGCTCTATTACTTGAGAGAAAAGAATGACTGGACAGATTCACTAAAATTGAAACCCATGGTTGTTTGTGAAAACATATATTGGCTTTTCAGTAATGCACATCATGAGAGAATAAGTCCCTCACGTATGACAGCCTTTGCATTAGAGAGGTGACTTTGAAAAGGAAGTACTTAATAAAAGAATAAAACGCTGCTTCGTCATCGTCATTGCCCTTCATTTCGATTCAACCGATCGAAAGAGGAAACGGTCCGCACGGGCCGCTGGCACCGACCCAGCTGGAACGCCAAGCGAATACTAACGACTACAAACTGATTCAAAGGCCTCATCAGTGTATGAGTCAACTTACAGTAAAGGTTTGAGAGAAGTGCACCTTTCTGCATACTTGCAGCACAGTTCTCTATACCTGCCGTATCCAAGTAACCTGCCTTTTGACCAGTGTTAATTTCAGGTCGCATGATGTGATGATGTGGATAAGTCCTTAATGATGTGGATTACTTCCAACCAGATTCTGGGGTATCAGTGATTATTTATTGTCCTCTCCATACATAGTTGATTATATTTAATATCCAGTGTATAAAAAGAGTTTTAATAGAATTAATATTATGAAAATATATTTTTCATTTTTTGTTTTGGCGAGGCTGTCACAGCGCCTCTGGAGACTCTCGCCATCGCCCCCGAGCACCGCGGCGCACACTGGAAAACCTGCCTTAAAGGAACGTCCAAGCAAAATTTCAGAGCTCTAGGTTATGTATGGTCTGAGCAATGGTACTTGTTTGATTGGTATTTGACCATTTGTTTAACTGGCCGTAAAATCTACTACATATTTTATATTTTGTAAATTTTATTGTTAGATTGCAACCGGTATGAAACTGATATTGGCCAATGCAAGTCTTCAATTTATCGGAATGGACTTTTTACCGAGTTCGCTCTACTGCGTTGGACGTTGTACGACCGTTGTAGGACCGCCTCTTCCCGTAACCAGCCAGTAAAACCTGGCAACGTATCGTCCGAAATCAAATTCATGCAGAGAACGAAATGAGCGATGGAAGCGCCGGACCTGTGTTCATCAAAACGGAACTACAAGAACGCAGTACGTTCTCACCTGATATGGACGTCGTAAACAACGGGGCCAATTAGAGAAGGGTTTCGCGGTACCTTATCAATCACAGTCTTTCACTCGTAATTACGATTTATCCCCTTTCACACGGGAAAGCGGCTTGCAAATAGAAGTGTTTTGGAGATGAAAAATTATTGGGAACAATGAAAACTCTATATTCATGTTCCATGTAAATAAGGTTACCTTCCATCAGTTCTTGTAGGTATTTGCAATGAAGTAGAGACTTAATCTTCAGTCCACATTGTGGAACTTGGTGGCATGTACCACTCCTTGAGGCCCTTTTGATCGGACTCACTTATCAACCCAACTCACTTTTGACAATTATTGCTATTCAAATAACCGAGTTCGCAACATTTGAGGAAACTCATGTTTCAAAACTACACCTTTTACACCAACAATACATATCTGTTGTGAATTCTTGGAACGGATATTTGTGGTTCACTTGAGGGGGCAATGCAACTTGAAAATGATAAAAATTCGATTTTCACTTTTTATTCTTTTTAAATCAAGGAACATCTCCTGAACAAAATTAAAAAAACAAAATGTTATTATTCATCATGGAACCGAAGTTATGGGCAATACCGTCAGTGGGCTCCCGCCTCATAGGGGAACCCCTCGGCAGTGTCCAGCTCTTCTTCCAATTTTCTTCTTTTTCTTCATTTATTGTCCGGGTTGATAAGAATCAACTTCTTCTTCCTCTTCTTTTATAAAATAATGGTCGGTGAAGTATAGAGTAGTAGAACCAGAAGTATAGAAGTATACCAAGAAATGCCGTGAAGCCTCTTTCTGCAGTTGCCATCTTGGTTCGCCATCTTATCCTGTAAAATTACGTTTTTCGACCTTCTGGTACACTTTTCCATTACTTACATTTTACACCTAGCTCTCCATCCTTCCTACCTCCTTGCCTCGCTCTAAGCGCATGGTGATTGTCAGTTGTCGCTGAACTTAGAGAGGAATCTTTCCATACAAACTGTATGGTAATTGTTGGTTATTGCCACAGCCTGAACTACCATTGGTTATCGTGATTTTTAGAAGTTTCCGAACCTTGTCAACCTCGATTTGGTACTGAGAGTGAATGGTGGTAATCTTGCTGCCGAACTTAAAATACTATCCATGTCGTATCCGACTCTATCACATCATTTTTCACCATTAAACATACCTCGGACGAAGCTTCCTGGAGAGCCGAGTGAAAAGTATGTTACAATCACCTCATAATCATGACATACGAAAGAAGCGATGCCCTCAGGTTGAGAATGTATATATTAAGTCACCAGCTAGCTTTGCAAGCTCCTTCAAGATCCAAACACAAACTTGTTCTTATTCTCAACAGAACATCACGCATTTACCTAACTACCAAATTTATCGGACGGGTTCAGGGGGGTAAATTTCCCCTGTTCTTGTGGGCAACGGATTTGTCGGTCTCACTCACCATTTCAGCATTCGACGAGTTCTCTGAGATGTTTACTCTTACCTCATGGGCAACGAGTTCTCACAGCATCCAATGGGATCTCCGGCATGTTGTATCTCCAATCCTTCACCTCGAGTTAAAAGACTTGTACAGTCAAGGTTCACGAATGATCTGATCAAGCACCGATTTTGAAATTCATTTGTATTTTGCTGGACTCAGTTAGCCAGTATAAAACACAACATATCCTATCTTATTTTATGGCGATTCTCTGTCACATGGCTGATCCTATGTCAACCTACTGCCTCATTCACTCTCCACTTTCTACCAGTTATAAATTTACGAGAGCTAGGTAAGTCAGTTCGAACGTACACCCTCTTTTCAAGTATCTAAAAATTAATTCACAACAGTATCATTTCTTCTGTGTAAATAAGGCTCTCTTTCTGGTCAATGGCTAAGATAGGAATGCATTCTAAGTCTCGAGAAGGTCAAGAGCTTATTTCAGCTCGTAGCTAGATAGAAATGAATGTAGGATACCCATTTGCTTAGTCAAAAATATATAGAACTTTTTAAATCCAACATGGACAATGCCTTCCACCTCGGACAAGGTTAAGTGCGCATCCACACTTGAGGAGCCAGATTAGAAAGATCCCTAGCCCCTAATACAGCTGCATAATGGTTAATGTGTATTAGCGCATTCTTCGGGTCATTATGACCCGTATACTGTCTAAGAAAGGCAGTACCATTATTTGTTTTTCAAACAACGTATATATTTCGGCTTCTAGTTCCATCTTCACATTTTGAAAACATGTTAGCAAATATCAACAGTCTGCTCAACGATCTTGTCCCTCAGTAATGTGGATGTGAATTGGCAAAGTGTATTCTCAGTCTGATTTATTCATTAAGAAGGTATTCTGAAGAATGAGACTGATTTAAATTTTTTTTTAAATTGTTTCAAAAACGAAAAATAATATAGTTTAAAAAACCAAAAAGTTGTAACTCTAGGCCCCCATTTCATCACAAATAACTTTACTGTGGAGTTTCCATAAATTGGAGAGGAACATATTTGTAAATATTTTGTTCGACTAATTTAAATCAGAAGATTAAGATTGTTGCGAAGTGAATACTCTAGTGATCGTACAAATTTTCTCCCCTTATTGATGTATAATTAGCTTTAGTACAATGTCTACAGCAACAGCTATCAACTCTAAAACCATATCATAGTAGTAATTTATCACATACGTACCATATTACTAATAACTAAAGTGAAGTAACAATGTATACCTGTGTACTTGATATATACGTTATCTAATGTATACTATAAGATATAAGATATTACACTACAGCTCTCTTTCGACTATCTGCAGCCTGTATTTGTTTCGTACTGATAGACTATGTATATAGGTGGTATAGCTGAAGGTTAAAACGTGAGCGCTGTCTTTCTCGAAAGTGCTTGCCAAAAACACCACTCTGTCAAATAAAATGAAGAAATAGAAAGATTAGTGGAGCGTGTAAATGTCGCCGAGAAATTATTCGAAAAAGCAGGGGGAAAAGAACATTCTCTGCGTATTTTATTTACGAATTTCGACTGGAATTTTAACAGAGAGGAGCCGCAGAAAATACTTCGGAACACAATCTCCATCATCGAAAAGGGGTGAGACGTCGGGACCCATTAGAGGAAAAAAACATCCTACTTAGTTATAATCCGTTCTATCTTTCTCATGCATATATCAGCTTAACGATTCCAATCAATTTGGTTCGGAGCGCTGGAGTTTAATCATTTGCGATAATTTATGTCTCTTCTTCTGAATTCCGGTGTTCCCATCGATCTAGCGGAAGTTGCCGTAGGAATGGATTTTTAGTTTGCATTAGTGAAAACACACTCGTGCCGATGAGGTGCTGTTAAGCGGGATAGAATCAGGTCGTTTCGGATACCACCTACGCTCGGACGCTGTTGATTTAGAATCGGTAGAGGCCGTAAATAATTCGGATTTTGGCTGACGTGGGTCCAGGTAACGGTCTGCTGGTTTGTCATACATTCCAGTAAGTTGGAGGCTATTAATAATAAATTTTAATATTATGTAGACTAAGGTGAAGCCACTTAGACAGAAAAAATTAGGGTGTCTACCGATACGTGAGACGTGGCATTGTTGACCTCATTCAACATAAATATTGCTTAGCGTATTATTCACTGACAAAACTATGTAGTAGACTATAAAGAAGGTGCATAATATGAGTATTTTGTACCATTGCCAAATAGAGTTCCTTCATAAACAACCTCCAACTTCTTTTTTAAATATTACTACAGGTCCTCTTGACTTTTGTCCTCCATTCTTAGCAATCGAAAACGTTTCTTCTGCATCTTGGAGCTTTCTGAGGTTGTACTCAACGACGCACAGTGGGCTAAAATACGATTCTAGGTGGAAAAAATTATTTTATGAGCTATTCTTATAGGAAATTCAGCGCTGATTCCGAATATACCACTTCTTATTATACCTAAAACGGTTCCTTAATACACTTTTCGGGGAAAAAACCACGATTTTTAACATATTTTTCAACTTTTCTCCTACAAATAAGATTCAAAACAATTTTCGTTCCATAAAAAAAGTTATGGAGGATAAAATTCTGCGTCAATCGACCTCCAGAAAATGTTAAATTAATTGTTTCGTAAGAGAGTAATTTTATTTTCCCATTAGGTACTACAACCATTGAAAAACAAATACTCTCTTATGAATCAATTATTTAAGAAGTTCTGGTTGTAATTTGACGCAGAATTTCATCCTCTAAGACTTTTATGGAATGAAGATAGTTTGAAATCGTATTTGTGGGAGAGAACTTAGAAAATATGTTGAAAAACGTGGTTTTCCACAGAAAATGAGTTAATGATCCGTTTTGATATAGGAACGAAGGGTATATTCAGAATCAGAGCACAATTTCCAATAATAATAGCTTAAAATAATTTTTTTCTCCACCGTATCGGCCTACTATGAGTTGTTGCGAGTCATTCAATATCAACATCACGCGTCAGATGTTTAAAAAGCCTCCATTGCTGGAAGATTAAGTTCTACGTTACGGTACCGGAATTCTCTCCGAAAAATCAACGTATTTCTTTTTGACGGGGTCCGGACAGTCCTTTTTTTAAAATGTATTTCTAATAGAACACATGTAGAACGCGTACTTATTCGAGAAGCAGAAATTTTGCATTTGTTAGCAATTTTTTAAATTTAAAATTTCTTCATTTTAAAAGTTTAAATTTGTAAATTAAGAACTGTACAAAAAAAAAAAAAAAAAAAAAAAAAAAAAAAAAAAAAAAAAAAAAAAATCAATAGTTTCGATGTATATTGTTTTCTACTTACCTTGAGTTGATACTTCCGTTGAAAAAATAACCGATAAGACTACGAACTGGTCGTCACACCAGACGGAAGCATAATGAAGTGACCAGGAGAAGCAACGTAAACTTCACAGTTTCAGGTCTCATCGAGCAGCTCAGTGTAGAGATAGGGGCTTCCCCTTCGGGGTCAAAGTTTCTCAGAAACACCTCTATCGAACCCACCCATTCAAATTTGCATTCCGGTAGTTTCAAAAATCTGCTTTTTTCCAGCTAAATATCCAATCTAGCCCGCTGTGCGTTGTCGATGCAAGAAGTCGAGTCCTTCCACGCCCACGGTGTATTCTAACTCCAGGTGACCCGTCCATAGTCAGTTTCGGGAACCTCTCTATGTTCATTCTCTGAACATGACAATCATGGCATCAATCGGGGTTATAAAATCCATAATTCTATGTTTTGCTGGTATTTCTATTTCTTCACATCCTTTGACAGGGGAAATTTCGGCAAACTCTTTCGAGGAAGGTTGCGGTCACATTTTAACGACTTATCTACGAGTAGTCTGTCGAGTACGGTAATAGCTGAGTGGGATCGAGACGCAGCCAACCCTGTCTGAAGAATTCCATTCGATCAGGTCCTCCATTTTGGGCTCTTGATTCTCCATTGGATCCTCCAATGCCATTCTGACAGTCATGTCCAATGATTTTCCTTAGAACCCTACTTTTCCAGCAGTTTAGCTAACTTGGGTTAATACGCTATAATCGCTAGCATAAGTAACTACTGGTCTAATTATGGGCCGGTAAATTGTGAGCCAAGCACTCTTTGACGTCAGATGCGATCGGGAAATTTATTTATATTTAACTCAAACGTTTAGAATTGTTTTATTGGTTGTATAAAATTGTTTTAGCGAATTTTCTTAGAAAATAAAGCTATTGCAATGGCTCCAAAAATTTTAAAATACAAATTTTCAAAAATTTTCTTCATCGAAATCTGTTTTGAGGCATTCTGAAATGATTCCTGGATTTTAACGCTTTTTTATATGTATATAAAAATTGAGATAAAAACTTCGTTCTTTCGCCAAAAAATCAAGCATTTCAAAAGAAAGGATGAGTTCGTTGGACAACACTTTTTGAGCACATTAAATTGGTCAAATTTCAAAAAATGTACTTAAAAAATCACTAAAAAAGGCAAAAAACCGCTAAAAATTAACAAATTTCTATTTTTTAGCAGAATGCTACTCGAAAAAAATTAATCGACCATGAACTAGGACATTTAAAAATTTAAGCACAAAATTGTACTGAAAAATGTACTTAAATTTCATTAAAATAAGCTAAAAATCGATAGGAACACTTGAAAAAATTGTAAAAATCCACAAAATCGTTTGTTTATTGGAATATTACTGACAAAAAGTTAGTTTGCTATAAAATGTATAATAAAATTTTTATTTGTCCCCAAAGTGCTCAAATTTCAACAGAATTTAACATAAATGTAACACGACCATTTATGAAAATTCGCTCATACGATCATGCTGCATGACTGGAACTTTTTATTTCTTACGTCCTTTGACTGGAGGTTGCGGTCACATTTTAACGACTTATCTACGAGTAGTCTGTCGAGTGGTAATAGCTGAGTGGGATCGCAACGCAGCCAACCCTGTCTGATTCCATTCGATCAGGTCCTCCATTTTGGGCTCTTGATTCTCCATTGGATCCTCAAATGCCATTCTCACAGTCAGGTCCAGTGATTTTCCTTAGAACCCTACTTTTCCAGCAGTTTAGCTATCTTGGGTTATTACGCTACAATCGCTAGAATAAGTGTAGAGGATTTATAAGAATTTGACTCGGTGTAGGAATTCTAATTATGGGCCGGTAAATTGTGAGCCTTGCACTCTTTGACGTGCCCACGAAATCTTAGGGTTCTTTGGACACTCCGAAAAAAATCGATTTTCAGATGCGATTGGGAAATATATTTATATTGTAATTCAAAAGTTTAGAATTGTAATATTGGTTGTATAAAATTGTTTTTAGTTCTAATTTCCTGGTAGGCAAGCCCTTATAAACTGATTTATCTTAAGTGAATAACATGGACATAGCAGTAATGACGCATTGAAAACAAGATTTTACTATTCACGTAACACCTCGGTGCTCATCCATTTGAATTCTATTCGTTAGTCAGTTTTAGAGGGGTCGGGAGATGGCTGGACGAGCTATCAACACCTCTCGTGCTGCCGAGATTTACCACAGAGGCTGACCTGCCCCTAAGCCCCCGGCCCTCAGCCTGACCCCACTTCCTGAGCGCCCCTGGCGGAATTTACATACCTTCCTATGAGCCTCGGCCCCTTCGGTTGTAACAATAGTCCTTCTGGTTAGGCCAATGGGCTGTCGTGACTGGTCCACGGGGCTAAATAGCGGCGATTCATATGGTAAAACGCTTTCGCGAGATGATATTTGAAAATTTACGAGACGTCGGTTCTCTCGCAGGGGGGTGCTCGTTGCTAATTGGGTCCTGACCTCCGGTGTCTAAGCGTTTATCATATTTTGTCATTGACAACACCCACTGCCAATATCCCAGACTGGAGAACGACTCCCCCCTTGTACTGTGACAATTTATTGCTTATAATTTGTAATAAGGAATCTTACTTAATTGATTACTAGCTTATTTGCACAGACATTGCAACACAACAATGGAGTAGTGTGGTTTGATGAATTTCAACAAAGTGAAATTTAATGGAAAATTGAAAATGTAAGTTACTTTAAAAAAAAAAAAAAACGAAATTTCTGAAAGGGAAAGTGGGACAAACATATTTTTTGAAACCGAGGCTTAAAAACCTATAGTAAACGTAAAATAACATTATTAATGAAATATAATACAATGAAAGGGACTGCTATTTCAATAGTAGTTTTCACTATTTTACGAATTGAATTTTCAAATGTCGACTTCACCATTGAAAAGAGCGAATGAAAATTGATGAGATTAAGTCCAAACCCCATTTGCAAAACTTTTGGACGAGTTGTTTGTTTATATTACGGCGGAACAAGTACTAAGGCATTTTTCCACTATGAGATCTACTCATCTTCATGTTCATGACATAAAGCCTCGCCATTCAGTTCATAGATTATTTTATTACCAAAGAGTGAAATCCTGGACATACATGCAAACCCCCTCCCCCCACCCTTTCGATCATTCTTCACTTTTGGTGTATTATTTGTGATCGTGTAGCAAACAATTTTTTTAACCCCCCCTCAAACTTTGTCACTTTACGTTTCAAGGTGCGTAGAATCCAAATTTGAAATGTCCGTCCGCCGTCCGCCGTTCGCCGTCCGCCGTCCGGGCCATAAAAGGCCTAAGAATTGACTTAAAAAACCCGTTCTTTCGCACATAGATTCCATTTGGGGTCTAGTTGGTCCTAACGTTTAACCATCCCGATCGCTTTACTCGCATAGATGCTATGGGCCGAAAACGGGCGAAAAAGTGTCTTTTTCGAGAATTTGAGTGTTAGACTTACGCACGCACGCACGCCTGGCACGCTTGGCAGGGGGTCACGGTTGGTGGTGAGGGGGGTGAGCGGGGGGTGGAGTGAGAGGAGGCGCCGCGGCACCTTGTGGTGTCTGGAGTGACCAGGGGCGTAGCAGAGGGGTGTAGGAGAATGGATATTTATTACTTTTACGTGCTAGACCCATATAATACACCGCGGCACCATGAGGTGGGTACAGCGTTCCTTCGAGGCATGAATATATGTTTTTTTCTAGGTCATACTTGTGTCTCAATACCAATGCTTTTCCTACGCATATTTAATAACATATCCTCTCGACTTTTAGTAAGTACTTAGATAATGATATTATAGAGGCAATAACTATTTGAATAGATAGGAGCTCAAATCGAGAAATATAAACATGCGTATATAATTATAGAAGTATAGGTTGTGGCAACTCGACATAGGACACGCCGAGGCGTCTGGACGGGCCTTACGACGTACGCAAGCCAACTAAAACTACGATCATACTCAATTGAAAAAATAACAAACCTTTGTGAAATAATTTGCAGCGTTTTTTAAAATTAATTTTCCACTCATGTATTTCTCTCTTGATGTATTTCTCTCATGTTTTTATTTTTATCAATAGCCGTCATAAAAAATTTTATTGTACAACTCCAACAATGTAATTCATGTCTGCATTATGTACTACTTTCTTGTACCCAGCAGAATAAAGGCTTATTATTATTATCTAGACTTATAGGGGATGAAAGTTCAGCGTTTTTATAATGGTTTGCGAGTCAGTATAAATTTCAACTCTATACGTGTATCATTCATAGGGGAGTTAGAAGGTGAATGTATGCGGTAATGTAGTCCAGTAGTTAGGTTTAAAGGTACATTCGGGATACAATACAAACAGAGCTGCCAGAGTTAAAAACCGTTTTCATTAGCTCCCAACAACTTTTTTGTCCGCCAATAACTGGAAAACAGCTATGCTCAGTTTGGCGGTCTCTCGCTTCAACAAGGTTCCGATTGGTTTTAATTATTGCTTCTCGTTTTTCGGCAACTTCCAGGGGAAAAGCTCCCTCGGCGGGTTTAAATAGCCTCCATTGGTCTAATTAATAAAACAAAACAAGTTCCGAACTAATCATTTGCGGGCATCGGTAGCGAACGAAACGGAAAGTTCCCATGGTTGCGAAGGTTCGGATTTCCGCGTAGAAACCTTTTTTGGTTTCGAAAGGAAAATACGAGAGTGTAACTTTTACGTGGTTGATTAGCAAAAGTGGGAATCTGAAAAGTTCAAGCTCGAGTTTGGTCTGATTGATGATTAGGAAATACCTCGATTTCTTCAAAACTTCTTGATGAGGGTAACAGAACTGGAATCTGATACGAACTTACAGAGTAGATTGATTGCATGAGACTATGGACAGGGAATCAGATAACATTTTTGTATGCGTATAAAATATCTGATTTTTGTGTACTGTACTCTTGACTAAAGAATGTGAAAACGCTACAAATCATTACTCAAAGGTTTATTATTTCAGTATTAGGTAGTCTTCTACACAGATCATTGGTGCCTACAATAATTACTTAACCCCGTATTATGTATATCAGCAAAACTTGGCTCTTTGAGCCTCCCAACGGGTTCACACTTTTACAGCTCCAGGACCCCACCATGTTACCTTTTAATAAAAGTCGAAAAATTTAGAACAAATGTGAAAAAAAGTTCCAGTCATGCAGCATGATCGTATGACCGAATTTTCTTAAATTACCTATCTATCGTAATAATTCGTTAAATTGTAATTAAATTTGAGCAATTCCTGTAGAAAGAATTTTTGTATGGCAAAAAAAGTTGGAGTAAATAAAATTCTGTGATTCAAAAAGATTTTGGATTTTCAGGTTTTTTTGCAGTTTTTTAGATTTTTCAGCAAATATTAATGTAATTTAAGTATGTTTTTCGGCATAATTTTATGCAAAACATTTTAAATGTCCTAGTTAGTTTTTGATAAATTTGTTCGACTGAAACTCTGCTAAAATATAAATTTAACGATTTTTGGCAGTTTTTACGTTTTTTGAAATGTGACCAATTAAATGTGCTCAAAAAGTGTTGGCCAACAAGCTTTGGGTGGTGTGTGTTGACTGGAGTTATAATAAACTGGATTTTGCGAAGTCAGTGTTTTTCGGATCTGTTTTTTTTTTTTTTTTTTTTTTTTTTTTTTTTTTTTTTTTTTTTTTTTTTTTTTTGGGTTCTACGCAGTATAAAACAACACCAACTAGGAAAAACACCGGAAAGTTTACCAGAATTGCACTTTTCTTACACATTTCCACAAAGCACAAAGCGTACTAAAAAGAACGTTTTTCGGTGTTTTTCCATGTTGGTGTTGCAAACATCAATAAATGAACATCATTACGAGGTTCAGCATGAAAAAATACTCCAAAATCATGTATTACATGTGGCAATATTGAGTATCTTCAAAACTCAGTATTTCACATTTATTGCACTTTTAGAGCGGAATTGTGGCAGTTTGTGCGCCCTTAAAAAATCGAGTGATGGGTCATTTCTTCATAAAATTTCACGTAGAATTCAAATCCGCAATAATCCCCATTTGAAATGACGAAGTTGATGTCAATTGCGCACGTGTCCAAAGCGCAATTTTGATATTTTTGAGATGCTTACAAAAAAACCATTAAGATTGAAAATCTTGTTTATTTTTTGACCATTTATCAACGATCTTAGGGGGGGGGGGGGGGGGGGATACCCTGTATAGTTGGCCCCACCACAGAAATAAGCTCTAACGCCTAACCTAACTTTATATATCGAGGAAATATACAACTTTTTCCTGAATGAAATGTGTTTCCATGGTTTCGTTGCGAGTGATTTAGTTGGTACGTTCAACCCCGTGATAGCTCGAGTGTATAAACGCACTCTCTCGGTTGAAACAGGGAACATAACAAAATTCTCTTCATGAGAAAGCTGGAATATACGAGATACTCGCTATTATTACAGTAGATAGAATATTGTAAATCACAGCTACCTGAGAAGTCATCCTCTAATGTCGTTTCAGCTTCTTGGTCAAAGCGCTGCCAACAACTCGTCGAACTGCGATAGCGAGAATCGTGTTTTTAGTGAGAACGCAACTTAGAGTTTCAAAGAACGATGGGTTAAGTTTAATAGAATAAGACGGAGAAAATAGATCTGAAGAGGAAATGCTTTCGAAATGCATGCCATCAGAAGCTTTTCTCTGTTCAAGACTTACCATTTCTCGTGGGGTTCGTTCCTCTATTCATTAATTGAAAGAGCTTTTTAATAAGCTCCCAGCTGTTGCAGTTCCACGTTCTCTATAGAGCTCTGAGCGATAGGAAAGGGGTGAGAGAAAGTTTGAAAATTTGTTTTGACTTCCCCCCAAGAAACAGTTGGCTCTTATTGACTGGAGGTGACGACTTTGGTGGGTGGGGTTTCATCTTGATGTGGTGTCTGTGGTAATACCCAGCGATGGCCTACGTAAATAATGTTTCAACTGAAAGAGAATATTCTAACTGTCTTGGTATTGGAAATAAATGGTGGGGAATTATTTTATTGATACGCATACAAGGCTTTTTATCTTCTAGAACTATAAGCTCATAGAGAACTTCAAGTTTTGCAAAAGCTGACTGTCAGTTGTATTTTCTGTGAAGAAACCCGGAAATTTGTAAACTAAACATTGAGTAAGGGTGGAGATCACATTTCAGTCCCGCGTGATTAAACTTTAGTGCCGATAGGCGCCACTTTAGTCCCTTTACCAGATGCCCTTCGCTTGACAAAGCATGCGATGATGAAGGAATAGCAGGAGGAATATGAAAGAGTTTATTTGGATAAGGGCTACAACCACTATAAAATCCAACCCTCTCTCTCTAAAACTCCGTATTTACCCTCTCTCTCTAAAACTCCGTATTTACGCTTAAACCTTTCAAAAGAAAGGAAATTGTGCAATTGATAAGGATGAGAACAGGACATGGAATGATAAACCGTTCTCTACATATGGTAGCTGTCAAGGACACGCCATACTGCAACCATTGCCCCGAAGAAGAGGAAGATGTCGAACATAAATTGATGATCTGCCCATTCTACACAAAAGAACGCAAGGAATGGATCGATACATTAGAAGAGAAGCAATTCTGTTTTATGTTTAAAAAAGCAACTGATAGTCAATTAAAAGCAATATTACAAATGGCCAGAGACGCTGGAATGCAATTTTAAATTATTCTGAATGGTGTTCGATTAAAGTTAAGATTAAAATTTGATGACTATAATTTGAAATTGTAAAATAATGATGAACTAAATATGTAAATGATGATGTAAGATGTAATGTACTATAATTTGTTAATATGATGTGGCGATATGGGTTAAATAAAACCCACTGTCAATAAATAAATGAAAAATGATAGAGATATTCATCACTTTAATCACCTAAAAACTATCTAATTTTTCAAGTAAATGATTGTGATTTGCTACTGACCAGTTGCCAGGAAAGTATGAAATCATTAGTTTCAACATCATGAAAATCGTATTGCATTCCGTTAACAGCTTTAATCAGCCAGAAATATCATTAAAGTGCAAAAATCCTGACTTCTGGGCCACTCAGTTTTCCATTTATGTCTGTTATGAAACTGATTCTGATCTGATATTCCCACTAGATTGTTTAGATGCAGGAATTTTTTTTAGGTCTATTAAAAATTGAAACAGAATTTATGTAACAGAAACAAACACAAAAATTCGTGATAAATCAAGAGCTTTCCAACGAATGGTGAACGATTTCTGTGCGATTAAAATGGCGGAAATTCCATTTCCCTACCAACGGCTCGGTTGTACGTGAAAATCATCCGTCACACATTTCGTTCCCATCCCGCGTTCCATTTTCGGCTAGTTAGTCCATGGCTAAAACACATTCTGTGTTAAAAGAGAAAACGGACAGGGGGGTGTGGATTTTCGATCTATTACAGTTTATGTCTTGGTTTCCTCACGGAAAATACAATTGACAACCAACTTTTGCAGAACTTGAAGTTCCATTTCGGTTATCTCTCCCTGAATCTATTGATTCAGGTATAATAAATTTGGTAGAATGCATGTGATTAATAGGCCTACGAAATTAAACTTATTTATGAGTTGTTTATTTTTCTGATTAGCAGAGGTTCTTCTGATTTCTTTAAGAAGGAATTTTAGAGTTTCCCTATTACACTTCCCACATTCTCTATTAACCTTTATTGAATCTAAATCATAATGTAATCATAATCGGCATACGATAAATAGGTCTACGAAATTAATTGTTTATGAATTGATTATTTTGTTGATCAGCAGAAGTTTTCATGATTTTTTTACGAACGAATTTTAGAGCTTCCTTATTGAACTTCTCAAATTCTCCATTAAACTTCATGAATCTGAATCATAATGTAGGTACCTGTAATTTCATGAGACATTGCCAATACTCATATTCTAAATGTTCGCTTTTAATACTCGGGAGGGGAACATTATTTTTATCAATGTCTTAAGAAGGCACCTATTCCATTTAGGTTATCTCTGCCTGAATCCAATGTGAATAACACTTTCGGAGAGATGCTGGTTTGAAACGGAGTTCTAAATGTTCTCACAACACATTCATCTCCCTCTGAACAAGCCCCACTCATTACCTACTGGTTGCGAACGGTATTGGCGACATCTATAGGCAGTCACCTAGCAACCAAACAAAATAATTAATCATACAAACAACAGTCTCATTTGATTTTCGGCTGAGTTTGAGCCGTTAGAGGGTGATAAACCCGTGTTTTTGGAAATGTTACGATGGTGCATGCGCAGACGCTCCCATAATCCAGTGTCAACGAAAATTCCTTTCCTGTGACATGACATCTAAGAAACAATCTGCACAATTTTTGAAAAATTGCATTAACCCTTCAGAGTTGAGTAGGTACCTATAGTTGATAAGGCAGAAGAGAAAGCTTTACAAATTAACAAGCTAGAGAAATGGTTGATTTTAGATTTCAAAATGAAATTTTCAACCTCCCATATAGACATGTGCAATTGTTTATTGATATAATATGTACTTACGTTACGAAGACAGTTTCGCATTATTTGGAATAGTACCATAACTACAATTATTATTCAGTCACTACGGAGTAGGCAGATGAGTCCATCTGAAAGTATTTGGATGCAAGTCTGAGATCCGATCCCAAACATTAGGGGTGGGGACAGTTCTAAATAATTTAGCTCGATTGTGTTTTGGGGATAGGAAAAAAGTGAAAAATCTATAATAAATTTTCCATAAAAACCCCAGGTTGTAACTGAGGATTATTGGAAAGGTTTCCAGTATGAACGTGCCATATATGCGTTCAACTGCTGAGCGAAGGTTAGAGCTACTGTAAATAAAACGTTCCAGATTCGACATTGTTGATGAACTAGTTACCTATTTAGTTAAAAGTGTCGACTTCTTGCGTGAAGGATTCAAAATAATCCTCTCCATTATGCCTCCAAACAGCAGGGGAAAGCAGTGACTGTAAAAATGGACGTACCTATTCGTAACCTACTCTGCTCTTATATGTAGCCACAAAGGTACACGGTAGATGTCAGTTTCTGAATTCTATTATATTTATGTAATTCAAAATTCGAACACTTTGCGTTGCACAACTAATTTCGACCCCAAATTTGGATTCTGGTTGAAAAAATAGAAGAGGATAGCCTATTCCGTTGACGTAATTTAATAATAAGACCATGTTTCCATGTTTCGCGTACCTAAAATATTTGATTTCCCACAGCTTTGTTACCCCGAAGTAGGTAGAGTGAAGATGGTGCTTCTTCTGGTGCACTTTCTATCTTCATCGGCTGGGGCAAGATGCAAAACTTTTAGCTTCATGCAAAGATGAAGTGGAAGGGTTGATTATCGAGTTCAAGTTTTCAATTTTCAACCTCCTGCACGATGACAGAAGTACCCTACATTCGACAGCGAGGGAGCAAAGTACCAGTATTACCAGGGCATTGGCCGTTAAGTACCAGTTGGCCCAATGAACGCAATAAGGTTTCTGAAGAATTTGCCTCGATATTATAATACAACATAGTTGCGTGGAATTAGCCAAAAAGAATTGAATGGTGTGTAATAAAGGATCAGCAGGTGATGCTCGAGTTTTTATTTTAGCGAATTTTTGAAGAAAATTAAGCTATTGCTCTCGCTTCAAAATTTGTAGAATGTGAATTTTTGAATAATTTTTATGCAGAAATCCGTTTCAGGCTATTCTGAATCATATTCTGAAGTTTAACGCATTTTTTTATTTATGTATGTATGCATATATGTATATATGTATGTATGTATATATGTATGTGTCATTCCAGACGATAACTGTCCGTAGAATAGTGCTAGAAACTTCAAACAAATTTTAAAATGTTAAGGACACAAAACGAAAGTTCAAGTTCGTTGGCCAGCATGATCGGATTACATCTTCGGGTTGAAATTTTCAAAAATGTAGTCAACAAATTCAAAATAGCCTGTTTTTTGAGATTTGTTGTGCGAAATAATTTTTCCACCATACTTACATGTGGTATATTCGGAATCAGCGTAAAATTTCCTATAAGAATAAGTATCAAGTTTTGAAAAATTTCAAAGTTAAAAATCAGTCAAAAATCGAAATATTTGTTCGCTAGTTGTAAAAATCGGTAATATTTGCATGAAACATTGTCCAAATTCAGATTGAACTACTCTTATGGAAGTATCCCTGTATAACCAATCCTAGAACCATGCTGTTTAAAACGTAGGTAGTAGGTGCTTGTTTGGAAAAAAAAAAAAAAAAAAAAATGTAATCACAACTGTGAGTTTACCCTGTGAAATATTCCGTCCTCCGATTCTCTCGGTCGCTCTCTTTAATGTTTTACGTTAAACTATTTTAGGACTTGATGTAGCTTTAATACTGACTGTGGCTTAGAAAATATCAGGCATGAAATTATGAAGAAGTTCTATTTATGTGGTACTAGCACGCAGACCCACGGCCTCGCTCCCCTCGGCCGTCAGTAACGTTAATCTCAAGGCGTCCCTCCACTCGGCCTTCAATACTGACCACATTGGACATCGAAATCTATGAATATTTACCTTCATTTGCCATTAAATCTACAAGATTAGTTTAATAATAATAAAATATGAGTACCTCCTAAATATTTTTAATAATTTGATTCCATGTTTGTCTATCAAAATCATAAACTAAAATTTCTCTACATGATCAATAGCGACTGAAATGTCGAAGATTTCTTCGAAAATTCGCTCATGGGGTCATGCTGCATGACTGGAATTTTCTGTTTTGGGTCGACTTAGCCGAGAAGATGTTTGACAGTGTTAAGACGAGAGGCCAGTCACCTCCATTGTTTCGGCCTCGGACACGGGACTCCCTCGCACTCGTGTCCCTCTCATACATTTTCCATTATGTGCGCGTTTGTGCTCGAGCTGTTTAATCGCATCAAGGAAACTACGAGCAGGGAGGAGTCACCTGAAGAGCCGGCCACCTTGAATACGTAATCACTGGAGGTCCGAAGTGTCTTGGCCTTCTTCGCGTAACCCTCTCACGTACTACTTATTAATTGTGCAAACCTTTCTTTTGGAAATAGAAGGTTCAAATAAACGTAGGTATTTCATCAGTGATTATCTAATTGATTCATAATGATGATGATGATGATGAGGAAAAACAAAAATGTGCAGAAGATTACGAAGGCAATCATTGTACCCCAAAATCATGATCAACAACATTTTGTCAGACTTTATGCTCTAAGAATTCTTTTTTGGAATCTGAGTATCTTGAAACGTAGAACAGCAAATTTATTATTTCCTACATATCCGCTCGTCCGCCGCCTGGAGCTCTCCTCCGAAACTACTGGATCAATTTTTACGAAATTAGGGGAATCACCATATCCCGGCATCATTTTTGATCTATCTTAATGGGGAAAATTGAAGGATTGAAACATTAGAATAGATCTCAAACACTTTTAAGAATTGAGTTTCTTTGTTTGTTATTATTAGATATTATTTCAACGAATTGAATGAGATCACGGGTATCATAGTACTACTTTTTACCGGTGTTAGGTTAGATAAGTGTTGAGGTATTTACTAAAACTAGCATTGTAAAGAAGGGACCAAAATCTCTTCCAACTTCCCAACCAAGTGACAACAAAACAAGCGGCATTGTTTATTATATTCATTTATAATATAAATAAATATAAAACTACGTCATAAATAGAAGAACAAGTACGAAAGATATGCGTGATGAATCGAGAGCTTTCCAACGAATGGAGAACGATTTTTGTCCGGTGAAAACTAAAGAAGTTTCATTTCCCCAGCAACGGCATCCGCGTAACTTTTTTCGCTAGTTAGTCCAAGGCTAAAGCGTGTTCCATGCTAAAAATCATTTTGCCTTACTACTGCACTAAAGTTTACGTAGTATGGTTAGCAGGTACTTCTTTACATCAACCATCGGAAGTAAAGGGTTTAAAAAAAAGAAAGCAGGTATTTAGAGATAGATCTCAAATGAAAGCATCGAATGAGCCCAATTGGAGCACAGTGCCTCAACCGTTTACGCTTTACAGGGACTTAATTGTTGAACGAAAAAAAGTCAACATGACTGTGATTCGCAAAGCAACTTTACAACGCAGGAGTTGGCTAAACTTCAGATGATTCGGGTTGATCTTAGGTTTTCCCGTTCAAAATGTAAAGGAATACTTTATTCTTTTGTACATAGGAAACCTACTTGTTCACTGGTCATTTAGGTAGGTATAATCAGACAAGTGAGCGGCATAGGATGACTATCTATCCTGAAAAATAAAATATAATCAATCTAGGTGACTTGCAATAATTAGTAGCATTTGTATTACTTTCTCCTTTTCTTTCATGTTGGGAATGGCTTAGGTTTTTGGGTGTGTTGGGGGGTTGTAGGAGAGTGAATTGTCTATCGTTTTTATGGTTCGAACGCTATCGTATGTGAACCTCGTCGCATAGTATGGACCTCAGTTATAAAGGCTTAACATTAAATATTAGAAGAGGCCACGTTTTCACCCTCAACCCCCTTGGCCGGAAGTAAAAGCAACCCCTGCGGAAAATAGTAAAATTAGACCCTGAGCCTAAAAAGAAACTGCTATACGCACGACCCTCGGACGTGCCCTGCCCTCTCCTAAAATATCCAAGACAAATCGGGTAATCCAATTTTCCTCGAAAGACGGAGAAAGGCCAACCCCTTTCCTTCCCGTGTCTATTTTTCAAATTGCCCCCGCCTTCCTAATGCATTTAAATTCCTTGCAATTCGGTCGCTTCGGAACCCCCAAATGGCTGGGTCAAAATAAACGGTTGGTAGAGGGTCGTAAAACTCGAAAAACTCTTCGAAAAACCTTTTGCCAGGATTGTTGTTAGGAAAAGCAGCGATTTCAAGCGTTTCAAGATAGCTTTAATTCTCCGTAAAATCGCAAACTGTTCGGTTCGGTTTACTTTTATTGCTTGCCAGATTCGAGGTGTTCTTAGCATTCTTCTTTGACTCAAGGTGGAACTTGAAAACCAAGTTAGTGTATCAACAGAACATATTACAAAACGCGATTACAAGATTACACTACAAGTCATGAGGTGATTATGCGCTGTAGAAATCATGTCATTAGATTATGACAAGGAGGTGATGAAAATGGATTAGTTACCCCTTCAAAGGGTTGAGGCGATTATCCTGCGACACATAGAGGATGACCTGAAAGCTGAATTTTCCAGGTATTTACCTAAGATATGGATGTTACAAGAATCAAGGAGGGGAAACCACCATATCCATCACGATCCCGGGGCTTCCAAAAAGCGGGTGGGGGTGGGGGGGTGAAAAAATGGAACGAGGGCCCGAAGTACGCAGGGCAGGGGTATAAAGGGTGTCTCAACTTAAGTTCCAGCGACTTCAAGGATCAATTTTACAACTCAAGGGCTACAAAAAGTTGCCCCGAAAAAATGTTTTTTAGAGGCTTCGTTTCCGAGGTATTCACGATTTGAGATTTGTTTCGTGTTTTCGACATTACATGACAAAATCGGCTCTAACTCCCTTCCATATCAAGTAAATTCAAATCTGAGGAGACCTTTAAATTTACTACCACCTTGATACCAAAATTTTGTAATCAGGTTTAATGGGAGATAATCCGGATGAAAGTTAAGATTTGAGAAATCTTTAGAAATCTATGAAAATTTGGAGCGTTATAGCTCAAAAGTCTTCCATCAAATTTCACCCTCGTTTGGGGCCTAAATCCTCATAAAAAGGTAGAGGAGAGTAACAGCATTACGTCAGACAGAGAGATACCACTCCTACTAATAGCTTTTAATGAGCCATGTTCGGAGTAGATTGGTTTCCAGTCACCTGGAAAGCCCATCCAACGCCAAACCCAGCTGCTAAAACATTCGAGACCAGGCCACGACGCCCGTTGTTTCATCAACGGGACGCTGACAGCGCTATCTCTGAAGCCCTGACGGGACCTCGATGGAGGTAACTCTGTTACACTCCTCCCCATAGACATACTTGATTGAACTAGGTGGAATAGTTAATAGCTGAGAACTGATGCTCATTCATTCATATAAAAAATAGAATAACTCACGTTGTTAGAGTTTTTAAAAACTGATTTATTGGAATATAAACACAATACGGACTTGATACGGACTTGGTGAAAGAAATAATAAAAGTTAGTCCGTATTATTACAAATATGATATTACAAACATTACGTTACATTACATTTCCATTATAACAATGTCATAATACTACCACATAATACTAGTACGAAAATTGGTACAAAAATTTAGTACAAATTATTACAAAAATACAAAATTAATACAAAAATGCAAAATTACAAAAATACAAAAATACAAGATTAATACAAATTAATACAAAAATACTAGTATGAAAATTAGTACAATAACAAAGTACAACCTAAAACCTATTACATGATAATACAGAAAAAACAGAGTTTTGATTACAAATTACAGAAATTAGGTTACAGATGCTTGCACTGTATTGTATTGTACTGTACTACTGTTTTGTATTGTAATTTGCACAATAAAAATACGTTTACTGATGGTTTGGGGAAAGCCTTACTTTTCTTTTGTGGCGGTAGTACTGGGTCATAATGTATGTGACGAGTGACACGAGGAATGTACAGGAGGATGGTCCAAAAGCTGGGTGTTTTGAGTTTCTCATAATACGAGATGGGAATTGCGCGGGCATCGGGCATGTGAACTAGGTTAAGGTCGAGACCTTTTAGTTGAATTTCCGATTCCGGATATTGAGAGGGTTGTAATTGTAGTTTGATGGAGTTCATGATCAGGGGTCGGCCGGACAGTTCCTTTCGGGGGGCAAATTTGGTCATGGTATACTAATCGGTCCGTCCCTGGTTTCGCGAGATGGATTCCGTATAGGGTTCGGACTTCTGTCCCTTCTGTATTAATAATTTGAATCGTGTCTCCGTGTGGGAAGACAAGAAGGTATTGGTTGATTTCCGGTATTAAGTTCACGTAATTGGTGGGGATGTCAAGATTGACGTACTTGCATTGAGTTGGAACCTGTTTGTAAATTGAATTTCGCATGGTAGATCTAATTCCGATGTTAGGTGACTTGGACAGAGAGATAGGTGACCGGCAGGGCACTCGTAGCGTAATGCTACGATTCTTGAGCTTGTTTGGGATTTGAGGAAGAATCTTTTCTTTGGGATGATGGTTACTATTTGAGCGTTTTCTAACTGTGTTGGTAAGGGTTCCACGTAATACAAATCGAAGTTTTCTGACAATGGGTATATCTAAGAAGTAAATGATTTCACTTCCCAATTGGACTTGAATGTAGGATTGAATCTCAAACAGGGCCTTATTGGAGTAATCTAGGAACGTGTTGCCGTAGAATTTGGACAATCTTTGTAATTCAGTGAAGAGTTCCCGAGAGTCGACTATGCTAGATGTAATTTTCCTAGTTTGCAAAATGTGAGTGAGTTTTCAATGTCTTGTAGGGCGCTTAGAAGTTATTTGAAGGTGTTCTAGTGTAGTGATAATTGCGTTGACTCGTCCTAACTCCAAGTTTATATATTTGAGATGTCTTAATTCCTTGATGATCACGCGGTTATTGTGTGCTATGGTATCTATGGTTTTGTTAAAATTCTCTAATATTGCTTGGTTGATAGAATACTGTGACTTTATTTGTTCCTGAAGGTCCTCTTGCTTGTTTGATAAATGGTTCAGGATTTTATTGTATTTCTCCTCATCGCGGGAGTCTAGATTACCAGTGATGAATTTTACTAACGTGCCTAGCCCGTTAATCAGTCCCCGTTTAGATCTAGTTTTGGGTGGAGTTATTACGATTTGTCTAGTTTCTGGTCTATAAGTCATTGTTTTTTCGGCGGTGTGGGAACTGTTGTGGAATGTTTTGAGGGTTTCGTTGTAAGTCAGTCGCAGGAGGTTGAGTTGATCCAAAATTTGATTGAGGTCGTAATAGTGTGAAAGGGTGTGGTAGCCCTTGACAATTTTTGCGGGTTTCATATTCACTGCAATGAGCCCAGGGTTTGAGGTTACATCGATAACCTCGATTCCGTACGTCGCCGTGAGAAAAAGGGGGAGAACGATCCTGGAACAATGAAAATCGATAAGGAGTTTTAGGACAGTGAACCCTTTAAAATTTCGGAACACATTTGTTCTCGAAGTTGGGGAATATCCTTTTGTTCGAAGGACAGGGCTTCTTTATGTGTTAGTTTTTTAGCGAATTGGCACATAAACACACCACAGTCATCGAAATTTTCTTGTTGGGGAACAGTCCTCAGAAGGGTGGTTCTCCAGTTTTCGGAATCGAGCATAACATTCTTTTTCTCGAGGTATTCGAAGGCTAGGTAAGATTGGATGTTCTCGAGGATCTCGATTGCGAAGCTGTTCCTAGTTTGAGTCTCCATCTCTCATATTTGCTCCTAAGGCATAATTCACAATTATTAATGAATTTTGTATTGTTGTCTTTAAATTGGGCCAGTAGAATTCTCGTTTTAACTTCTCGTATGTTTCTTCTATTCCTCTGTGATTAGTGTGACCTTCATGGTAGTTGCGGATTATTTTGGTTTGTTCTTCGTTTGTTTGTATGTCCCTCAGTTTTTTAGTGTATCTCGTGATGTCTATCTCCGTATGGGTGAATTGTTTGGTGACTACTTGCACAAATTTCTCATAGGTATCAGTTTCGAAATATATACCATATTTGACCTTTGGGTGAATAAATTCTTTAACAAATTTTGTAATTTCGGATTCGAATTGTGATTCGCTGACTGTTACTATCATGCGCGTTTTGTTTCCGAATAATTTGATCGTCGTAACGGGTTTAAAAACAGGGTGTGTGTACGGTAGTGAGTAATATTTGATGAGTGCATTACACATCCTAGAAAACCCTTACGGAGTATACTTGTGTCCATTCTAGATGGCGTGTGGGCGTGCTGAACGCTGTTTTCTCAATACTGACAAAAACGATTCCGAGACTTGGGGAAGAGGGTATTTGTCCTCTATCGTTTTTTGGTTAAGCTTCCTGTAATCGACAACAACTCGTTTTTTCCAAGGGCTTTCAGAGTTTTCTAACGATGCCTTGTTGAAGTAGTTCCTCCATTTGTTTGTCTAGTTCCTCTCTGTATATTTCGGGGAACCTATAGTTTTTTCGCGTATACCGGTACATTGTCTGTCGTCCTAATCACATGTTTTACGTTGTTTGTGAAGGTCAGGTAAGTGCCGTCTTGATGAAAGATATCCGCGTATTTTATTACTAACTGGGAGATAGCTGTTTTTTCTTCCTCGTTCATATGGTCCATCCTGAGTTGTCCTAGGTCGAATTTGAATTTGGGACAGTCGAAATTGTTGAAGTTTTGACTCACACAACGTGGGCTTCGAAGTCGTCTACTCGTACTAAGCATTGTGGTATTTCTATGGGACCTATCTTTTGGTAAGGGACGATAGCGTCACCTTCTTTAACATTTTTTATTTTCAATTTGAATTGTTGGACGCACCTACTGTCAATTTTTCATGCAGCATTATTCCGGCTCGCAGTAGTCTAAGATTGTCTAAGCCCAAGAGGAGGTCAAATCTGCTGTGGAAATCGAAGATGTTAAATTTTAAATTTAGACCTTTGGTTTGGAAGAGTTCGCCACATGGGACCATTGCGTTAGTTTTTGCCTTAGAAATTCCATGTACGGTTTTTACAAGGAAAGTACTTTGGGAAATTTTGTCGGGAAAAAATTTGTTGGCTATTTCGGGGTTTATGAAACACGATTAGACAAAGGCTGGTGTGGTCTAAAAAATTGTGATTTCGTCTATGTTATGTTCATAGATCGGGTCGATGTCCTGGGTCTGTTCATCTTGTAAGATTTGCCAAGTTTCATGGTCCCGATTTTGTTCCTCAGAGTCGGGAATTTGGGGTTCGTCATTTTCGAATGGAAATTTGGGTTGGATGTTCTCCAAGACATAGGCGCCCATTTTTGAGATTGGGGTTTCGCCGTTGAGGTTCTATGGGAATTAGGTTGAGATGTTTTGGGTTGTTGAGCAGACCTATTAAATGTTTGCACGTTTTTCGTTGACGCAGCGGCAGGTTGATAAGCCGGATGAGCGGAGGAATAACCCGGGGAAGGTTTGTTCCTGGGTTTTAGGTTGAAGTCGTTTGTCAACATAGTGAGGGCCATTCCCAAACTGGTTGGGCCTTTGGTCCTCAGGAGGCCACCCAATGGTTCCGAAATACCATGAGCGAACACTCTTAGGGCGTAATTTTTCATATACTCCGTTAAAATCAGCAGCGCTGCCCATATTCAGTTTGATGTAGGCAACCTGCGCATTTAATAGATGGCAAAGACGGTAAATTCACTCATTTCTTGTAATAGAGTATATGTATCATAAGTTTGAAGTAGCGCTCCCCTTAGTTCCTGATAGTTATCTATAGAATTTATGAATATTTTTTCCGTTACTTTGGGACCTAACTTTGAAGTGAATGTCCCCATGATTACTTCATTTTGAAAGTTATCTGGGTCGTTGTGGTCGTGGAATTTCTCAAATATTTTTCACATTGTTTTATAAATTTGGTTAAAACGAGGGGTTCCCCGTTAAATTCCGGGATAAAATTGTGTTCGGGCGGAAGTGGTGGATTTTCAAGTGGAAGTTGTGGTTGATTTTCAGGGGGAAATTGTGGTGGATTTATTTCCGGGTATGGGGTTCAGTGCCTGACGAATCAGGGCGGCCCCATTTATTGGTGGTGGTCCGAGTGGAAGGGGAATATTAGCGACGTTATTAGAAAGCTCCAATCCCAAAAGCTAGTTAAAAATTCAGTTATCATTTGTAGACATGCACATACAATACAAGGAAATAAAATGAAATTTATGAATTAATCAATCACAAACAATGAAATTAAGAAATGAAATCGAATGTAGTTGATTAAATTACGATCTTGTGAAGGTCGTGAGAGGTGAAGGTCGTCGCGGGTGCCTCTCCCCCCGGTAAGACGAGAGATAACGTCAGGCTCTCGCGGGGCGATAGTTGGCTGATTTAGAGATGCTTAGGGATAGGTGGGGAAGTTTCATACTATATATTAACTGCCGCCAACAGGCCATGTGTTTGAAGTCGAAAAATCAAAAATTAAATTTTCATGAATTGAGGGCACTAGTATTTGACCAAATAGTCTTTGCGTACAATTCAATAGGTCCCTTACCCCGACAAGCATCCTTACTAAGGGGCAAATTCAGAAGTCTGTCCACAGCTCTTTAGATCTCAGATGCAAACGATGTGGTGATTTTCGTTTCAGTTTGTGTTTCCCAAACGCTGGGAAATATGAATTGGTCTGAACCTTCTGCAAATATAGGCACAGTTGTGTAACTCAGTAAAGATTATAATGTGTTTGAGCTAATTCCATTGATCTCTAGTACTCAATAAAATAAAGACCGAAGATATTTTCGATTTTGTGGCTTATATATCTCAACTTGAAAAGTGAATTGCTCAAAATGATGCGAGCTAAGACTTTTTCTTTCAAACAATTTATATTTAATAAAATCAAATAAAATAAAAATTATAATAAAAAAATAAAAATAAATAAATAAAGTTTTAGACCGAGTTCCTATTAACAAGAAACTTTTCGAGAGGGGAGCTGAGTTGTGAGAACTTGTTCTTCGGAGAGAGCAGCAAATAATTATTTCTTTCTCCAAAAAATGGATACAAATTAGTTCTGTCATTTTTTTGTCGAATAATAATTTCATGGAAACACCAGGAAACCTTAGTATCTTTTGAATTGTGTGCCTTTGGTACTGGAATCATGCTAGTTTAAAAATAAACTCTTAATTGCCCACCCTTAAATGGTTCCAGGAAGATAATTTTATATGCCAACATTTTTTTCTCCAAATTTGGACCCTACAAACTAGTTTTTTGAAAGCTATGTTTTGCTGTTTGAAGGTTAAAGGACTAGTTGGCGGCCTTAACTTGTGGGGACATAGAATTATAGGTAATTTTTTCCAATCCGTCTCCAATATTGATCGCTGTGCAGGGGTGCGAGTTTAGAATAACGTGTAGTTACCCCGAAAAAAATTAGGTTCCTATGGAATTCGAACCTAGGAAAGTAAAATTATGAGACACAACATGAACCAATGACCCACACAGCCTTTAAAGGCCCATTTACACTGAGCGCGCACCGTTCATTTTGCAAACAGGTGGGCCGCGCAAAAAGTTTGCAAACGTCGAAAAGCAGGGTTTGTTTCCACTGCCCACGCATGGCCAACCAAACAGTTGTTCTCGAGCATTCGTGGAAAAACTGAAGTCGACGGAGCGACCCTACGCACGAACAAACGCTGTTCACAAACATTGCACGTGCAAGTGTGTTTAGACAGCACGCGCACCATGTTCGTGAACGTTCGCGAGCGATACGCTCTCAGTGTAAATAGTCCCTAATATTAACCTTGTACGAACGAAATTGAGTGATCTATTGAGCAACGAAGTTGTAGAAACCTACTTCAATGAAGAATAATAAAGTTGAATAAAAATGTTGAATATTACCCCGAAATTAAGAGTTAAAATGTTGGATAAAATTCGATGGTTATGGTATCGTGAGATTCAAACAATAGCTGATACCTTTTACAATAGAAAGGACATCATATAGTCACATGTGAAAGAGAGCTTAAACCTTTGGCCATGAGCAGGGAAGGTGCTAGGAGATACACCCTGTCAAGTAGTGCAAACAAAGTGAAAGGTGAAAGTGAGAAGGTGTCAGGTGGGAGGAGAGGGTTGTTCAAACTAGTTTCAACATTGCTTTTGTTTGACTCTGTTATGGATTGTTACTTATGATAGCCTAACCGTCAAAATCATTAAAACTTTGTACGTCATTATTTCGCAAAATAGACAACGTTCATAATTAACTTTGGTTTTCTCCATTCGAGCTTGGTTGGTCGGCAGTTACCTAAGTCTCTAGTACACCTGAAGACGATCGAACGTTGTCGGCCTTCTTCGGGTTCATTTGGTTTGCTCACAATTAGATCTTCTTGAAGGGTTATTCATTACGATGCCATAGATATCGGTATACTTTCCGATTTTTCTTGGATCTAGTTGGTTTTGTATCAGCAAACTTTGGAGGTGCTGTTCTATTACAAACCTTTTCGTTATCACCACACTGCCCGCCGTGTCTAACTAATCTAAATTTCTACTAAGGGATTTGCTACTTGATGTTATGTACTTTTGAGATGCGAGCGAGGCGAGCATCCAGACCACTGATCTAAACAAACAACTTATCCGTGAAAAATCTCTCAAAGAGTGGGTGTTGACAAGCTTAAACTAGTTTTGACTAATAGTTGCACAGATCAGTGGTCTGGATACTTCAAGTAGTCATACATCTTATACGCTACTTTAAGTAGTCAATTCTTCAGTAAAAATTCAGATTAGTTGGACAATGTTTGCTGACACATAACCGACTAGAAATCTATACAATCCAGAACCAGATAAAATGTGCAGTAATCATGAATAATACCACAAGATAATGCATAGTATTCCATCACGGTTAGTTACATTAATAAAGTACTATAAAATTATAGGTACCTACTGTAAATAGTTTAATAACGAGAATCACGTTAAACAGCTGACTAGGTAACCTTTCTCAAGCGGAGTTTCGATCCCACGAAAAAATATTTCCCCTTTCTGCTTCCGATAAACTATAATTAGCAATGCATTATTCATGCACTTATTATTTTCTGAATACTGAAGGACCTTCCTTTCTGAATGGGACCCCACCGTATCAACCTCGAGCGTAATCATCGAACATTATACTTATGTATGAGACGATCATTAATGTCCTCATCTATTTCACGCCTGATTGGGCCGTTTGGGACAACCTTCGTCAAAAATTGGACATCCGTACCTCTTTTTTACAACCTCACGACCGAATAAATTATTTTTTTCTTCGCTTAATCTTCCAATTTTTGCGATGCCGTCATTTATTTAGTGTGTACGCGTCAATATCAATTTAAATTGGAATGTAAATCATTATGAAAAGAAATAATAGATCAAGCGTTATTTTTACAAAATAGTTCCACATCTTCACTGTTTATTTGCTTTAAGAATATTGGAGTGCATTTTGAAATATACACAATATTGGGACGAACTGGTATTTAAGGAATTTCCAGAGGGTGTTTAGTAGCATCGAGAATTTCTTTTCTAGCACGAAAATAAATTCCATCACCATGTTGACACCAACCGCACTAAACACTTTTTTATATTTTTCAATTTAATTTAATGGCTTAAGCCGCACCTCAACCGGAAGGGTCATTAGCGGCATTGAACAAGGTGTCTAAAGGGACACTAAAAGTGGCACAATTCTAAGGGGAGTTATGTTGCCCTCCGTCACCAAATGGAGAGCTGTTATGGACTCCACTAGAAAATGGGGGGGGGGGGGGGGGGTACAGTGAAGCCCCTGTTTACCTCCTAAAGTGAAAAAAGATAATAGAACTAAGACCTAAAAACTTTAAGTGTTTCAAGAAGTAATTGTGTTTATGTGGAAATGAATTGTATAATCTTGGGAAAAAGTAATGTGTAAAGTTTCTTGAATTATTTCTAAATACCTAAATACATGTTACCATATATAATCAGCAAAGTGAAATAAAACTATGACTAGATTGTATGAGTACATAAATATATCACAGATCAGATATCACAGGTCTTCGTAGAGATCAGTCGCTCTCAGGTATAACAACAGGGATCGGACCTTGTTAGGTCCAGGTTGAACTATAACCCACTGAGGGAGGCAGATGCTGGACTCGGAGGTCCACAATGCAGTCCTCCAGGATGTTGCGGATGGACAGATCACCACGATCGTGTATTGATGGTATGCGCTATTGCCAGACACAACATCTTGAATTTTAGGTGTCTGTGAGTAAGACCGGTATGGCCAGGTCCAACACAGTTGACTACAATGCGGTCCCTCCTTAGAAGTTGGGTTACGAAACACCACGCAGACCAGTGATATCACCCTGCCAGATGGAATTGGCTTTATGTTGCATGTAGGAGATTTGATTCTCAATGCGTTTAGGCAACATATCGATGGAGTGATCACCAATGACTCTCTTCGCAAGGGCATCCGCACAATCTTTGCCCATGAATGCTCAATGGCTCGGCATCCACATAAAAGTTGTGATTAAGCCCAATGTTGTGGCTTGGTATTGCGACACAGGTAGGCTAAGAATTGGAGGATCATAAAAATATGTTTACCTAATCGCCTCAACTATACTTAGTGAACCGCTACAGATCACATAATTCCCAACGCCCATCAGCTGGCAGTGTTGAACAGCCAATTTTCTGCCCACAGCTCTGCTGCGAATGCAGACGCGACAGGTGGTAAGCGTCCAGTGATTTGGAAGCTGGACCTCCTAGGAGCAAGACCAACACCATCAAGTGTATTTGAGCCATGAGTGAACAGGAGAGTGTGTCCAGCGTATCGCTAGATCGCCTCATTGTTGTGGCATTTGACGATGTGTGGGGGTGTGTTACCAGACAACTACAGAGTGTTTTGTTGCATAGTACAAACTACGTAATGGAAAAATTATATATTGGCCACGGTATTTTAAATAAGTTAAGAAATGTTTAAAGCGGAAGTAAGAACTCGAGAAACCAAAAAATTCACGAGTTGTATGCATGCGGTCGATTCAGACAGAGCGAAGCATGAGTTTACTACTTGAGTGTGTCCACTCCTTCGAGGATCCCGCCTACGTTGGCATAAGAAATTTATGGTATGCGGAGGATATTGCAATCTAAGAATTCAGGTAAAGGATACCATACATGGTGGATCACACCGATATTTGAAGGAAAGGCGAAGTTACAATAAACTCACTATCGAGGCGGATTCCCCAATGTGAGGATTCAGCATTGCGAGGTGTGGATGCAACACACAAACTATCTACCCGAATAGCGAATTTAGGATTTTGGAGCGGATAGAACTCTATCGTATACTACAGTCAGACAAAACCCTAATAGGTGGGAATTTGCTTCCTTAGTAATTTCAGCGTCGGGTCTTGTTTATAATACGACCGCAAAGTTCGAACAATTTTCTATGGAAGTTGTTGCACTCGTTATTGCTATATATTGCTTTGACGATAAAATAAATGTCCAATAGACCAGTTAAGAAAATATTTGGTCTTATCTGGCTGGACGCTGATAGTAGGTATTGCTTTGTTATAGTGCTTTTTTTCTTGTATATTGTATTTCTGTATTTTGTGAAACACGGAGTATTTCTGTATTTTGAGAAACACAGTGTATTGAAGAACAAGCCAAGCCATTTATTTCACTGACAATTTCATTAATTGAAGTAAAAAAACTACTTTAAAAACGGTGTATTTCTATAAAAAACTGTTCAAGCTTTGCGGTCTTATAAGAGAAAAAACCTTCAATGTCTTGTATTATCATGATGAAAAAATTCTAAAGTGTCACATTTACCAAGCTAAAAACTTCGCATTTTTTACATTTTATGTCTTTACTTTGGCACATAAACGAAAAAAAAAGAGCTAAAAAAAAAAGCAATACGGTTGGTTGTATGACGATTTCCGCTTACAACCGAGTCACTATGGGTTGATCCTTCCACTACTTTCAAATCTGAGCGAAATAGATGTTTTAGGAAATTCAAATTTGCGCATGCGAATACGCCTCCAGTAGCCCGACTACCATAAATCCTAAGGGAAACTACGTAACGTACGGCTACTCCAAACCGACCCTTTACACAGATTTGCTTCAGTCTTACCGGCTTTTCATTTTCACAACCAGTTTCACGCTATAAGCTCAGTTGATCCACTCGCTATGAAATCTTTATCACCTAGGTCCATTTTTCAACTTACAACTTCTGATTTTCCATCCAAATCTTTCATTGCTCAATAATCCATAAACACATCTTTCTTGTAGCCACGTCAGAAATTTCGCTGTAGAAATCCATCCAAATCTTTCATTGCTCAATAACCAAGAACATGGGATTTAATTTGTGCACCAACAAATGATGATATACGACACGCAGTGGAGTGACTGATATATTCTACTTGTTGGCAGATGTTAATCTGATATCAAAATTATAGTACTTGATAATTGACACATTAGAATAAACCTTGGTCATTTGCATTATACATTGAAGTTATATTGAATTGAAAATAGTGTAAGACTTGAAGCAAAATTGAAGTTTGACTAGATTTTGATGACGCAATAAATCAAACTTTGTATTTTCATTTCCTGTGAAGGCCTATCAGCTAATAATCAGGCGGTATCATGAAATCCCAAGCCAGCTTTGAAATTCTCAAAAGCACCAATTTTCATTTTCCACTTTTTGCTCCCCCTGAGGGCCGTCATAATAACCACCTCACACGTCGAGCGGGTTGTAATGACAATTAATTGGTAGGTAGCCGCCGTGAGAAGCTTCTGCAATATCCAAAAGGCTCTTTGAGAGCCCCAAACAAAAGGATCTAGCGAGACAAAAACTGACCACAGCAATGCTATAGTAGATGGCTTTGACCTGGCCACATCTTGGTATGGCGAACGGCATCTGCAAGATGTAAATCATTAATTACAGTGACGGGGATTGTCAAAATCAACCATACGCTGTTCAAAATTACCAATTCAACTGACATGGCTCGCGATCGTTATAAAAATCACCAGAAATTTGGAACATCTGTTCAGCGTTCTAAAGGACCCTCATTAAATGATTTGAAGCCGAAGCTTAGCGGTGTGGTGGCTGTTGCTACGGTATAATTAAATAATTGTCGACATTCCCCCGATGTTAACTCAAACTAACGGTTTTTGTTTGTTTTTAAAAATATTATATAATACACATATCAATATTATTATTCTGTACAATCTCTGAAGAAGAACGAAAGTCGATTATTGCAGCTGCACCAAGATTGAGCATAAAATTGCGATAATTTTCCGAGCCCCCTAAGTCCAAGTGGTCTTTGGTACTTATCTACCTCGTAGATAGTTTACTCACAAAGTAATCGCCAAGATGAGAAAAAGGTTTAGAAGAAAAACGCTGCGAATTACTACACAATGATTTATTATTTCTGTATTAGATCACCTCAGTGCGGGGAACAATGGTCTATAGGTAATTGCTTAAAACGGATTCTATGGAGTTGTTATCTAAATAAAACTACACGGGAGGAAGGCAACTACCGAAAGAAAGTAAATTGTAGACAACCACCCAAGAAAACTAAATAAATTGTGAATGCTTCTAGTGAGGTGATACAGTTGAAAGCCTCTAGAGTACCGAATAAGATCGAGCTAATTATAAGAAATTCAGCCTTCTCCTGCACATTTATGTCGCTTTGCGATTCACAATCGCGTTGAAGATCTTTTTAACCAGCACTACTGTACAGTGCGCGAACGATTGATCGTTCAAAAAAAATCACCCTTTTATTGAAGATATCGATTTTTAAATATTTTAACCATTAAATTGTTGCTCTGGGGGTTGATTGAAAGCAATTGCAGACACGTATACTGCCGATGTATGATTTTTGACAAATTTTCTTAACTTTGGTCCAGTAGTTAGATAAGCAGTTCGGACGTCAACTTTTTTTTTTTAATTCTATTAGATTTTTGGATTCTACGTATCGTTTGTCCCACGTATTTTTCTGGGACAAACGTGGTCACTGTAAGCACGGCCCACTTTAATTGATTATTGAACGAAATGATAAAATACCTAGGTAATACGGACACGAATATCACTGTATTTTCTACTGTAGTAGTGTAATATCAAAGGACGATGAAATTTAGAGGAAGTTTTATGAGGTACTCTACTCTATTTCTGAAAATGTAATTAAATTGGTGACCTTCATGACAACGAATTTCACAAAGGATAACGTGGAGGGACGGATTTTTTAAACTATTTTGCATCTTGAAGCGCAAAATGAAAAATAACATTATTCTTCGGGTTACACTATTCTTCTTTGTCGATATCAAAGGTTCTTATTTAAAATAATAAGCTAAAATATCTAACTGTATAGACAGAGTCATCTTCTTCAGTTGTATTCAGTTTCATAGAAAAATGAACAATCAAAAGCAAGTTAATGCTAGTTAAGATAAGTTGTAAAGCAGTGCAATATCATTGTTAGCGATTATAGATTCTGTACTCCAAATTTTACCTGAAACCACATTTCTGATCCACCTGTTGGTACATGAATAGAGCTAACACTGACCAACCCTATCTGCTATCCCACAATTCAACGGGTACCGTTGGTTAAGCCATTAGGTTTTTTGGCAATGCCCCGATCCTATGATTCATTCCCGTGAACAGGGAGATTACAGCAGACCTCAGCGACACTGTCATCCATCCACCACCGAATGACCACCCCCCGCGGTAATTACTCTATTGTCGCGCAGAAAACCGCACCCACCGAGACCATTGTGCTCCAAATCCAGAACTTCCCCGTTTCGAGCGCCCCTGAAAGCCTTTTTGAGGGAGAGCGTGAACACACTGAAAAAAGAAAGAAAAGTTCCATATAAATTATGTTGGAACGGTAGTTAAAATACCAATTTACATTCCGTGCTCCGCCTCTACCGTGTAGCTCTGTAACTGAGTGATCCCCTCTGATCGGGCTCCCAATAGAGAGAGATATCGCCTAACACCCAACAACACACACACACTCGGCCACTCATACGCGAACAACGCGCCAACACCTCGCTTTTTCCATTCGCCGATCAAACGGTTCTCCCCTAAACTTTTTTCCCGTTTGGATCGAAAACCGCCAACTAATATGTTGACCCCCTCATTCGCCCGGGCCCCTGTTGGAGTTGGATTATTTACCCAGGACCAGCGTTCAGTGGGACCGATTGTAGAATAACCGCGATATTATCAGAAACCCCCAAAGGCTAATGTGGTGAGTTTCGTGCGAATAAATTTCACTATGGCATATGCAAACCCCTAGTTATACAAAACATGATTTAAAGAAAGAAAAAAAAAAAAATAAATAAATACGAGGGGTATCCAGAAAAAAAGGTTCCCCGATTTTTGGCCCCGCCCCTAATGAACCGGAAAACTTGAAACTTTCAGGGATTTTCAGTTCTGGTGTTGTGGTCACACTGAATTTTTTTCATAACCTGCTACCGCAACCGGAACGCGTAACCTCACTGTAAACATGGATACCTTGGCCGGGGACGTGTCCAAACTGGAAATCCATTCTGTGATCCGATTTTTTACCCTAAAAGGATTACCCGCGAATGAAATTCATCGAGAACTCACCTCAGTATACGGAGAAAACATTTTGAGTATCCAAAAAGTTCGGAAGTGGCGCGTAAAGTTCGCGGAAGGGCGAAAAAGTGTGAGTGATTTGCCGCGTAGTGGACGACCAACGAGCGCTCGCCGAGGTGAAGTCGTTGATGCCATTGAAGAAATTCTGCTTAGTGACAGACGGTTCACAATCGACGAAATTTTCAATGAACTTCATCCAAGCATCAGGGAGAAGAGCAGCAGAAGTTCAGTAGGTGAGATCGTTTCAAAGGACTTGGGGTACTCTAAAGTTTGCGCTCGTTGGGTTCCTCGCCTTTTGTCGGACAAGCACAAACAAAACCGGGTTGCTGCCGCCCAAAAATTTTTTGAAATGCATTCTGTTGAAGGAGATTTCATTTTCAATCGCATTGTGACAGGTGATGAAACGTGGGTGCACCACACAACTCCTTTTCTGCGGGTAATCCTTTTAGGGTAAAAAATCGGATCACGGAACGGATTTCCAGTTTGGACACGTCCCCGGCCAAGGTATCCATGTTTACAGTGAGGTTACGCGTTCCGGTTACGGTAGCAGGTTATGAAAAAAATTCAGTGTGACCACAACCCCAGAACTGAAAATCCCTGAAAGTTTCAAGTTTGCCGGTTCATTAGGGGCGGGGCAAAAAATCAGGGAACCTTTTTTTCTGGATACCCCTCGTAAAGAAAGAAAAAATAAATATATATATATATATTTATATGTATATATATAATTATTATTATTATTAATAAATTAATAAATAAAATGAAACTAAGACAAAGTGCTACCAACCAGGTGATTGCAGAAATAAGATAAAGAAAACATAATGGTAAGTAATGCAAGTTTGGACGTCCCGATGAGTGGATATTATATGATTTTGGTGAGATTAGCGAATAGATAGTGGTTTTACTTGATGAAGCCGCTCCATTTAACATACCATGAATGTGCTGCGAGGAACTACCCCTCCTTACCCAGACTCAGTACCAACCGGGGGGGGGGGGGGGGTCGAAACCACGCTCTGCTACTGTATGACAATGGAGGTGATGGAAATGGAGTAGTTACCCCTTCAAACAGTAGAAGTGACAAACCTGCCAGCCCCAGAGGACACCCAGGAGGAACCCAGAGAATATCCTGAAGGCTGAAGTGCCCAGGAACTATGCCAAGGTGTAGCATCCGCAAGACACTCGAGAAGGTGAAACTACCCATATCCATCACAATTTGAAGATAACTTTGACGGATTTATGTGAGGAGGAGTGATACAGGAGGCAAAACCGAAATACCGTAATATTTGCAACCAATTTGTAAAAGGCGTTCATGAGTGTGGAAGGGGTGGAGTGGGGAGGTGTCTCCTCTTAGCAGATTTGTTATTTTCACCAAGAATCATATACAGACCAGGCATAGGGACGTGCCTGTAATGCTTGCATTACTTAGCAATATGTTTCTATGGATCATCTGTTTTTCTTCTATGGACATCTGCACTGCCAGTTGGCTTCCAGTATTATATGCGCTAGTGATGAGTGTCAGAAATGAGGTTGTGGAACGAGCCTAAATTCAAAGTGCCCAAATGAGCCCATTACCAATTGAGTCCATCCCTCTCATTCGTCTCAGCGGGAGATGCCAAAAGAGCCCAAATAGTTAGATCTCAAATTAACCCAAATAGTTAGATCCCAAATGAGCCCAGATTTCAAGAATCCAAATAATCCCCAAGCGACGAATATACTAGACGTGCTGAATGGTGAAAGAAAAACAATAAAAATGCCACATTATTTTGGACTAGAGATGTATTTAATATGTCTTCTTGGTTTAAATCAGATCACAGGTAGTCACAATAATGCCACATTAGATGCCACGGTATTTTAGACTAGAGATGTACTTAATATATATTATCTTCTTGGTTGAAATCAAATCACAGGTAGTCAAAAAGTAGCAGGTACATTAGATCGTCGTCACGGGTCTCACCAGAGATCAGTATATTCTATATTACCAGATCGACAAACAATACAGTATAAAAATATCGTATAGCAAGGCTCAACATCCTAAACAGCTTTAGCAAGTTCCCATTGTCAGTTTCATCTTCATAATAATTGAATACACCTACCTGATGAATTTCTCAACCTAATCCTCCCCTCCTCATGGATCTTTTTGACCCGTTCTGGGCTCAATCCACATCTGCCCTGTCAGAAAGCCGAGTAACTCCATCATTTCAACAACGAATCAGGGTGCATCCGGTAAGTGATAGGTACGTGTTTTAAAATTCTTTTTTTAAATGGTGTCGACAGGGTTTATGGGCATATATACGTTAGTGGTGAAACCAAATATTACGCGCCCTCATATTTAGAAGAATACAGAAAAAACGGTGACTTGGTCCTTCCTAAAACTTGGAAAAATTGAACCTTATGCATACCTTCCCAACATTATAGCCAATTTAATGTTTAATTTAGTAATACAAAGGGATGTTTTAGTATTGAACTCTTTTTTTTAACAAGAAATGTAGGGTTTATTTTGAAAATTGACCCCAAGACAAATTATGTCAGTCAATACAATGTTTAAGGTCGGTCTCTATGAAATGTTTCACTCTGAACCGAATGGTAACACTAGCAGATCCCTTCAAATTCTTCATGACCAAGTTTTACCCGTATATATATATATATATATATATATAAGCTAAAAAGTGTTAGTTAGTGATTTGCGCTCAACTCGTCTATTGTCTTTATTTATCTTGGAATAACTAGGCTTCTGCAAGTTTGGTCGACTTGCATGCTGAAAAGGAAGGACGATCAAATAGTTAAACGATGAACGAAATACGGCTTTTGCCCATGACTAGTCCGCCCAGTTCATCCTGCTCCTACATTATTGAAATTCACCTTTGAAAACATGCTTCGCTAACACGAACATCGATTTTGACCGTTAATAGCCCTAAAGCAATACAGACTTTCACAACGAGGAGTTTCCTGGGGTACGAATGGAGAGTTACATTAAAGTTGACCCATTAGTTATCAATGGTTGGAAAACAGCCTAGATCAAATATACACCCCACCTTCGGTCAACATTAGAATGCAAATACCACTTCTCCCCAAACCGCTCTTCTCCGTGAAAGCGGAGAGGGTGAGTGAGAGCAAAACCACCCTTACATCAGATGCTTCCGAAAAATATATTTGCTTTGTAGAACATCATGCCGCCAGGACTGATGTTTGCTCTGACGTAACCCGGGTCGTACCTACCCTTTTTTTCCTAATATGCTACCTCTCTTAACATTTTTCTTAGCGATTTTCTCCTAACTCGAGGGAGCGGTTCTTTTCTGCTCATGAATGGAGAATCTTTCGCGTAATTTTCGTATTGAATGAAGAATGTTCATTTTTCTGGTCGAATAGGGGAGGAGAGAGAAAAATGGGAAATCCTCGCGGGTGTAGAAAAATGTGGAGATGAAAACGGGGTATGAGGGGAAACCGTCGGTGATAATATTAGCTTTTCCTTTTTGCCACGACCCGATGGTTTTGAAGAGGATGAACGGATCGGGTGACCTTTTCGCGGTCCATATCCTTTTGAAGTTAACTCGACGTCGGTGATGACGTAGTATAGGGGTGGGGGGACCCATTTTCCGGGCTTTCTCATCAAAACAGCTCGATTTTCCCGTCTGTTGAGGCACAAGCCTCGAATTTCCCTCTGAAGGTTCTCTGACTGGGGATTCACGAGGGAGTTTTCATACACGTCTAGTGTTTGGATTCGTTTCCTCCACCTGAGCGAACGAGTGAGAATGATGGTATTATCCGCACTTTTGGAATTGGGACGTGCGTGTAGGCGTTCCTTTGATGGTTCTATTAGATAATGACATTTTAAACGTATTGATGTAATGCGACAAGAGACGCCTCCCTAGATAATATACATACAACAACTCTTCTTCTTTTTATTCTTGTTGTATATTTTGTTCTTTCACAGCATTCTCTCTCTCTCTCTCTCTCTCTCTCTCTCTCTTTCTATCTCTCTCTCCCTCCCATCTTTTGACAAACGACCAATACCCTGATTAAAACAAAAGACATCAGTTCAGGATCAAGGTTTGGACAGCCTATCAACTTGGTCTAATTATTCAGTATTCACCCATACATTGTTCCAATTTCCCTCCAGGCATCACTCACTGGTTTTACCAGTTCAACACAAGAAGGATGAGCCCCCAGAGTACCAATTGGGCTCAGTGCCTTTCCAGACAAAATTCCAGTGGTGGGTGGCGACAGAATGTCCTTGAAAGAAGTAATCACTTACCTATTAGAACAAAATAAATCTGTCGGTCATTGGTATTCGCTGGGACGATGGCCACAGAAACAGCTTCTGTGCTCTTAGCTAAGCTGTTTGGTTCCCTGAGCTGCTACTGGAGTAAGCTGGCGTTGTCACGAACGTGCCAGAAAATGATAGGTTGGACCTTGTTAGGGTGAGGCTTTTCAAAGATAGAGCTTCTAAACTCTCTTGTAAGGTGTTTGCCTCCCTGAGCTGAGGAATAAAGATTTACGATTATGACTAATATTATAAGCTCGTAGAAATTATTTAAAAAAATATATATAATAATAATAATGTAAATAGGTACCCCCTTTTCTATGAAAAGTTGGGTGAAATTCAAACATTCTCTGATCTATGCATTGCAGTTGCAGTTGTCAGGGGAGTCATGATTGTGTAACCTACCAAGGTACTTTATTACTTACTAATATCTCAACACTTTCAACGGTACCTTTGAGTTGAATGTATTGACTGTTTTTGGAAACCTGGCATAATCCGGCCTAGGCAAAATTTCACTTTAGTTTTATTTTTAGGGTTATTTAATAGTATCAACTGTAATTGCTTAGTAATTCTTGGATTTATACCAAAGCATCAACAATTTGAAACCACTGAGAAAAACAGCATCCAGGAAATTGGCATTGAGCGAACGAGATGGTTAAAACATAGTAAAGTGCAGGTTGTGTGTTATTTAATTTAATAAATTTCTCCTCCGTAGTCGTCTACGCCTTCGCAGATAGATAAATTTAGATAATGTATATTGACTTCGTAAAATAATTATAATTATACAATTATAAAGTGTTCTGGGTAGAAGGACTATCCAATAGAGAAATAATAAACCTTTGTGTAATAATTTGTAGCACTTCGTCTACCTATTATCTTTTAATTCAGAATAGTTAGTCAAAAGAAGATGGTTTTTGTTTTCCTGATTGCAAACATCTCTCGATATCAAACTTATTTGGTCTCGTGAAAGTTCGCCAACTGGAGGTTTCACTACTCGAAATAAAAACTAGCGAAAGAGAACTATGACTCCGATTCATTCAAATTAAATGACACATAATGAATATGGAAAAAAAGGACATATGACTTAAAATGTTGAAATATATTCAATAGCAGCTGACATAATTTTGAAGGATGGAGCCGAACCCCTCCCGCATGTGACATACGGTTATTACTTTTTTTGTTTAATATCGTAACAACAATGGGGGAAAAAAGATGATTGCATAGGTATTAGGAAAAAAATCCTCCTTATTACACGTCGTATTACAGCTCCCAATTGGCCCCGCTTGTCCACCCAAGCCGAAAATTAAGTTGTCAGCAATACGGGCTCAACTATGAGTAACTTCAATCAAGTCGGTTCCTCCCGCACTCATCCGATGGCTCAAGTTGACCGGAAAAATATTATTTTCTCTGCCTCTCGCACGAAGTAATGACTATAATACCTCGCTATAAAATTGACTGTGCTCATTCTATGTCCTTTGTACATATACCAGGTGGGGCAGGTGACGAAATGCGCTTGATTCAAAACCCATAAATAGAACACTTATCGTTCATCACATACTTTATCTTTAAAAGATGACGTTTAATATCGATAAAGAAAAGCTCAAAGTCACAATTTATGCCTATATTCGGCGAAAAAATTAATGGAAAATTTCATTCCATATGAATTATTAAGCAGTTTTCAAACTAATTGATATTTCTTTTTATATGTATTTATATTGGCACATATTTATTTTCAACTACACGTTGATAGTGCTACCAACAGTTAGTATCCAATTACTGAGTGCCGTAAAATTATTGGCTACGGTTTTTTAATATAAAACCAATGATTCGGCTGGTTTTATTTTAGGATAATACAGGGGAGTAAAACCAAGCTCAGTTTTATTTATTTTTAATATTCTCAGAAGGTTAAACTTGATAAACTAAATCAGGAACAATGGAGCTTCTTGTTGTTATTTGACTATTTGAATTTAAGCAAGGAAAGTACCCTGGTGCAGTCCCTTTGAGTACATGGAAAGTTTTAACCTGGTACCAAGGTCTCGTTGCTTAGAAAGTGAAGAACCTGGCCGCTACAAAGGTCACTTGTTGGTGGTTTACGAGGATTGATGAGGTACATGTTTTCATTAGTAAATCTATATTAAAATCTTTTTCACAGTTGTCGGGCCAGGACACTTTTTTATGACATTTTTGGGATTGAGTATTTCCTAAACTGCCTACAAGCATGTAAATTTCGTATTTTCGCAGCTGGTGCCAGTTTCTCATGGTTTTAAGAGTCATAGTAAAACTTTCTTTAGCTCCAGATGGTTTTTAGGATGTGGCATATTCATGTTAATATTGGCAGACATTTCAAGTTCATATGCTTAGTACTTGAGGATTTTCATCTTTGATTCACAAATAAAAATCTTGTCAATCTCTATATTTTTGCTAGTAATTGCTCATATGAGATAGGTACCTAGCAATGTCTACTGTGATTTCGGAGGAGAAATTGGTAGACAACTTGGTCCCGATCCCCTCTGTAGTGATTTTTGCGTGTGAGAAATTGAGTCACGTGAGTTTGGAGAGAAGGGGACTTGTGCTGAGTGAGTCTAGCTACTTGATAAATAAATATTGAACTTAAAAATTTTTAATACGTTGGAACCTGAACTGGTGGAGCGCGATTGACCTATGAGCTAACGAAAAATGGAGATATGAAGGTTGATGATTTCCCACTGAGCAATCAGGGCACTTGAGGTACTACCCTGAGGCACTCTCGTCCTCGGACGAGGTAAGGAAAAGTCCCCGGAGCCCTGATAATTCAACGCACCGTCTAATTGATGAAGATAAGGAGAAAGCTCTGTATCCCTGATTAATCAAGGCAACGCCGTCTTCGATAACTAGAGAAGATACTGGGAGGCTTCTGGATCCGAAAATGAACACCGGGTGTCCTAACGGATAATGACGACTTGGAAGGTAGCGAAAGTTAGGTAGAACCAGAGCAGATGCAAAATGCCAGAATGGTGCTCTCGGCTAGCTTACAAACAGTTTTATCTCCCCAACGCCCAATGTCACCTACAGGTGACGCTTTTTTTATGACGTTTAAATACTGCTGGTAATTGTTTGGCTGCTTGATTAACATATTTTCACCTCCTTCAAGTATCCATGAAAACAGAAAACCAAGAAGAAGTTCGTTTTGAAACCCATGGATCAAGTTTGTCAGGACTAAAGTTTTTTTTATCACCATTTTCTGGCGCGTGCTGAGTTAGCTCTTGTTTTTCGTTCACCATGCTCAAAAAATGGTTTGTATTCCAACTGCTTTCACATTTTTGTATAGTTAGATAGTCATCTGAACGGAATCTGTTTAAATATTCGTGAATGTACCTGGGTTGGAAGGAAAAATGAGCTATACACCCGCAGGTGACGTTGGGCACTGTAGCAACTTAGACTTTCATCTGTTGCAGGAGCTCGGCATTGGCAATTCACATTCGTGTTACGTGTTTTGGGTTACTGTTTTCAATGTTCAGTTCGTTATTCTCATTTCGTTGTCATGCCAAGTAGGATTTTCATGTGTAATATGTGTACCTACGTTTCATTTCTCATGTACCTACCTGTTTTGAGGAGTTCCATGTGTATCTCACCATAGTGAAAACCCTAACTTGCTACAATAGCATACAACGCGTTTTGACCAAAACGTTGGATCATTGCGAGTGAGCGTGAAGGGGCGGAAGTGATGGTACCCAATGTTTGCTTTTGGACTGGATGCTGCCTGTCAGAATGCGTGGCTGCTTTATAATTTAACAACAAGAGAAAATAAGGCGATAACCTACTGTGAATTCAGAAGAGCAGTAGTTCAGAACTACCTCTTCAATCTCGGCTACAAGCCTAAAAAGACTCTATTTATCAGTTCGTTTCAGTGCCGAACAAATTGAAGAATAGAGAGAAAAAGGATATTACTAGTGACCCAATATACGTGAGTGTCTTGCCAGCAAAGGAGGTGCAAGAAATGCCATAAGCAAACCCGTTTTGTGTGAAAAATGTGCAGTAGGATTACATACCCATTGCTGGTATGATTATCATCGCAAATTGACCAACCCTTGAAGTGACTTTTTATACTCAATTCCATTTTCCACATATTGTTTCATTTTCAAATAGGTATTTTAATCAATATTGTGTACTTTCATAAGAATAAAACTTTTCAGATCAGAAACCACCAGTTTACTTAATTTGCCTTCTTATTTGCCCCAATGTCACCCACAGGTGACGGGATCATAATGGGTGGGGGGGGAGGGGCACGGGTGGTAAAAACACATTTAATGTTCTACTTAGAGCCTAAGTAGATGGAAAAATATGAAAATTTTGAAATTCCTCTGGTAGGTCATCTTTGGGGTCATGGCCTCTCCTTTCTCCTGAGCCTGTTGCCCTTTTCCTTTCTGTTCTCTTCCGAGGTTCCTTTTCACATAAATCAGGCTTTATACCCCTACAATACAGTTTAATTTAATATGACTTTTCATAACTGAGATTTATTTCAACCACAACCAGCGGTTCTCAGTGTAAAGGGACGAATACTGTTTTCCAAAGTTAAGTGTTTAAGGCAAAAACTGTCAAAAATTGTCATCAATACAGAAATGGCTCTAAAAACAACTGCAGTTCGTTCATGAAGTAGAATACTGAAATAAAAATCAAGATTGAGCCCTAGTACAAAAGCATCGAGCAGATAAGAAGAGATGTAAATATCATGCATTAGAAATCGTGTAATCGTGTAATCGTGTAGTTGTACTTGTAGCTGGATTCAACTTAGTTGCTCGGTCTTTGTCTAATCCTGAATAATAAACAGCAATGATTTCCGACCAATTTAAGGAGAGGACTGCAAGGGTTTCTTCTAAAATCCCCTACATAGCGACGTATTTTATGCATAATTAAGGTTTAAAGATGCTTCCATACTCCTCTACATTTACTGGGGTCGGATTTAGTAATGTTGGTACTGTCCCTTTCTTCAAATCAACGGATTTCATGTCAATCCACCTCGCATTTAGATATTACTGTTAGAGCTTTATGATGTAAACTTTCCCTCTTTCCCTGTTGTTTGGTATAAACACATCGTTTTCCTCTCTCACCTTTAATCTAGAGCGCACAGGTGGGCAGGGAGTGGGTCTCATCCCGATCACTCTGATTGGTCCATCCCTTCCCTTAATCCTTTCTTATCGCTACGTCTTAAAATCCTGTTACTCACTTCGACATCATCCTTCTTACCTGCCGCTAAATACCAATTAACCCACATTCGTTAATATATTTCTGTAATCACCAAAATTCTCGTGCTACCAAATTCTTTGAGTGCCGACCGTCTACAACTTTACGTGCGCGGCCTCCACTGGAAGCAGTACCGGATCCCGGATTTTCGGAGGGACTTCCCATCAGGCCTTTCCTACGACTTTCTTACCTTCCTACCTTTCCTATTGTATGCTTTGTTTTGGGTTGAATACCCAAAATCTTCTCGTCGACAGCGCCAAATCAGCCCTAGGTGGCAGTGGTCTTTCATAAAATACATTCAGGACGATTCCTGATGGAGGGACATAATATCCTATCAGAAATGATGATGTTTCGTTCAACAAGTTGTTTCATAGTTCTCAACGCTACGGGTGATGATCCTCTCAGTCAGTTTCTCCACCAACTAAAACTCAAATTGAGTACGTAACGAATTTGAGTTTATTTGGTATAAACTCGTACATCTGGTTATTTGCCAGTTGTCATGATTTTTTCAACCGAAGAATATCATATCGTCATGGGTGTCTACTTCAGTTGTTTTTGACGGGTGGCGAAAAATTTAATTAACGCTGAAAACCCAAAACTTTCACACCTGGGCGGTTGATCCTAACCCTTGACGGAACTGAACGCTCGGGGTGTTCGTCTTTGATGTGTATTAAACTGCGAAATCCAAGACAAAAGAGGGAGCGAAGGCGTGAATAAGCAAAGCGAGACGAACTTCAGATTCAAAAGAACTTGACGCAAAAAACGGAAAAAAAGTTATCTGTTAATACATAATTATATTTCGGGAAGTCTTATTTTTTCGCGAGGAAAGAGGAGTTTTTTTTTCACGAAAATATTTTTTTTATAACAGGGTTTGGCGAGGCACTTTTCTCATTTCCCCGAGGTGACACTCGTCAGGTGTTCTCCCATTTTCACTTTTCAAAAGAGGAACAAAGTTGAAAGAAAAAAAGGAATAACAAAATCGAGTTATGTAGTTGGAAATGAGGAAGAAGGAATCCTGAGAGGAAGGAGGTTGCAGTAACTTGTTTTTTTCTGTCTTAGCAGCAAAATAACAGGTGGCTTCGGGCGCGGAAGAATTTTAATTTCAAGTTTTTCAACAAGTTTCCGAAGTCACTGGTGCAGGAAATGCAAAATTTCTGTTTTCTATGTAAGTTTGGAGAATAGCGATGAAGTGGTGAAGGTATTGTTCATATTCCAGGATAGCGCGAAGCTGTTAAATTATTAGATCCAGACGTCTCATTAGTATATGATACGTATCGTAGTGGAGTGTGGAAGCATCTTTAAACCTTAATAATGCATAAAATACGTCGCTAGGTAGGGGGGTTTTTTTTTTAGAAGAAAACCGTGACACTCCTGTCCTTAAATTGGTCGGAAATCATTGCTGTTTATTATTCAGAATTAGACAAAGACCGAGCAACTAAGTTGAATACTAGTAATTACAAGATTTCTAATGCATGATATTTAGACCTCTTCATATCTGCTCAATGCTTTTGTACTAGGGCTCGATCTTGATTCATATTTCAGTATTCTAGTTCACGAACAAACTACAGTCGTACTCAGAGTCATTTCTGTATCAATGACAATTTTGGACAGTTTTTTGCCTTTAACACTGAATTTTGGAAAAAGGTGTCCGTCCTCATACACTGAGAACCATTGGTTGTGGTTGAAATAAATCTCAGTTATGAAAAGTCATATTAAATTAAACTGTACTGAAGGGGTATCATGCCTGATTTATATAAGAAGGAACGCTGAAAGAGAACAGAAAGGAAGGGTATATTTTATACCCCTTTTATACCCCTAATAATATTTTATTTCAATATAATATATGTCATAATTAAACCTTTGAAACATAGGCTCTATTTCGAAAAACTTTTAGTTGTACAAAATGCTTGGATTTAGTTTGTTTTCAAAACAGGTCAATCAACTTATCACAACAAAGTCGGTATATCCGGGTGGAGTGTCAATGGTTATCAGTACAGTATGGAAAGTTCGCTGCAAACATAACCCTCAGTAATTTTCATAGAGATAAGCCATGCAATAAAGATGAAACATTTCAGAAATTTCATGAGATGTTGGAACTACTCAATGTGAAAGTTTTTATTGTTCGAGTTATTTTAAAACTATAATATACATTACTTTACCAGAAAGATAGAATTTCCAGTACGGAAATTAGGTCTATTACCCAGAAATGACGAGGTAATTTGCAGTTAAAACGATAAATTTGAGTAATTACGGAACTTCTGTAATTAATGAGAAGTTTCTGTGAATTCTCCCTTTTTTTGTTTCTCCGTATATTTATCTTTTCATCATTATTGTGAGGAAGGGTTTATTAGTCAAGTTCCAAGGGAGATGATGAAGATTAATATTTCTATGGACCGCGGAGAAGGGCTGGAGAGGGGTCGGTGAAATCTCGGTTATAATAAAAAGGAGAACTAGAGGTAAAAGTGGTTTGAATGAGAACCGACGTATCAACGGGTTGAACAAAAGGGCCGAGGTAGTTTTGTCATCTTTAGGGGCCCTTTTCAAGAAAATTCCTGAAAACCTCGCGAACGGGAGAGGAAGAGCCAGCCCTTCGTCAAACTTGCAGTAATTATCGTCTTTTCATCGGCACTCCGACTTTACCGCTCGTCAAGATTCGTTGAATGGCCGCTCCGCAGCGCTGCTTGCCAGCAACCTCCAGTCCTTCCCCTTTTCAAATGCCAATCCCACCCTGAAAGGCAAAAAGCGAAAATAGTTCCTAACGATTGTTTTATTGCAGTTACCAAGGAGAAACGAGGTTCTCAAAGTAGACACTCCCCGGTGGAAGGTACCTTACCTACTAAGTGTTGGTCTTTTGTTGGTGGGAGTTTGAATTCAGGACTTGGCAAGGGAGTTGGAGAGACTGTTAAGAACAAGTCTATTTACAAGGAAGTTGAAGTGATCAACTGGTATCCATTGAGTTACCTCACTTTCAAGTCGGTTCAAAAGTCTTATTTTCCACTTAGTTGCTCGCGACTGTTGCTCTATCAAGAATCTGTCAGCTTCTTAATATTTTTCTGTATTTAATGTGTGGAAGTGATTGTTCAAACACCACTGACTTACATAATCGCTTGGCCAAGTGTTACACAAGGGCATATTTCAACTACACACATTGATCCGAAATTATGGGCATTTTTGCGCAAGACAATCTCAATCATTTCTAATTACCCTGCAGCTGACATTTTTTCGTGTTTTTCCCGGCGCTGAATTGAATTTAATGAAACAAATATCAAAGCCCTAAAACCGAATCCAGAACAAAATTCTGCGGAATATGTTATACACATAATTATTATATTTTGGTAGGTAGGTAGGTACTTTTTCCATGATACCTGAGTTTCTATTTCGTATTTCATGGCATCGTTAACTACCTATCAAAAATCGCCTTGAAAACTATGACAATTGTACCAGCTGATAGGTAGATGATATAATCCCAATGGAATTCAGACTTCCCGATATCGAGTTTATTACAACTTTTGAATCCCATTGGGCTTTTAAAGCGTAGGTAGGTAATCACCTACTTCAACTGCATTAATTTATTAAATTATTGATTAGTAAATACTTAGGAGCTACTCTTCATTAAATTATTATTTTTTAAATCATTGTTTCAACAACAGAAGGTCAATTACTTCCAATTTTACCAAGGTTGGAACGTTTTAGTCAATTTTCTAGGAATATGCTATCGCAATGAATCCAAAATTTCCTTCATGGAAATTCGTTTTGAAATTCCTTGAGTTTTAATGTTTTTCTATGTGTGTATATAGAGTTTGATCAAAAATTTCTAGTTCTTTTCAATTTGCGCGCAAACATAGGGTTGAAACTTTTCGTCTAAACTAAGCGTTACTCTTCCTGAGTTACCTGGTTATTTTATATTTCTGTAATATTCTCAGTTCTCGTGTCATTCTTATCAGCTTTGGAACCCCCGAGGCTAATTTCTTTCCCAATCGACTCACGTTGCTGAAATTTAATGGAGCTCGTTCGGGACACCTCAAAAACAATTTCGAGGTTCGGAGGTTCACTGAATAGCTGATGGGGCCTCTGAGGCTAATTTCTTTTCTTTTCAACCTGCCGTTTTACTAAGTTTTCGTTTTGTTGTTTTGACATTTTTGGAAAAGTGTTCAACATTCACCTACTATAAACCGTAAACTTGTAGGGTCCTGAGCTCTAAAGATGTGAACCCTTTTGGGAGGCACGATGCGCCAAATTTTGATCATTTGCTAGATATACATGGGGCTTAGTAGTAATTAAGGTTTTGGTGTAGCATATTGACCAATGATATACCATGTGTAGAAGGACTAAGCAGTGATAATAAGGATTTTTGGAAAAAACTAATACAGAAATAAACCGTTGTGTAATAACTTTGCAGATCGTTTTTGTATTACTTCCTCCTGCTTTGACGAGTCGGAGTAAATAAACCACTCGAACCTTGTCCCGAGAATGAATGTTGCGGTTCAATATTCGTGTAGAAAAATAGTTCTTTGGGAGCGCTCCGCTTATTCAACACATACAGAGTTAAAAGATCATGTATAAACTCCCTATAACCCATTTCGGTACTATGTCCCTTCAAAATAATTACTCAGCTTGATTTACTATTGGATACTCATTTGCCCTTATGAAGTGGAATACTTGGTGCAACTACCCATTCATTTATATAATTTGTTTATATTTCAAAATATTTAGCAGGTATTCACGAGGAAATTAGTCAGTCTTTTACCTCATCAGAAAACTTGAACTAAATGTATTGATTTAAATTAAACATTAATAGGATAATTTTGGGCGCTTGTTTGCCCAAAACCGACTATCTAAATAGTTTTACTTTATAAGCTGAAAGTCAAATACTGTTGTGGCTAGAACAGCGGTTCGAATTTCGCAATGTGACGAAATCGCGTGATGACAACAACACCAAAAGAGAAGGAGACAATGGTGATAGTTCACTTTAAGGGCACATCTTGATTGTCGGCTTCAATTATGTGAGATAATTGTATAGTAGTATGGAGTAAATGAATTCCATCTTCCCTGAACAATGCATTACTTGTAGGAGTGAGCGAGGCGAACGGGCGTTGATAGTGGCGTAGTATGATAATTTATTTCGTTTGTGAGGTTTCATCTATACGAGCTCGCTTTCCCTTCAATTCCACCAACAACCCTACTCATATTTGCATGATTTTAACAAATAAACTGTAGGAGCTTCTACAAATATGAGAAGCGAATATGACAAAGCGATTGGGTGAAGGGACACAAATGAGACACATGAGGTGGTGAGATGGTAATTTATTATTCATGCAACGTGTAGTAAATCAATCTTTGATAGTTTGTTACAGTCTTTGCTATTCATATTCACTAGAGTCGGACCTCAAGGCTGTCAAAGTTCTCTAATGACTATATTATTATTGTACACACATAAAACAACTTGTTTCAGAGTGTATTTACCTACCTATTTTGGAGAAAGTTGTTTTGATAGTGCTTAGTTCTGAATGCAGATCGAAGGCTATCAAGGAACAGAATATGAAGGATCCAACGTCATTGATGAGAAGATATGCCGAATATGAAGTGGGTATAATTGCTATACTCATACTCTAGTCACAATGGTGCACCTTGTTACAAAATGGTATATTTGGTTAAAATATATAAATTTTGGTTAAAAATAATTCAATTCTAGTTATATAGTGAGGGAAACTTTGACTATGTTTAGAATACGGAGGCGTAAACCATCTGCCCTTGAAATAGAGGCAAGGAACTAGAGACATGGTAGCATAACTAATTCAGATCATTGTATTACCTTCAAGATTTTCGATCAACAAAACTATATTTGAAAAAAAGTGGGCCATTTTGAGCTTTTTACGAATTTGTACCCATTATTCTACCAATTAACATATTTGTTTTGCCATTAAGATTCCTAATAAAGAACCTACACAAGGAAAAATAATTAAGAGTGGTGAAGTGAATTTTTACCACGCCACAGCTATCCAAACAGAGATTTTGGATTTTAAGCAATTACGGACGTTCCTATCAATTATTTTATTTCTAGAGTTTCCAAGATCCAAAATTTCTTAAAATTTCATTCCTTCCATTTTACCCTTTAGGATTTAAAGAATGTGGAGCTAAGGACACAGGTCCAAATGAGGCGTGTGATTATTGACCGATTACCATCGCCATCAATTGACCATTCGCAAATTTTGAAATGGAGGTTAACGTATATTCTAAGCTTTAGCCCTTAATTTCCAATTTCTGGATACCTACTATATACGTTGGTATATTGAAGTTTAAACCGTCAAAATTTTGAGGGATTAAACTTTTTCTCGGTTGATTACAAAGGTTCATTATTGGTAATAACACACCGGAAATTGAGGGTGAGTGATGGAGAGGGTCTGAGAGGTTGAATGGATCATTATGGCTGTCGGAGAGGCCAATATATATATATACCTAGTGAATTTTGTAATTTACCTCCTAAAATCGGTTGCCAGTTCTCTGAGAGAAATAATGTGATGTGGCTTTTGATGAAGTGTTCCAACCAGACATCTTCAACCTATAGTTCAGGCCTCCTGAGGCTTCATTTAACATTCAGCAATATTATTTGTTTCTTTAATGCAATTGTAACGGTTTCCTTGATAGGGGATAATGTATTAATCTCCACGTATTCAATGATGACACAACAGAACGCAACTGTTGATTCAAACAGTAAAAGTGTTTGTGGTTTCCGTCCAATTTTTTTATAAGGTCGTTTCCTCTTTCTTAAAGCCATTGAATAGCTCATAGGTGCGTTATTTGGTTTTGGAAACAGAACGTTGCTATATTCACTTCTTCCATTGACGTAGTATCTTTCGAATAACGGGGTTTCCAAGAACCTGTGGACAGACAGATGGATGTCATTGTAAAGGGAGGGAACATTACCAATGGTCTTCTACAATCAACGAACGACTAGCAGACGTTTCTTTGACAAACGACGGCAAACAGTAGGAGCCCCTTCCGAGCTGAACCAGCGGGTGGGGATCCTTCTTCAGACAAACAACACAAAACCGCACTTACAGCTCGTCGCGAGAGGTTAGGGAATGGAAAAAAAGGAGGTAATATATATACAGCCTAGTAGACGTTATAATAGGAGGGGGTCCGAAGAAGGTGCTTCGCCTTCTATAGAACCGTATCAACAGGATTTCTGGCTACACTCAACTGCGAGAAGCCACCACGAGTAATCTGTATTCATGATATCTCATTTTCGTTTATCTTTTTGAATGTGTAGGTGCTGAAATGTTGTAATCGACCAAGAAAAGTTTATTCGTTTATTGATTGATTCAATTGCATAGAGCCGAATGAGATCACCCTGTGTACGTTCATTCGTTCTCTCTCCTATGCGGGCCTTCAGCAGGGAGCAAGAACGCCAGGATGAGTGTGAGTGAGAACTGGTGTTGAAAAATGGCAAAATGGGCTGATGGGTTGGGGTGGTGTCCGAGGGAGGGGGGGGGGGGGTTCCTAGGTAAATTTTAAATGATTATAATTGGTAACAATAAATTCAAAAAAATTAGCCGTCATAAAAGCGAAACCACGAGTTGTCAATCAGTTGGCTAGCAGTTCTGGCACACGCACTACTCTCTCCTCTAAGCATTTGGCTCTTCGAGATGGTACTGGAGTGAGTTAACGGTATCATTATTTTTAGCTGCTTTATATACCTGATATGTTTAGTATGTATGTTGGGAGCCATAATAAATAGTGGGAAGGTGGACCACACTTTTTTGAACACTTGTATGTCTTATATTAACATCTACTAGCTATTTAATTACGTAGAATTGTAATTCATTCCTCTTTAGGAGAAATGTTAAGTTTTTCAGAATTCCTCTTGTATTTCCTCTATGACATGTGCCCCTATCCTCGTCGACTACGTAGTATGAGCTATTATCACTTTCCTTACCCCCTAGTAGAACTCATGTAATGAATCTGGTAATAAGAAGTATATCTAACAACGATTACGCTCAATTCCGACCGCCCGCATCTGAAATAATAAGGTGACCAGGAAGTGACTAGGATTTGTTGACCCGAACCGAACATTAATAAAGTTATCTTCACGAACACAACATTTTTTTTCAGTTAATTACTCCTAATCGTGGTAGAGGAGCTACCAGCTGACCCCTGAGCCGGAGGGTGGGTCCCTGAATTGAGCTAAATGTGCCTTTCATTGCCGTTGATTAGTAAACCCGGGCTGGAGGGTTGCGGGAGTATTTTCTCACATCATGCCACCGGGACTCCCCCAGGGCGTTCCATCAATGCCATTCCCGGACGCCGCCAGTTCCTTTAAACGGGTAAACGAGAAATTATATGACTCCTTCATCACGTGCAAGAGAAAAATGTTCATTTAGAAGGGTTTCACTCTTCACAGAGGGGTTTTTCTCACGCATTTTTATTTGTCCGACAACAACCGCTTTTGCTCACTTCAAGGCTGTAAGTACTTTTTTTTCGAGTGGAGGGTTCACTAAACACACACCGCAAAGGTGAGAACAGGGTTTTTTCACGTTCTATTTACACAGAATCGTTATTTTCATTACCTTTCAGTTATTTATCACGATGTGAAGCAGACTTTAAACACACGAAATGCCAAGTTTAATAAGTCAGTGAAACTATACCCCCTGGAAAGTTTGTAGCGAAGCATGAAATATCATGAGGTTAATTAGTAACCACAATATTATCTGACCGACTCATAACACCATTTATTGTTTGAATTCTAGTAGAATTTTGGTAAAGTAACCTCAAACTCGGCTCATTATTAATCAAGCAATCCATAAATCAAGCATTTCTTACAATTCGCATTCGAAATCTTCACTATTATTTTCTAACACAAATGAATTTCAAGTACTAATTTTTAGTAAATTTATTTATGAATAAAAACGTTCTGTTGATACATTCTATCCAGGCTAGCTTCGCCATTAAGAAAAACATTTTTGTTCACCTACACTGCCTCTACGAAAGATCTACGAAAAACTGGGAATCCATATTTTTTGTAAATTTTGTCTCAGAAATACCCTCAAAACAACTTTTGTTAACAATTGGTTCTTATTTATTTTCGAATTCAAGTTTTTTAGGTAGATAATGAACAAACAATTGCTCCTAAATCAAATTGATCTTAGCAGTTTTAAAAGGCGCAAAACAAGAATTGGTTACTATCATTGAAAAGGTGATAACCTAAATTTCCCTTCAGTAATTTGAATCTTTTAATTTGTATCTATTCGAAAACCAAAGTTGTGAAACTTTCAAAATGCAGCTCAAGCTCTACCTCAAAAAGTCCCACCAAGAAGCTCATATGCCGGAAACTAGAAAAAACGTTCCCAAAAATTCAGTTTTACGGCACTCAGCTATCAATTTTGCTTTTACTCGGCTGATGTGAAGCAAAAATGATAGGTTAATGTTGAAACATAATAATAACGCGTGGAAAAAACTGAAGTACCTAAGTGATTATTTTTTCAATAAAGTGAACCGCCAAGGCCCAAAGGTTGGGCGATATCTATTGCATTCAGCGTGAAAGAACCACGATCTATTACTACGTTGTTAAAATAAAAAAATAAAAAACCAAGAGAATTAGTAGGTATAATTCTCATATTAATCATACACAGTAAACCGTTGTATTTTCCAGTGAGAAGAACAGGTAGCACGTGATTCCCATTGCTGAATTCGTAATATATGATTTAAAATTTTAAAACAATCAATACAAAAAAAGTTCCAGTCATGCATCACGATCGTATGAGCGAATTTTTGTTAACTATCGTATTATACGAGTATAATTTTCAATTGTTTTGAAATTTGAGATTTTTGAGTGCATGGATATCGTTAACTATCAATTTTATGGCAAAAATCGTATTCTGAATAATAATCTCCTATTCGAATACAGGTTTTAAATATTTAGTTTTCTGCAGTTTTTATAGATATTTTAGTAAATTTTATTGACTTTTAAGTACATTTTTCAGCATAATTTTGTACAGATATATTTTTGAATGTTCTATTTTATAGTTAATAACACTTTATTGACTTAAATTTTGATAAAAATATATAGTACTTTTTGCGAATTTTTAACCGCACACACACACACACACACACACACACACACAGAGTGTGTGTGTGTGTGTGTGTGTGTGTGTCACACACACACACACATTACACACACACACACACACACAAATGTACATATGGTTATACATACTGCAAAAGCGAAGTAAACTAAAGGATTCGTTAGATCAGAATGCCTCAAAAATTTCGATTCCATATAAACTGCAAAATTTAAAAATCAAAACCTCTTAACAGTAATTAGTTTTTTTGCCATACTGAATAGATATTTTTGCTCAAACAGCTCAAATGACAGTTTTTGAGTATTAAAAAAACGATCATCATTCAATAATAAACTTTTAGAACGATTTACTGAACTAGAAAATGGAATTTTTAACTTGAAGTTATCTCTATTCCCTCGGTTTGGTTCCTTTTCGCTTAGTTTCACCTTTATTTGGAAATCTTGAATAACATGGAGAATACGGTAACTCCACCCTCCCCCCTCCTTCCTTCGTCAAATAGAACACTCGAAATTGACTTGATTTAACAGTTCACTAGTAACGGAGTTTCAAGACACGTGGTGCCAACGGGTGACTAGGAAAATGGGACTTGCTAAGTTCATTATCGGAATGATATTATTATTGATTGAAGGGGAAGGGCTCAGGACTTACCTCGGGGGAAATGACAGGTGTTTATTAGTTGTGGAACTAACGACCCTCATCCGCCCCATCGACCGATAAATCATTCTGTTTATTGGTAGTGATGGCGACTCCTATGTAAAGTACTGAGCCTCAGACGGCACGTAGTAGCTCTGAATATTATTTCCTATTGATAAAATGAAATGATAGATAGCGCTTCACTGTTCACCAATACCAGGCGACACTACTACTGGCAAGAAGTTACGAAATGTGTAACACATTTTGTGGAACTCCCCCAAAAGATGGGGACTTGTCAATTTCCTGGGAGCGCTTGTGCCAGAAAAATCTGATGAAGATTGAGGGAATAGTGTATTGCAAAGATATCACCGTTATCAAATTTTATTTTATTTACACAGAAAGTGCCCAATTTTACGGATTACAATGATAACAAAGGTTAATTAAATTCAATATACACAAATGTTGACATGAAAGGAAAATAAAAACTTTTTACAACATTGAAATTCTCTATAGAACTAATATAATACTTTAATACACTTTGGGAAAAAACTCAACCAGCTGACACGCGGTACTCTTGAACGCACTAGGAGATGCTAACAACAAGTATTATCCCTCGGGTTTCGGGATTGTAAATTATTAAACAATAGTAAGATCAAAGAAGGATCAATCATGGGTTCAGTGGGATAGAGGAATGCTTGTAGCAAAAATTTACTGTTTGCGCACGCAAAAAAGCTACTACTGATCCTTATATATTCGTGGATAGTTATTAACCCAATAGATTTCGATTTTCATCAAAATTAGGTGACAAATAAGGGTACGGCCCAAGTTCATGTGCGATCGGGAGACTTACAAAAGTTCTAATCATGGAGTCAACTTTACGATATGAGTAAATTTTCAAAGCACAACTCTCATCAATCAATTCACAAAAAATTATGCATTCGCAGTCTCAGTTACTCACAAAAATGCTCAGAACTCACAAAAAACCCTAGCAGCGGTTGGTTTGGATTTCTACTTGTATTATGAATGAATAGCTTTTCAAGTAACAACAGTTGTCAGCAATTACCTATCACTTTCGTCTTATATTTCGACTGCAAATATTCCTGACTGTGTTCGTATTATTCACAAGTGTTTTTTGACATTTTCACGATTTTATTATGGCATACACCGCAAAAAGTTTTACTTTTAAGTAGCGACAGTTTTTGAAGGCGACGACATTTTTTAAAGTTACTAGCTTACAACAAAACTGTATTTTTGTCATTTATCAACGTACAAAAATCGTCCGCCAGTCGTTGGAATTCATAAATTTATAATAAACTAGCCGGATACCCGTGCGTTGCGCGGATGTACCTGTACGGGTTAGACGGTGCATATGTTACCGGCAAAGTATAAATTCCTCCATTTTTAACTCTCTTTATACACAATGGCTAGGTAATATACACAACGCCTAGGCAGTCTATATAATGCCTACCATTGATTTAGGCAAAGTATAAATACTCATCATTCTGACCTGTCCAGAATTTTAACTAAGGGATTGACTACTTAATATTATGTATTTTTGAGATGCGAGCTTGCGAGCATCCAGACCACCAAACTATACTCATCATTCTGAGCCTGTATGTCTCAACAAAGTGCCCAGAATAGGTAAGGATCAGTTTGCCGAACTACAGAAAGTATAAAATGAGATTCTGCATGCCAAATTACAGCATGAAAGTAGCAAAATCAGGACCGGACTGATCAGGAAAAAGCCCATAATTTCAATCAGCTCTTATTGTCCCAAAGAGTCACCCTATCAAATTTCAACTTCCTAGGGTGAACAGGAGAGAATTTAGCTCACTCAGCTGATCAGGAAAGATACGACAATTTCAATACTATCTTGATGACCCAGAAAGTCTCCCTGTCAAATTTCAACTTCTTAGGGTAAACAAGAGAGAATTCAGGTCACCCAGCTGGTCATGAAAGAGCCCATCATTTCAATCGTCTCTTGTTGACCAGGAGAGTCTCCCTATCGAATTTCAAGTTCCTAGGGTGAAAATGAGAAAGTTTAGCTCACTCAGCTTTTAATAAAAAAATGCCATAATTTTATTCGTCTTTTACTGACCCAGATATTCTCTCTATAAAATTTAAACTTCCTTGGGTTAACAGAACCGAATTTAGCTCACTCAGATGATTCGGAAAGAGCCCATAGTTTCATTCGTCTTTTTATGTCCCAAAGAGTGACCCTATCATATTTAAACTTCCTAGAGTGAACAGGAGAGAATTTAGCTCACTCAGCTAGTCGAAATCGTCAAAACCAAACACGCGCCAAGAAAGGCCTCGAATGCGTGTTGGTAAACATTATAAAATTTCGGGAGCCAAACAAATTGGTTTTCCGTCCCGCACTTCCCACGAAATATCATATTCCAGTCTATCACCTATCAATAATGCAACCCAAGCTTCACTCGGAACACCTGCACTGCAACCCGTCTAGGCTTTTCCACTTGTCACGAACTTCTGCTGCTAACAAACTGCCTGTTAGCAACCATAACAACATCACTTCGGGAACTAAACAAATCGGTTCCGAAGGGTAGTTCCGTTTATGAAGTAGAAGCATGTTTTGGAGGTTCAGACCTAGTCTATGATGTACGCCGGAACTTGCTGATAATTTTACGACCGCTCCGGTCAAAATCGATCTAGCCGTTTAGCTGTCTATTTTGAAATATGTACATAGAACTATAAATAGATAGATAGAAGCAAACTTTGAGTTATATATATAAGGATTTTACGCTGCCTAAAGTGCTCCGAAAATAAAAACATCTGAGCTACACACAAAGATATTAATGAACTGCTTATATAATCAATCCTCGAGGTATAATAACGTCATTTGGTATTAACCAGGCTGGCTTACCGAATGTGGTCACCGATATATGAAAATGTCTCCCGTGGTTGTGGCCTCGTACGCAAGCTGTCATGAGGGTTTGAAATACAATATCAACTGAAATTTCTTTAGACTCATCATCGATCATCACGAAATGGAGCATCTCGAAAACTCGTTATTCAACCGATAAAGAAAGCGTGCTTTGTCGCTTAAGGCATGATGTTTACAATTACAGCTTCGGTTGTTTCGTTGCAATTAGCGTTGGGTTATTTAGGTAGGTTTTTGCAAAGTAAAGTTTCAAAGTCCACTAAACACGAAGAAACATTGAATGATGAAGTTGTCTTTCAGTTGCTAGAAAACAAACCCACGATTCAATTTTTCGGCCCTGATACCTGCGAAAATATTCATTTCTGACATTCCTATCCTGCGAAAATATTCATTCCTATCCTTGGGTTCTTATTCATTTTCAGTTGTCGGACCACTAGTACAAACCAAAAGTTTTCGCGTACTACTTGATACTGTTTGAAAGTAAGTTTTGATAAGTATAATAGTTATTTAGGGATAGGTACTATTTGGTATTCGTAAAGATTTAAAGTATAGTTGAAAATTTCGACTACAACTTTTTAATTATGTGGTAGTTACGCTTGCATGTTTTAGACTTTATCGATGTAGGAGTCGCATTTGTTGTACAGAACAGAAGAAAATGGTTGGTAGCATAGATTGGATGTAGAGAAAATAGCAAAAAGATCGGGAAATGAAAGAACTTGTGTCTAGCAAGAAGGGATCGAGAACATATCCTATTTAGTTCTTTCATCCAACTGCGATTTCCTGTACCTAACTACTATATAATAGTGGAGATAAATCCAACTATTCCAATAATGGACCTTCTGGGAGAGGAATGTTGTTGGTAGATTCTTGTATAGAGTGGTTGTAGAGAAATGAGTAAAAAGTATCAGCGCAATATTTCGAACTTTTTCCAAAAATACAGGAGAAGCTTGGGCTCTTCTCAGGATTGTTACGACAAACCACTTTTGCAATGTTTCTCTCCGATTTTTGAAACAGTGCAGTTATCCTTGCATCTACCAGTACCTGTCCATTACCTACCTGATATTGAGATTGGTTCGATACTAAATGGATTGCGAACAGTTTTTTGGATAGTCATTAGTCAATGAAATAAATTTGTGGTACGTTTGAGGGAAATAAAATAAATTGATTAATGCCTAATTGGGATGGTTAATTAATTCAGCGAATTTTGAATAGTCATAATATTACACGAGATTCATGTTGTAGTAAAATTATGAAAAGTTCAAGCTGAATCATACTTGATATAAACTTTGTAATGTATGTAACACAATGAGCTCTGGCATTCTTAAATCAGGGCAAAAGTCTTGACGCAAGAAAGAGAAAACTCACCCGAAATCAACCTGATTTTAAATTATTTGTAATTCCCTTGTTTTAGGAGAAAATTCGTAGTTTTGGGGTCGAATTGTTTCATTTTTTTTCTATGTTCTACAAACTTACTTATAAACTTGCCGTATGATTCAAGTATTACGAATTTTTGGAGAAAAACTTCGTAACAAATTTATTGATCTTTGTGAGGGTGCCATTTTGTATTATACCGATTCCGAGATTGTAGACAAAGATTTTCTCACTCAGGATGGACTAAATTTTCAAAATCAAATCTCAAAATTTTTTCTGAAATTCTATACCTATTTTCGGTTTTGGCTTCTTGGTATGGGCGCTTTGCGGTTTCCATTATTTTATAAATAGAATCAGATTATTTCCTGTGTACAAAGTGTTGCAATCGAGTAATGCAACACATGCTGTCTGAGAAGATGACCCATTTGCTATTCCTTGTGATTAGTTCGATATGGAGTTAGTCAATCGTACGCTTAATTTATTAAACCGTAGAGGTAGCATTTCACCTTCGTTATTCATGAACAGCGATAAAGTGTTCAGATCGGCGCGTCTGCCATGGACTTCTGTCACCCCGAAAACATCAAACTGTTTCGAGCTTTCTACCTTTTCCCTCTCTCAGAAAGAATATGAAAGTTGCAGAGAGAGCCAGAAGTAATCAAAGCTCGTACCTCGGAAACCGAGTAAAAACCCTTTTCCAGCTGCTCCCCGCCGATTCCCTCTCCCCGATCCAACCCCGTCAATTGAAATTTATATAATTCCCAAGGTTTCAATAAGAGTTTCAACCCCTTTGCGCAGTGCGTACGAGAGGGTCCCAGAGTGTCGGGCAGTAAAACGGGGGCTGTGTATCCCGCCCGAGGGACCAACCCCCAATAAAAAGGGACACTTCCGAATCTTTTTTTCCCCCCACTCCTACCTTTCGCCTGTATCTTCGCTTTTTCGCCCCGCACCGGTGGGATCGGACGGGATCGGCCGTCATTGGTCGAATAATTTCGCTTTAGTTCACGACCGTATAAAGTCGCGAGAAAATGTTCGCCGATGTAATTGGTGCTCAGTTCCGGTTCCCCAAACTCCTAACTTGTCTGAAACATAGCACTGGAGTGCGTTTCTCAGAACCTTACGGTTCTCGTATACGCAGAAACATAACTTGTATACAGACTGTGCCAGTTCGAAGCCCCCTCTACCCCCCTCCCACTTTTTTGAAGATATAGAAAACTTCAAATGGTAAATCCCATTTTTTTTTTTTTTTTTTAGTGCTATTCAATGGTAAAATCAGAGTGTGATTATTACGCGTTGTACTAGCGATATGTCTCCTATCTTGCAGTATTTAAATATGAACCTTCATTTCAATTCACTTAAATTGCAGATTAGAAATATACCCAAAATTTCATGGAAAACGACCGATCAATACAGATCGGTTTCGCAAAAACGCACACGTAAAAAGTGCGCAAATAATGAAATATAGAGTTTTAGGAGATATTCGATTGCCACGTGTGATACATGATTTCGGAGTACCTATTTTGTCCACGAAATTCTAGGAGGATTTCTTTAGAGATTTGGAAAAATTGGTCATTTGGCCAAAGTGAAAATGATTTTTGATAGATACAGGGTGCGGCAGAGCCGATTGACGAGTCCCAAAGGGCTATACATAATAAATGGTAAAAATGGGGAAAATACGGTTTATTTATTCGAATCAGTAAGAAATATAGTTTTTGTACTCAAGCTTTGAAAATGATATCGCTAAGATGACGTGAACAGTAGAAATCGTTGTGGAGAAATGATTCATTTGATGAACATTTTCTTTGTGGAACAGTGAATAAGCAACATTTCCCGAACTGGGCTGCAGCTAATCTCAGTTCTTTGAGAGACCACTCTATTCACCTAATGTCACAGTTTGGTGTGCTGTGTCTCAATATGGAGTGATAGGCCCTTACTTTTTTGAGGAGGAAAATGTCACAGTAACTTCCCAATGTTACGTTTCGATATTGGAAACCTTCCTACAGCCTGAGGTGCTGATGATCACGATTTGGATGACATCAGGTTACAGGAGGATGGGGCTACAGCCTACACAGCTAGAATTTCATTAGCTGGTTTGTGACAGATGTTCCCGGGGCGACTGGTCTCATGAAGAGGGAACGTGGGGTGGCCTGATTTGAGCATCTGTGACTTCTTTCTTTGGGGCTACCTTAAAGATAAGGCCTTTAAACATCATCCACGAACCCTTCCACAAGTCAAGTAGCGAATAACCGAAGAAATCGGGCCATACCGCTCGCTGTGTGCCAAAAAGCGGTCGAAAACTTCCGAAATCGACGGTCGCCATCTTAGCAATATCGTTTTCAAAACTTGAGCACTAAAAATATATTTCTTACTAATTTGAATGAATAAAACCATTTTTTTCCATTTCTACCATTTATTTTTTATAGCCCTTTGAATCTTGTCAATCGGCTCTGCCGCACCCTGCATTACGGTTGCACATACGCGTAAACCATCAGCGATCCGGGAGCGAAGGAGTTTATTGGCGACCTGTTTTTCAGATGAAATAGTTTGATGGTATCTTTCCCATCTGGAGCTTAACTGGTTTTCTCCAAAGACATGTGAGAAATGAAGATACCCGACCGGATTCGCTCAACTGCCATAATAGAACGTCGACACACAAAAGATCGCAGTGACCTTACGACGTCATTGGTTAGGCGTGACATTAGGCCCATAAACTCTCCCACAAACGGCGATATTATAATATCGCCATAATGGTGTGTGGTGACTAGCTTAATCGTTTTCGAGGCAAAGGAGACCCTGCCTCCCCTTGGGCTATTCTCAGGAGAACGACCCGAAAATCACTATAATCCAGCGGGTATTGGGGCTGGTCATTGTCGCGAAGGCAGCTGTTCCCGCTGTCAAAGTCTGCGGCCTGTCAAAATATGTGGGTCCCATGGGGGCGCGGACACAATGGGCTGACAGTGAGATGTGACCGGGTCAAACGCCCAAAGTTCGAGCTGAGAAGTAGCAGCCGGTGCGCTGTCAAATCAAAACCCAGTAGTTTGTCTCCAAAAGCCTTGTTTGAAATTCTACGGCCAAACATCTGATGCATACCTTGATTGTTCATAACTTCTTAATCCCCGAGTCTGCTACTTTTTGAACTTGCAAACCTATCCAATATATTTGCTTCCAAGTTAACAAAGTTTGTTAGTAGAGTAGCCTCGTAATGTGCTAATAGTATTAACAAAAACTCTAAGAAGGAAAATAAATCTGACTGGTAACTTCTGTGATCTATCTCCGATGCTGAAACTAGAAACTGAGTCGTCTGGGACACAAGTAATATAATTGGATACAATTCGTAGAACGTCTCGAATAAGTGCATGAAATTTAAGGCTATTCTATTTCCTATTCAAAACACGATTTGAAATGATGCCTCGATGGGTCATGAAGAATCACATTACAACGTGCTCTGAGACGCGGGCTATTATTAGAGAGTTTTTGTACTTCTCGTATTCATTTTCTCGTATACGAAAATGGCCTTTCCGAAACGAGAAGAGGTTTTCGTAACGTGGAAACGCTTTTCGGGACGGGAAGAGCCAACTTTACTCGTGCTCAGCTTTTTCGGAATTGTAATTACGAGACGAAAACTTGACCTTCCTCTAGGATAACACTCTAGAATAACTTAGCAACTATCATGCAGTAGGCATGGATACACATACACACCCGACAAAATCGGCTGAATTTTCCCCGTGCCGTCTTTTGTTGTTGGTTTAACCTTTTTATTGTCTTTCTTTCGTGTTTTTTCCCCGCACCTCAACCAGAAAGGTCATTAGTGGCATTTTGTTCTTGCTTTCGACGTTTTATCGAAGATTTCAGCTTTTTCATTTTTAAGGTTTTGTTCCAAGGTTCATTTTACTCGTTTTAAAGATTCGTGTTCTTCACGGCTGAATCGTTTTCATATGATGTAGAGGTAAGTGGTCATTGTTTCTTAATTCATGTTATATTTTGGAAATTGTCTACTGTGACAATTAAGTTTTGAGCAGTGAACAAGAGTAACGTTAACGTCTCTGTAAGAGTTCTCTTCTTACGAAAACGCTACGAGAAATCGATGCAAAAAGGTTAGCATTCATCGTGCTCGCTCTAACAGCTTGTTTTCGTGTTTACGAGAAATACCAATACGAGAAATACAAAAACTCTCTATTAATCTGATTTGATTACTAATAGGATTTTCGGCATTTCAATGTATTGGCTTTGGTACATGAACTGAAAAGTCAAATAAACAATCCAAATTTAAAAGTCAAAACAACTCAACATAAATGTGATTTAAAAAAACTAAAATTTGCTTATATGGGCAATTTTCTTGATTGAACCTTTTTTTTTAATTACAAATTTTGCTTTTAAGACTAATTTGTTGTTGAGAATGGAAAAAATGTACAAAGGCTTAGAAATGATTTTAAAAAATATCCTTTTTAACGTAGTATATTTACTTATATCATTTGATAAATGTTTGCCGGAGGAGACCCAGGTTCACCTGGAATTTATTATACTTGACTCCACATTTCAATGGACCAATTTCACCCTCCTTAACACCCCTGAAAATGCGGCCCAGGGGAAAAAAAAAATGTGAATTTATTTCATGTTTTTATTCGACGTTTCGTCCTCTTGCTGAGGACATCTTCAGGATCCTACACGGACAAAACAGGCATTGTTATATGTTATAGGTATTGTTATCTTGAACAGAAGAAAACAAAAAATAATAGTTAAAAACTAATTTGAACTACAAACTTACTGGTGCGTCCAGGAAAATTTTTTTAAAACGTCCGAATATAACGGACTTGTCAAATAATATGGAGCAATAACGGTGGTTCACCTAAGGAAAAACCAAACCAAAGAAGCTATAAAAAATGTGTTGAAACAGCAAAAGTAAACAATAAAAATATAGATAAAATGTTGAAATATTATCAATGGATAACAATAATACGGTATAAAACATTAATCAGAAACTAACAAAGTAAAAAAACAACAACAAAAAGTTAGGTATAAAAGGGTGAACTTGTTGGGAAGTAGTACCTACTTACCCAGTCAAATAAGTCGAAAGCTACTGCTCTTGAGAATATCAAGAAAGTTAAGAAAAATAGTGTCACTGAAGAAAATATAAAAGAGAAAACGAAAATATAGGGAAATATAGAAAAATATAGATTTAAAAAGCATTACATCTATCCATTCGTCAACAAACTGAAAAGTAAACCATAGCTGCCAACAAACAAAAAACGAAGTAACAATCCATGCAACATCACTGTTAAAAAATTATTTCTTACAAGAAAAATATGATATTTAATGCAAAAAATCCTTTTTAACGTTATCCATTGATAGTATATTCACGTTTTTACATCTCTCAGCAGTAAATCTCTATCTATCTCTATCTCTATCTCTATTATTAATAAGAATGAAACTCCGTATATCATTTATTCGACCACGGGCCGCCGTTACACAACGTTGCTTACCTGAAGGGACCCTCACAGGGGGGTTCCCATTTGCACTTCTACGCAATACCTTGCGAGCGAAGCGAGAGCCATTTCAAATAATAAATACGGACTTTGTCCTACACATATACAGGTATACCTTGCGAGCGAAGCGAGCAACATCCCCGAATAAACTTTTCGTGGTTCCACGTAGTTTCTAAGATTTAATTTGTTTGTAAGAATTCCCAACTGAAAAAAACGTCTGCCAAGTTGGGTGGGCAGTACAACATTCCCTAATAAACTTTTCGTGGTTCCACGTAGTTTTATAAGAATTAATTTGTTTGTAAGAATTTCCAACAGAAAAAAACGTCTGCCAAGTTGGGTGGGCAGTATAACTTCTTCAAGCGAGCGAAGCGAGCAGCATCCCCTACAGATAAACTTTTCGTGGTTCCACGTAGTTTTATGTTTCAAGCGAGCGTAGCCGGCGAAGCGAGCAACATTTTCTACATGCCAGACTTTGCGAGCGAAGCGAGCAACATATCCTACATGCCAGACTTTGGGAGACCTAATAGGTTCACCTGGAATTTATTATATCGATGACTCATTTCAACGTAATTGACTCCACATTTATAACTTCCTCAAGCGAGCGAAGCGAGCAGCATTCCCTAATAAACTTTTTGTGGTTCCAATGGACCAATTTAACCCTCAAGCGAGCGAAGCGAGCAGCATCCTTAACACCCCTGAAAGCGAGCAACATCCCCTTCCTAGGTACAACCTTAATCAATTGTAATACGTATAAAAAAGCGAGCAACATAAGTTATTTTAACTTTCACTGCCACACTTTGCGAGCGAAGCGAGCTTAATGCCACTACAAGCGAGCAATTTAACGCTACAGGGTTTGTTTCTGTAGCACGGCCAAACGGCTCAATACTCTGTTTTTACATCTGTTTTCTCGAAAAGTCCGACAAAAACTACGTTTTTTCCGATTAAAATATACCCCATAAAGGTACGTTTTTCGGAACGGTTTTCGCGGGCGAAATACAGCTTTGGGTCCGCCGAATCTGAATCCGAAATCGGATATCGATAAAAGTGACGAGAACTCGGTCAAATCAGCAGTCCCCTAATAAACTTTTCGTGGTTCCACGTAGTTTTATAAGATTTAATTTGTTTGTAAGAATTTCCTACAGAAAATAACGTCTGCCAAGTTGGGTGGGCAGTATAACTTCCTCAAGCGAGCGGAGCGAGCAACATCCCCTACAGAAGTTAAAACTATATATATGCCACACTTTGCGAGCGAAGCGAGCAACATTTTCTACATGCCAGACTTTGCGAGCAAAACGAGCAACATTCCCTACATGCCAGAAAACAGGCCACACTTTGCGAGCGAAGCGAGCAATTTAATGGGGGGTCCGGGGGGCTTGCCCCCCGGCTGGACGTGGAGGCGAGCGTAGCGAGCGCCGGAGTGGCTAGTCATATATCTGTACCTCAGAGGTCGATTATCGTAAGTGACATTTTGGCGATTTTACAGGAGAGCCAAAAGAAGTTGTGGGCACACCTATTTTGATCCCTATGGCCCATTCTGATGACTTTATCATGCTCAAATTAATTAATTTGAATGGTCACTTACGATTCCAGGTACACAAAAATCATAAATCTCTGTCATAATTTGCAACGTTTCCTCCTTCGGACGAAAACTTGGAATGGGAATGACCCCCACGAAAAAATTCTTAGTTTTCAATTAGTTAGTTTACGTGTTTTGGCTGGCTAATCCGTCAACGGGTCGATCTCCGTTCGCAAAAGGTCTCCAACAACTCACGCGAACAAATTCATTCCGCCACACAATGCAAACGGACTTACGCCCCGCAATGATAACTCGGCGGCCTTCAGTGGAAGGAAGTGGCATGACGGTGGAACACGTTCTAGGGGTTGTTGTTCCTTTTCCAAGAGGAAGCTCCAGGTTATTTGAAGCGATCACGCCATAACCGTGTACCCGCCGCCATCCGCCGACTCCAAGTGGGTGTAACCTGCAGGCATCTGTCCCCCGGGATATATATTATACCTGTGAGAATGGGCCACGATGTCATCCAGCTCCCTGTAATTGATGTTGCGGCATCCCTATTATGTACTACCATTCCTTTTCTATATCGTTTGTTGCGAAATGAAGGAGAACCGTCATTAGCCAATAACGATAACCCTGAATTACCGCAGGAGTATTTCTACCTCTTTTGGTTTATTGTTTTCAAGAACAAAGCTTGTAATCATGCAATAAGAAAACATTTGTTTACCGCTTATTTTATTATTGATATTTCCAGTTTTAATATCAACAGGTGTCAACTAAGAAGCGGAGGTAACCACTAAAAATTATCTCAATAAGACGTATTGATTTAATGATTATAGGATACTAATGTAATTCGTTACATCAAAATTGAAATGCGTTTCGAATGAAGCTAAAACTTTACAATCGTCTATGCTCCTTTTTTCTAGAGGAATGAACTTATTGAAAATTGATTGACAAGAATCCCTGGTATCCACGGTAATCCGTTTGCTAATTGTTAGCTGTTTGGGTAACTATTTAAAATTGCACATTTCTATGGGAATATAATATTCCCTTCAGTATTATTATCCTCATAATACAATTTGTTAACGTTGCCGAATCTGTATTGAATGAAAACGTTAGTTCTTCCCTGAAGCTGTGTGATTGAAACGTGCCTACCGTTGTTTGTAAATCCCATCTTTTTCTGTTGATATTCTTCCCGTTTACTTTTTAAGTTTTATTTGGATTTATCATCAAAATCTGGCACCTCTTGTGGGAAATAAGTATATTTGAAGATCGATATCAATCGTCTGAAACCAGGAAGGACTCAGGTAAGGCGTATTTTTACCGTTTGTGCCAACAACATTTGACACTTTTGGCCGAAGCATTTTGTTGTTTTGGAAGCTTTCGCGAGTTTAGAGGACAAGTCAGTTCGACTTTTCTATTTAGACCGGCCAGTTAGTGATATTATTTTTCAAATCTTGATGAAAAGTCGTCTCTCTACTCCCTGATATACAACATCGAATTTGATGAGAATGCGGATGAGGAAATTACATCAATACCCAGTTTGATCTTCAAACACCCCCCCCCCTCCATCCTATTATCCCGCCAAAACGTCGCCATTGTTCTCCTATTGGCTGTACTTCGTCATTTCCTAGAGTTAGACTCAACAGGTTTCTATCAGGAACAAAATATTTTTGATTCTATCAGGAACAAAATTTGGTGTGACATAGCTTATGACGGAAAAGAAGGTCGTAGCATGGGATGATGCTTGTGCGTCCAAGTATTTCACTCGTCTTGACAGAAGGAAGCTTCTGCAACGTGCTAACCCGTCATATCCTGCTGGTCCTTTTAATCCGATAACAAAGGACTATTATACACCTTTTGAGGAAACAAAACCTGTGTGTTGCGGTAATCTCAACTGTGGGTGGGCTCAGTCTTGAATCAAACTCAGACGTTTGTTAAGTTTAGTGTTCGCAACACTATAATACACAGCACCACTAATGCACTATAATATGTTCTAACTGATACTTGGTGATGACTTGTAGATAGAGGTAAGAACTTGGTTAGGAACAGCCCGGCAAAGCAATATCACCGTTGACTGAGACGGGTAGGGACTTCAAGTTCGGCGGATATACTCGTACTCGTAACACACCCACTCTCAGTTAAAGAATAACAAGGACGCAATATCACTGTAACTGGGTTGTCAGTTGTGCCAGCGTAACATACGTTACAGGTTTATCTAATCAGGGTGAGTGGAAGAGGTAGGCAATCTGTTTTAGTTTTCCATGCTATGCCAGGAATGGTAGCTTTTGTAGAGGTGGCGATTGTCTGGAGTGAGGACACTTGAAGAGATCTACGCTACTAAGCACAACAAATTCTCTCGACCAGAATTTTATTATAGTATCAGTTGGCACATATTATAGTGGTAGATCAAATGGGTGATGTATATGTGAGTCCTTATTATAACAAGGAGAGTTGTCTGGTCAAAGAAATCTGCAGTGCTCTTGAGAAAGCTGGAAATCCCGGAATTTGTGTTAGGTTGCGGGCTTCTGACCGTGTTCTACTCGGTGAAGACTTGACGGACTTCTGACTGATCTGGTGTCCTTCAGATCGCGATAAGTGTAGAAGAACAACGCAAGGAGAACGAAAATTCAAAAATGAGTGAAAGGCCTTCTCAATAAAAATGCCATCGAGGCCTTTTGTACTTTCAATGGAAATCCTTCAGGTGCTCCTTCACAGTTTAGCCAGGAAAATTTACTAGGAATGGGGAGAAAAAAGGAAGCATTTGTATTAATTATTTTGAAGAATTATCTTTATATTTGTACAATTTTTTCCCAAGATAAATGTTCTGCCCCAAAACAGTAAAACATCTGTGCATCTGTGATATCAAATGCCATGAAAAACTTCGTATCATTAGGAATTTAAACGCATGTAAAATAATTTTAAATTTAAGATTGGTGCATAACTTCGCTAAACGTACGAGAGACGCTAATCGCATTGTCTAACCCGTACACATAATATTACAACGCATACTTTACTGAACATTGCATAAGTTGCTGTTGTACTGAAATGACATAGGTACCTATTCGCTAGAATGTATTTTCTGCCCAAATCAGCAAGAAATCTGTGCAATCTTTGATGTAAAATGCCATGAAAAACGGCGTATCATTAGGAGGAGTCTTAAACGCATGTAAAGTAATTTGAAATGTAAGATTGGTGCCCTGAGATTCGTCCTGAACGGCCAGCCATGTCGACAGCGGTATCAAACAGATCTCTTATCTCCTTTATCTTAATGATCATCCAAACTGTTTCAAGACTGCATTTGCATTTCGACGGAGGAGGCGAGCCGTTTTTTCCAGAGCTTTGTTTGTATCTCTTGTCTGTAATTACCCTGTAGGCCATCAATTATTGATTAAAACTCCCAAGGTATACAGTGGGGTTCTTCCCATGTTAGTTACAATGCGTTCTCTCCCTCTATACAGCGGCTTTGCGGTGTAGAGGTGCAAGGGGGGGGGGGGGGGGGTCGAATTGTTTGCGATCACCGGCGCCGTTTCCAACCGCGGAGGATGCAAAAAAATTTGCACTCCTGTAATTACGAGCTGAACCCCTTTTTCGGGCCAGACCGCCGCTAACCATCTGCTTACTATAAAAATGTCCTTTCCGCCCACTTACACCGAATCGTTAATTTGGCTGAATAAATGGTTCGCCATGTTTTTATACATCCTAAATGGAGCGTTCACTCTGCATTCAATTATCATGCAATATAGAGAACGCTGAATGTTGGAAACCATGTCCTATCTTCTATCGAGAGCTCCCATTAGTTAACAAAATTAATATTCTAAGATAAAAAAAATAAATTAATTGAAATAAGTTCGTTAGTTAAAGTAATTCAAGTTCGTAAGTCAAATAAATTAAGATCGTTAAAAATTGCCCACTCGTGTTTACCGCATTCGATTATATTGTTACAGTTTATGGCTATCAGTATTGCTAATGGGGAAAGAAGAAGAAGAAAAAAGAAAAGAAAAAAATTCGTCATGAAGCATGTTTGTACGAGCAAATTTTCGTGAATAAGACACACACACAGGGACACACACACACCCACACACACACAAGACACAGCCCAGCAAGAGCACAATAAACGTTTGAGTATTTACAATGAGACACACACAATTTACAATTTCGGCTTTATGCCTCTTTCAAATGTAGAACTAAAAAAGAAAATTTGAAAAATCAGGCGTTGGCAAGAAAGCTTGAAAACTGAAGCCATGGGATTGTTGTTGTGGGAATGTATATTCTACTGGGTTGAAATGTTCACTTTCTAATATTGAGTCCTGGAGGTTCATAAGCCCTCAGGACATTACTATGAGCCCGCTCCGACTGAAGCAACTTGGTCTTGTTTCTATCAGGCTTCATTTTTCTGAGGATCTATATTCCAAAACAATCGCAAAAAAGGCCGTTATGTGAAGTGACATGTCGATTTACTGGGGGTTCCTGATTTGGTATCACTACTGAGTGCCTATGATTATTGGCTCTGAGATTCAACCCAGTCTCCGCTTTTCCAACATAGATTGCTGGAAAATGTTTGCAAAGTAGCTGGTAAACACACATTGGTATTTGGCAGTCTGCAGATCCTTTGCACCGGTATGTTTTGGGGGTGTTAGGAGAAGTGAAGTTTTCATTCTCAATTACCTAGTGAGCAGAGCTTACACCTTCTTCTCCTGCAAGGATGTAATCCTTTAGGAGTAAGGGTGGATCTCAATGATCGCCAGTGTGATAAAATATCTCCGAAAGAGAAAGCTTGTTGATATGCCATTGAAGATACTCTTGAGAAAACCCTTCTTGTGGTTTGATTTGAAGATAAAGATCGTTAGAACTCTCTCAAAACTCTATTCATCTTTTCAACCCTAAAAAAGAACGTGTTCGTCAATTGCACTTTCTTGCTCGTTTCACGATCCACTGGATGATAGTCTATGTGCGGTGGAATAATTGCCTTTTCCAACTATTTACTTGGATATCCTCTTGAACGTTGCTTTTCGGAAAGGTTTGCCATATAGACCTCTGCTTTGTCTGTCACTGCAAATCCTGCCACCCCTAATTGACAGCCCTCTCGGTATTGCCCGTTTTATATGCCGTGGGTGGCAACTGTCATGGTTTAGGTACAACTGCTTGTTGGTGGGCATTATTTGGACTGAAGTAGTTAATTTTCCATTGATTAATGTTGAATCTACATCAAGAAATGGTGTCACTAAGGTTGAATAGTTCCAGGTGAATCTGACCAAAAATTGAGAATTTTGATCACTCAATAGTTGTACGAGAGTGACTTTACCATGAGTCCAAACCAGATAAAAGTCATCAATAAATCTCTTCCAAAACACTGGCACTAGAGCTCTCGATGACAAAAACACTTGCTCCAATTGAGCCATACAGACGCCATCGTCGGCCGTTCGCCTAGGACGGTGCCATCTTCGTTCCCATTGCAGTCCTTCTCAGTGGCATAAATAGCTCATCCATAAATTTGGTTGCAGTAAGGCAAGGTAAAACTAGGTAACAGTTGAAGGGTGAATAAGTAATATCGATGAATTAGTTAACATTAAAATCAGATTCTGGAAATCGGTCGTAATTTAGAATAGAGTCTACGTTGTAGGGAACAATTTCCCAACTAAAAATCGAAGTTATTTCGGGAAAACAAAAACTGGGACCATGCTTTATAATGAACACGTAGAAACAGCTACGTACAATAACTGCTTTGTTCCCCAAACTGCAACTAGAGTGAGTTCGTACCGTAATTAATAATTCGTCAGAAACAGCTGTCGATATTACAAAATAACTTTTCCCAAAACTGCTCTAAGTGAGTTGGTGTGGTCATTAATAATTTCCATGCCAGAAATCGGGTATGCAATATGCACATAAAGAACCAGCTATCAATATTACCCACTGAACACTTCAGTACCCCCACATATACACATATACATATTATTATTATGGGGACAAAAGAATTAGTGATGGAGTCCGATCAGTGGTCGGCCAGGAATAAAATTATTTATATTGGTCGACGCGATTCTATTTATAGCAACATTCTTTAAAAGTTAGTACCTATCGTCAGAAGTTGTAAAGCCAGGAGAAAACTGTACGATAATGCCAATAACAAACTAACAGAATATAAATAGATCATTTTGAGAATGGATGGATTACGGGACCATTTTGTTCTGACGGATTTACGTTCACGGCCTGTAGGAAGTGGAAGAATCCATGTTTTTAGATTCTTGGTTTTTAGTTCCTTGTAAATAATATTGCGTATAGTTCCGAAAATTTTCCAGTTTTTTGTCTAATTAACTCTTGGAACTTCCACAACCAATGTTAGCCCTTTTGTAGAAGGAATCCCTTCGAACAGGGCGCCGAATTCAAAAGATTGTGTCCATTGGTATTCCTAATCCTCATTTAAACTTCTTGTACAAACCTTGTGTTAATGTTTACATGAAAGTTCACCAGAGATTGGAGAATCAGTTTTCCAATAACCTACAGCACGTTTTTATACTTACATAGGCAAGAACAATGGGTGGATTTTCAAGATTCATATCCATTGTTGTAACAGTGACAAGTTGGAGCGAAACTTGCTGCTTTTAAAAGTCCTCAAATGTTCTCAAATTTGAATAATCTTAAAGCTTGAATAATCTTATGATTCCCAAAACTAAACCATATAAAGAAGAAGTGAAACTGAAATAAATTATGGATTTCGAGAAGCTTTTCAAAAAACAAAGCGTTGAATTAAAAATACTCTGATATGATTAAATTTGCATGGGTTTTTTCAGTCACTACTTTTAATAATAGCGAGTTTTTGGTTTCTTCAACTTAACGTCACCCGCCACCATAGTCTTGAAGGAGCAAATGAAGAAGCTAACCCAAACGGAACCGAGGGTACGGTTGCCCCAATTTTGATGTCACGTAAACGGTGGTTGGGCAACGCGATATTTTCCCCCAGCTGTCTTGCTGTCTAATCAACTTCTTTATTTCGATATGAAACGCAGATTTCTAATCCTGAATTCGAATTTCATATTAGTTTCAATATAAATGTGGGCTAATTTCTCATTTTTTGTTTTCAATTCGTAAACAGGGCATGGATTCAACGCGAAGGTAGTAAGCCTCAAGTTGCATTTATAGGTCATACTTAAGGGTCGTTAAGAGCTTCATTTTTTTGTGTTTTCCGTTGGGTAAATTATCAACAAGTATGAAAAATTATTTATCTCTATGACAATGAACCAGGATTTTACCTGATAATCATCAGTGGAGGCAGCATTTCACGCAATCGATGTTATGAGAAATTCACGTTCCCGCATGCGCACAGGCTGCTATTGATTCGACGGCTTTATAGGGACTATAAAGTATATATAGTATAGGACTATATAGCATAGGAACTAACTCGCACAGTCCCTGAAAATTTCATCAGATTCGGACTGAAACTTGTATAGTTTTATGCGTGACAAGGATACCACAGATAGACAGACAGGCATCAGACAGACAGATAGACAGACACGGAACCAAAATTGATCAGCAAGCTCTGAAACGCAAAAAGCAAGTGGAAATTTTGATTTTGGAGGACAAAAATGTTTTCGACTTCAAACACGAACACAAAGCTTTCCTACCTTCGGTAATGAGGAAGCAAAAGTACTTAGTGAAATAAGTATGAATTGTTTTCATGTTCTCACAAATAATGTGATATCCTACCACCTGAGTATAATACATAAGAATTTATCAATGCGTTTCGAGGATCTGAAAGCATTTTTGGTTATTTATTTCTATTAAAAGTCTTTTTTGCTTTTTTTTGGTTACTTTCGTCTGGAAATGGAGATGAGTTTACCCCCGAGTTTCCCCTTTAAATGTTTGTTCCTTGAGGCGGATACTGAGTAAGACAGAAAGCACCTTATTACCAAAGGGGAGAGACAGATGGCGAGGAAGCTGATAACGGAGATCAGTAATGTTGAGGAGCCCAGCAACTAAGCTCTGTGATGAAAAAGTGAAAAAAAGGGAAAAAATAAAGACTACAAAGAGGATACGAGATGCTGATGTAATCCAAAACTCTGAAATAGAATATCTCAAAAAACTTCTTTTAGTCCCTCTCATACTAGTAATCTAATTTATTGTACTCCCACTTTTTCATGTACCCATCAAAACATTCCGTTGAAGTCATTCGTGGATTCTCAACCTCACTCCATTTCCTTTTCACTTGTTCTTAACTTCATGGAATCTGTCTTTTTATTCTCTCAATCTTTTCAAACGTTATTAAACTCATAATGATCCATTTCGAGAATTTTATATCACGCTTCTTAAACTTCGGAACGTATAATGGACGTATAATGCTTATCAATCATTTTCAGGAGGAAGCTATCAATCACGATTTTAACGGTTGGATGGTTTATATTTGACACCTAAGTACATTTTTGATCTAAAAATAGAGGTGACTAAAGTAAGTTCTTTATGACAACTTACCAACCTATTGGTTCACCTGATGTAATTCACCACATGCTTTTCATCAATCTGAATTTTTCTTCCATCGATGATAAGCTTAAGAAATTTTCCTAAGAAAACAATATTTTGTGTGCAAAGTTCCACTGTTGAAATCGGTTATGGAATATTTTTATGTTTGTGTATGTCAATATCTCTCCTATGAAACTATTCAAAACCTTAGAAAATAAAGTATCTACACTACATGCAGATAAATCAGTACCTACATGGATACGTCTTATTTTTCCCCCTGTAAAATGTGTGAAAAAGCTACTGATTTCAGAAAACGTACCTACTACAAACCTACTTCAATAACCTAATGATACTAGTAACCACAGTTGTTTACCCGTATCTATAATTTCCCATTGTAATGAAGCTTTGAGGCCATTATAACTATAACACAACCGAAGCTGCTTTATTATTGCTGTATAGTTACTAAATTTGTTTATATTTTTACACTTTTTCGGGCTGAAAAAGTCACACAATTTTTTCAAAAACCCCAAGCTAAAAGACATATCCATGTCAAAATAATCTTTCCTAGCGCAAACAATTATAAGTTCAGAAGGCGCAAAAATATGCTCAACTTTTGGTTAAAAACCCTTCCAAAGTTTACTATTCATGCTCATAACTCAGGTTGATGGCCACGCACTTCACAGTAGTTAACATAATATGGTTGGATAAATCAGGAGCTTTCCAACGAATGGTGAACGATTTCTGTGCGATTAAAATTGCGGAAGTTCCATTTTCCTACCAACGGCTCGGTTGTACGTGAAAATCATAAGAAAATTTACAAGCGGTTGCAATCATGTTGACAATATCAATTATTGAGAATGATCATCTGTGTGTAAACAATTGATTCAAATAACCATGCTCATAACTCAGGTTGATGGCCACGCACTTCGCAGTAGTTAACATAATATGGTTGGATAAATCAGGAGCTTTCCAACGAATGGTGAACGATTTCTGTGCGATTAAAATTGCGGAAGTTCCATTTCCCTACCAACGGCTCGGTTGTACGTGAAAATCATAAGAAAATTTACAAGCGGTTGCAATCATGTTGACAATATCAATTATTGAGAATGATCATCTGTGTGTAAACAATTGAAAAAACGATTGAAAACCAAAAAAATCTATAATATCCTGAACGATTGTTTTCAGTGCCGAAAATTAGTTAGAAAACAGCAAATGATTCAATTTTGATCAAATTTCCCTAGGTGTACCCATAAAAAATTCTCTTTTCATCCGCTCTTGGCATTATTCCCCAGTTGTATTTACAGAAAGTAACGTATTACTTCCCTTTGATTGAAAGTCACTATTTCGCCATTTCTCCCTCGTTTTCTACTAAGAACCTGCCAACATAGTTGAAAGAAACAGTTGTTCATCTTACAACGCTACTCAACTAGAACAAAGCTTATAAATGCCAAAAATCTTGCATACAAATCTGCAAGTCATTGAGACATTTTATATTTTCACTTCTCAGTCTAATAGAGGTTGCAATCATGTTTACAAAATTGATTGAGTAGGATATACCTGTATGTAAACAATTATTCAGACAACCACGCTCATACCTCAGATTGTTGGCCACGCACTGCGCAGTGGTTAACATAATACAGTTAGGTAAATCGAGATCTTTCCAACGACTGGCGAACGATTTTTGTACGATGATAGGAGCCCAAGATATAGTTCCGTAGCAACGATTTGGCTGTAAGCGATAATTATCATACAATCAAAAGTAACACTTTTTGGTATTGTAACTTAACTCATTTCGATTATGTGTGCGAAAGTAAAGACATATTTGACAGTTTTTGGTTGTAATCTGCCCGTTCTTGTGGCCGTTAGGCGTAGTCAGTTGATACGATGACAACCAAAAACCTGACAAACTAGCACGAATTGGCTCCCATTCCGAAAAGAAATAAAGAAGGACCGCAAACTCGAAACTTTCACACGTCGCTGCCCCCACGGCCTCCGACACCGTAAACGCCAAGGGTAACCTTAGTGATGAGCTTAGTTCTCATTTTTATTCTATTTGTTTTAGGTTTGTTCTAGCATGGTCAAGAGAACATGTTCAGAACACAACAAATTCAGAACTAGAACCGTGGAGTTCAAAAAAGTCACTAACTTTTCAGTACCTAATTAAACTGAACCGCTGGAACGCTGTCGGCAATCTTATTCCTAACCTTCCTTCCTCAAACTCTCGTCCACATCCCCAATTACACATTCGATACGTAGCCCATTTTTCGGAATCCCTCCGCAATTCTCCTTTTCTCACCTTCAGATGACCATTTTATGACTATACTTGAAAGTTCACTCATGTAATGGATGGGGCAGGCCACTAATTGTAACGTGAAATCTCAGCCACAACTCTAAATGAAGCGGTTTGATGACCAGAAAACCAAAGGAATATGAGAGTTTGAAACTTGAATTTCGAAGTAGACGTACCTATTAGTTCAATGAACGGGATTTCGAGAAGTCGTTGCAGCCTACGGTGAATGAATATTTGTAATTTGTAAAGCATTTTTACGTCAAGATCGCTGAAGGATTTGAAGGCAGACGGTACTTCAACCTCGAAACCGGAAGCAACGGGAAACTCAGTGCAATGAAATCTACTACAAATCTAATCTAACCACACTTTTTGATATACAAATCCCAGTCATTGATTTTATTACGTACCTACCTGGTGCATTGCACTGAGTTTCCCGTTGTCTCCGGTTTTGATACTGAAGTACTAGCTACCTACCTTCAAATCCTTCTGCTATTTGGTCAGCTAGGTATGTAATTTCCGACTGACTTGATTGCCAATCAGAAGCCTTTGATTTTTGTAGCATTCTACTGTAACAGTGTTTGAACTCTAAATTGTAATGTATGGCTGTGTGGAGAAATCCAATGCCATATAAACAGGAGGGGAACTGTTCCTTTGCTCAGAAATGAGTAGATACCTATTCACGCTGTCCCTTAGAGCATGGATGGAGAATAAAGTTGATAGATTATCTGGGAATACCTACCTATCAATAGATCAATTTCTAGAATTACTGCAATAATTTGATCCCCAGCAAAACTAAATACGCGTCCATATAGACGCAGAAGAAGAAACAGTTTGGCACTCAAGCTGTCGACTTCAATAATAATAAACTATCTATCTCTTTAACAAAGCTTCACGACCTTCTTCAATAGTGATCATATGCATTAGCATGATTAATTTATTTTCAAATTCGAAAAGTGTTTTGGATCAAGCTGGGTTTGTTGCAAAATTGATGGTATTCTCAAATTTTTTGTAAAAACCCAATACCATCTATTTCAATTTTCTGTCTTTGGTATGGTGTTGCATCATGTAAATTTTAAGTTAAATTTAAAAACACTAATTTATAATAAAAACTAATATTCCAGGAATAGGACGTAGAACATCATTCATAGTTCGAATCTTGCAACATTACATTTGTTAAAAACATTTAAAATTCTTAAAATTTTCAAATTTGAAAAAAAGAGTTAGTATTTATTTCAATCACAGTTCTTCGATTTATTTCAAGCGATTTTTGATCGGTTTCCATAAAACATAAAGTGGAAGTTTGCTATGATGCAATTGATGCTTTAGCAGGTCACGGCAGAAAACCTTCTTCTACAATTAATACAATCGGCAAAAAAAAAAGAAAAAAAAAGTCACTTCAATGTGGTTCCCACTCTCAAAAAACTGTGAAAAACACGAACGCTAAACCCCGAGGGAGGGTCGAGTATGGGAGGTGCACCTATCGGCCGCTGCAGTAAGCTTGGAACGAGCTGGGTTTGCTAGGAGCTTGATTTTTCAAGCCAGATTTTTATGTGAAGGGGCTGGATTTGGCGTGAATCGCTGGAGTAGATTGTAGAAAAAGCCTTAGACTTTGAAATAAGGAAAAAAAATCATTTTCGAAAAATCTTGGATCAAACTGGTTATGATACTAAACGCCTCAGTAGATCTATTAGAGTTACTGCAATATTTTTGATCCCCAGTAAAACTAAATGCGCGCCCATATAGACGCAGAAGAAGAAACAGTTTGGCATCAAGCTATCGACTTCCATGATACTAAGTCATCTATCTCTTTAACAAAGCTTCACGATCTTCAGTAGTAAGGAGGGCGTAATAAATTAAAACTACGCCTACCTCAACCCACCCTATCCTCAGTAAGGGTGGTATCTATCTAATTCAGATGTCGGATCCGTAAAGGGTTGAACCGATAATAGGGCTTAGGTACCTACATCATCATTCGTTATAGTGAGCCTCTTTGAAAAAACTCGAACTGCTCAATGGCGTTAGCAGGTGCCCTATTTTATTTCACGGACAGAATCGGTTTAGGTGGAATCCAGTTGGTGAGAAACCGTGGAGCAGGTGCCATCTCCAGTTAACTTCGTTACAGTATTCACCCAGACATTTTCCTTGTCTTGAGCTAACCGTCAATTGTAGTAACTGTAGAGTTAGTTTCCCCCTATGTCTCATTATTTTAACAGCCATTGGTCTTAGCTCACTTGCCTTGAAATTAGTTTAAACACATTTCTGGCTACGTTGAAATAGGTAAATTTGAACGGAATAAATTTTTAATTGTGTGTGTAGCCAGGCATCAGCTTCGTGCATATCCAGTATTGTGGTTTTCGGATTTTCCGTGGGAACATATCTCCCTAGATTTATGCAAAATACTGCGTGACAACCCCTACAACATTGGGAAAAAATACCCCTCTTTCTACACAAATTTGGGAATATATAAATAACATTTGCGCAAGCAGTAGGAAGAACCAACCTTTCGAATAGATACGTCAAAGTCAATAATCACTAGAAAATCTCTTGCCGAATATTAGATATTAGGTATAAGGGAAATTTCACAAATGGCATTCGTGAAAGTCAAGTTTTACTGAGCAAATTTCGGTGATTATCTGTTGCTAACAGTAGGTAATTTTGTCTTAATCTCTGAAAAAATTGGTTTACAAAATCCTTTCCAATTTACGTGCCGCTGGTTCGTGGAGCATGTGGCAAAAAACGCTACGCGAATCCGTCAGCTGGAGCTCAGGGCTAAGCCCGTCATTTCATTCGTCCCTCCTTGTCCTTGAAAGGCTCCATATCAAATTTCGTTGTAATCAGACTTTCAACATAACTCTTAGCACACTCATCTGATGAGTTTGTCTACTGTCGTCCCAGAGCGGCTCTATAGACATTTTTGACGTCCTACGGTGAATGAGAAAGGTTTGAGCACGATTTTGCATTAATTGACATTACGACTGTAATTCGAAATTACGAACAGTTGGTTAAAGCAAGCCTCTATTAGTTTAGAAAAATAATACCTATCGGTTACGATTAACTTAATTACAACTAAAATTAGAATAAAAAATTTAATTCAAGATAAAAACTGGAACTTTTTAAATTGTATGTTGTATGTTTAGATATTAGTTTAAGAATTAGTTGAAGTTGAATTTAAAAAATCTTTTCAACAAGTAAATTGTTTATTTTTACAACAATGATTAGAAATAATACATTTATTTGAGTACCTATTCTAGGTATTCTGACTACAGCTTCTGGACCCCTGTACGAAAAATCTATAAAACTTGATGCTGAAACAAACCTTTAATTCCTGTAACATGGTGTGAACGATTAAATTTGAGAATTTTAATGTTGTTAGTAAATAACAGATTTCGGTGTAAGTGCAGAAAAAACAACAGGAAACAAGAGCGCTACAGGTAGGACAAAGTACATAGATAATGATGAGAGTCACCAAGTAAGAACAAATTAAAACAAGCAGATCGGCGATCACGAAGTGAGTCACATGATAGCGCATTTTCTTGTAAGGAGATCCGTGTTAAATAGGCGCTTCTTTCATATACTCTCAATAATAGTGGACCTGGATGTACTAGGTATAACCATGCGTAATCCAGGAAACCACGCTCTGCTACCATGTCACGGACTTAGGTCGCCCCCCAGAGGTGCAATGGGGCCTAAATCCGCGTTATATAGAGAGAGAGGGGAGTTTGGCAGTACCATAAAATATACAACTTGTACTAACAATGTATGTGCTATGTTCCGAAAAGATTTTTTCATCTATCGCCAAGCACAGCATTCCAAGAACTCGAGAATGATGCGTTCAACCTGACACGAGGGCGACGGATAGACGCGCATTCTCTTGACTCTGACGGGAACTGTCACAGAGCTCACTCAGCTGATCGATGACCTCAGTCATCTTCAGCATTCTCCCATGACCCTCCCTCTCGAATTTCAGCTTCCTGCGTCGAATAGGAGACACAATGGCTTTGGAGTTCACTCAGCTGATAAATGACCTCTCATGCGTTAGCTGCCCGTGATACATTTCTATCCCCGCCATGTTACAGATCACGTCCATACCAACTTTCATCGAAATCGGACGTCGGGAAGTGGCATTTAAAACGACACTGAGTGGACATACATACATACGTACATCAACGGACAAAGTGAACACATTAACTCATTATTCCTGTTAAAACATGCGCTGAAAATATATTTAAAAATAAATAAATAAATAGTAATAGTAATAAGTAGGTACCTACCTACCTGCAAAAATAAAACGACTTCCAAGTTGAGTGTGGCACATAGCTTCCCCCTATCCGTTACATAAATGTACTATTGATAATTGCAATTTCAAATAATCGTAAAATATGAAACATTCAATCCCAGGAATCCTGCGGTAAGTACCTTCACTAATGAACTGGAGATTATGTCATTTACTATAAATAATCTAAATAAATCAATAAAACAAAATTAATTAGGACATGCTTCTAGTCAGTATAAACAGTGTAAGCAAGCCTAATGAAATTGTGTAAACGATCTTTATTATATTTAAAGACTTGAACCCTGCTGGGTTACGAGTGGTTGGCCTTGCAAGATTCAATGCGATGAAATAACTTGTTTGAAAATCTATGAAATATCCATTTATATAAAATCACCTTTTAGGTTTACTGCCCGCCACTAGAAATAATTGATATTTTTCTATAGAAGCAGTGGCCAACACAAACTTGAACTTCGATTACCAGCTAGTTTTCGTAGTTCAGCCATCAACGTTATACTTACGGAGTTATAACAAACGTCCGGCGCACGCGATCTGTTCGGGATAACTCGGACGCAAGGGACGGCCCCCTGCAGCTGAGGCCGTTAAGAACATTTAATTGGCACGATGAATTTGCAGTTCCCTTCAAAACTTCCCTTCAGTTCCAACGATGAAGGGAAAAGTGCTGAACACAAGTCCACGAGGCCGAGAAGAGGGTTTGTTACCCCTTTCATCAAGTGGTTTGTTATGGGGCGAGAGTTGGTCTTGGAGAGGGGCCTGGGGCCAATTAGGATGGAGCCCAGCCGTCCCTATATACGTCCATGTATATATACCAGTATATACGCTTCCCTCTCTATATATATCCGGTCTGGCCATTACGACCAGGTGACACTCACACCCGAATCATTTACCTTTTCAATTGATTAACCATTTCTAAGCGACAGACATTTTTTCCGCCTCCTCCCTCCGTTCTTTGAAGGTCCCATCCTAATTGGGGGAAATTTCCACAACCCTTCGTATACGGTTCAATGGGTTGGCTAAACCGCGTTAAAACGAGCTGCAACGTTGTGCTTATCATCCGTTCGTTATTGCTATCCCAGCTTTCAATTTCATAATCACGGTTTTTTGTTTATTATTCTCAATAATAAACATCTTCATAGATCACCCAGAAAAAAGAAAAATTTAGCAACCCTCAAAATTGGATGGTTTGCGGAATGTATGCAATCCGAAACACTATTAAAATACGCGAAAAAGTGGGATTAAGGCTGAAAAATCCCAAAATTGATGATCTCCGAAAATCCAAAACGTGATTTTTATCTAAACATCTGTTTCACCCCCTTTCAATGTGAATTACGATTTGTTAGACATAAAACATTTTGAAACTCCTTCTTTTTTTTTGCTAAAAATTTGCTATATAATGATTTGTTTCCCGATTTTTATTTTGGTCGTCCAGCACAGTTTTAAAATTTTAGGGATATTTTTTATGTTCAAAGGACAGAATATAAAGATCTTAAAATGTGTATAAATGATAAATATATACAATATAAATTATGGTAAAACATCTCGGGGTTTCAATCAGATAAAACAAGCTTGATCTGCCGATTTATTCAAATATTTCGTCTAAAGTTGCTAGGCAAGCAGATCCGTATAATTATAATTGTTTTTTACGAATTGCATTCTCGAATTGAAGGTATTAGGTACCCTTTGAAATTAGAAGCGTCAAATTATTAATTCTAATTGTATTCATACAAAGAACTTCTACATCCTCTATGATTCATGGAGGGGCTGTGCCCACCCTGCCCCTTCTCAAACTACGCCACTGAGCATAGTTATTGATATACATTTCCTACAATACGAATTTTCTATCTTATATGTATTGGCTGATGTTCCACTAAGACCTATATTCTTTAATTTATCCCATTTTTGTTAGAATTTTAATAGACGTTTCAAGTAGGTACCTATGGTAGGTATTTTATTACACCAATAACATCAGTACCTTGGTTCGGCATGTACCTAATTCTAATTAGTAACTACAATAATAGTGTTATTCTAATTTCAATTCTGAGGTTTATAATGTGGGTTGGACAAACAATTAAACAATCAACAGCTCAAAATTATTATTTTACTTCCGAGTCTACCTCAAGGTAGGGGAAACATTGTTTTCACTTTCGGGAGAAAATTTTTTTTCTGATCTCCAAAATCAAAATTTTCACTCGCATTTTACGTTTTAGACCATTCTGAACAACTTTGGTTCCGTGTCTGTCTCTCTGACAGCTAAAAATTGCTAAATTGATATTTTTTAGCAGAATAATGCTCGAATAAAGTTTATAAACTATAAAATTCAACATAAAAAAATTATGTAAAAAGTTATGCTTAAAAATGTGCTTAAATATTATTAAAATTTGCTAAAAACTCGATAAAAACTGCAAAATCCAAATTCCCTTGTTGAATAGCGTTTTTGGTCATAAAATTAATAGTCAACAATTTCTTTGCACTCAAAAAGCTCTAAGCCGATACTTCAAATGTTTTCATATAATTGCATTTACCCACCGGATAAAGTATTTGAATAACAAATTCGATCATGATAAATTTTCAGCATTTTAAAAACATTAGCACATTTTAAAAGCATAATTTTGCTCATTTTGAAAATAAGCATGCTGATCAATTTTAGATCAATTTCGATCGTCATACGATCATGCAGCATGACTGGAACTTTTTATCATTGATTAATTGTTTGTGCCGTAAATCCTGCTCCTGTGCTGAACGTTCACGCTTACAGCGGCTTGCGGCAGGATGAACTGAGCACTGAGCCATTTCCCGAAGTGCGGATGTGGGCGAGCCATTAGGCCACCTCCTACTTCCTTATTCTGCATGGCGGTCCCGGATGTTGGGTCTTCTTTTTACGGCCTGTCTTCTTCCCCCAGAGCGCCATACCTCCGTTACGTGCTCCAGAGATGATTCGAGCAATTGATTCATCAGCTTATTAAATTTATGAAAACTCTAGAAGAAATTGACGTTTTAGCGAATTTTTGAAGAAAATTAAGCTATTGCTCTCGCCTCAAAATTTGTAGAATGTGCATTTTTGAAAAAATTTTATGCAGAAATCCGTTTCAGGCTATTCTGAATCATATTCTGAAGTTTAACGCATTTTTTTATGTATGTATGTATGTATGTATATATGTATGTATGTGTCATTCCAGACGATAACTGTCCGTAGAATTGTGCTAGAAACTTCAAACAAATTTTAAAATGTTAAGGACACAGAACGAAAGTTCAAGTTCGTTGGCCAGCATGATCGGATTACATCTTCGGGTTGAAATTTTCAGAAATGTAGTGAAAAATTTCAAAATAGCCTGTTTTTTGCGATTTGTTGTGCGAAATAATTTTTTCAACATACTAACATGTGGTATATTTGGAATCAGCGTACCATTTTCTGTAAGAATATGTATCAAGTTTTCAAAAATGTCAATGTTGAAAAATCAGTCAAAAATCGAAATAATGCCGTTCGCTAGTTGACCACATTGGACATCGAAATCTATGAATGTTTACCTACATTTGTTTTTAAATCTACAAGATTAGTTTAATAATAACAAAGTATGAGTACCTCCTATCTATTTTTAATAATTTGATTCCATGTTTGTCTATCAAAATCATAAACTAAAATGTCTCTACACAATCAATAACGACTGAAATGTGGAAGATTTCTTCAAAAATTCGCTCATGGGGTCGTTCTGCATGACTGGACTTTTTTGATATGTAAGGAAGATTAATTTTGATGACTGTCAAGAGCTTAATGGTCGATTACGGAGGTCTTGGTCGATTACAGAGGTTTATTATTATAACTACAAACCAAAATTGGATAGATCAATATTGACTTTATTTTTAGTACAGCAGCACATTGTTCTATACAAATTATAACAATTCAAAACTAGCATAAAATACAATTTTGTCAACGTTTCTAAACTGGAAACTTTCGTCTGATAAAATTTCATACTTTTGACCGCAAATTCGGATTTAGCGGACTTGAAAACCCTCTAAGAGCTATTTCCAGCTCAATAGACGGCTTAGTTAGGGCCAATAAAGGGGTAGAAAGATCACGTATGACGTAGTAGTGCAAGGGACCCGAGGGTTCCCCTCAGTCGAGTGGGGGCCGTGACATCATCGTGCAAATAAATTTCAAAAGCTTGTTTACTGATACCCATCATATATCGCCTTTTTTGAAAGCCCTTGGTCTGATCTTTCTACTGAGCGAATAAAAAAAACCGTGAAAATTCCCCATTTCTAATTGATTTTCACTAGAATAGAAAATTGACAAACCATGTTTTTTCCCCTGTACCGTGATTTGTTTCCTTCTCAAGAAACAGCGAAGATATAAACAAATTCCGTTGGATGTAAGTTCTAATGATGGATTTTCACAGAAGAGGCTGATTCGGTGGCAAAAACAGGTGGTTTGGATCTAATTTCTCTATATGCTTCTGTCAAGATGTAAGTTTCGCTTACTGCACCACTCGTCACGAACCATTGTCAATAAATCGAGATTCATCTAATGACCTCCTCGAATCGCCGCGATATCCATTTCCATTCCCGAAGAATATCGATTCCTAAATGTTCTGCACACCATTATGTCATCATTCTTACCGCGCCCATCTGTTTTGACTGCTGAAATCAGACGTAACGAACTCCATGTCGCGGGAACCCCGCTACTTTTCAATTTTATTTAGACATTATCAAACTCCTGTGGCTGAAAAACGGCAGGTGGAAGTAATTGAATAAAAAAAGAGGGAGACGGAGAGCGAGAAGGAAAACTTCGTAATCAGAACAATCTAACGTAGCGTGACTGACGCAGGGTTAAAATCGAGTTCGCACGCCATAATTTCTGCCCTTCTTCTCATCGTGGGCCCCGTCAACCCCAGTACGTTTATTATAATGAGTTTTTTTGAACTGTGGAGTTGAAGGTACATAAATAAAGATAGATTACCATTTTTCCACGGTATCTCCATGTGTTTATTTCTGATTCGGAAAACTAGGGCATACAATAAAGTCTGCTCTTTCCGGTTTAAACAGGACATCTAGTTGGTTATTTTAAAGTGTATACCAAACAATGTAATGTAACTTTTCAAATTAGTTGTATCCACTGGTTAAATTGTGTAAATTTAGCACACGAAGATACAGCTATCTACTCTCCTTACTAAACTGCTGTTCTCTCAACTACAACTAGAGTGAGGTGGCGTCGTCATTCTTATTCCCCGTGCCAGACATCTGAAGTATGTAATTGACCTATCACATATTTCATAGACATTACATAGACATATTACATATTTCCCCACCCCTTCAGTAGTATGATGGTTGTCATACTTAAGGGCTGGAGAAAGTATGCAGAAACATCTACAGCTTTTCCCAGACTCAATCAACATTTCCTCAATCGAGTTCAACATTTTCTCGATCAATTTCAACATTTTCCCAACCAAATGAAACATTTTTTCAACCAAATTCCACATTTTCCTTATCTAGTTGGTTATTTTAAAGTGTATACCAAACAATGTAATGTAACTTTTCAAATTAGTTGTATCCAATGGTTAAATTGTGTAAATTTAGCGCACGAAGATACAGCTATCTTCTCTCCCCTCTAAACTGCTTAGTTCTCTCAACTACAACTAGAATGAGGTGGCGTCGTCATTCTTATTCCCCGTGCCAGACATGTGAAGTATGTAATAGACCTATTACATATTTCATAGACATTACATAGACATATTACAGATTTCCCCACCCCTTGAGAAGTATGATGGTTGTCATACTTAAGGGCTGGAGAAAATATGCAAACATCTACAGCTTTTCCCAGACTCATTCAACATTCTTCCGAACAAATTCGGCATTTTCTCAATAGAATTCGACATTTCTTCTATCAATTTCAACATTTTCCCTACCAAATGCAACTTTTCAACCAAATTCCACATTTTCTTTGTCAATTTCAAAAATTTTCCTATCAACAAAACATTAGGGACAAGAATGAAAACAAGGTTGAGGAAAATGAAAAAACAAAGAGATAATGTAATTTTAGTTCTATAATTTTCTAGGCAATAAGGTTTGAGAAAGTTCATTCATTGAACCATTGTAAGTAGTGCTAAGGTAGCATCTCCTTTTAGCCTGCAAGGTGGGGGCTTGTTACTTTCCAATTTCTGTTATTGTTGAAATGTGCGCATTACGACTTTTGACTTGTTTACGTAGTTTTCAATTTTCCCAATCAAATTCAACGGTCTGCCAATCAAATTCAACATTTTTGCCACCAAATTTAACGTTTCCTTTAATGCAAAAAATAGAAAAGAGTTAATAGTTTGTTGTGGGAAGTAAAATAAATTGATATTATGGGATTTTAGAAATACGTGTAACTCACTCTATTAACCTCCAAATTTTAAAGTCGCAAGTGTGTTATTTCAGCAAAGTTTTGTTTGATGCTTTCAAAAGAATCAGAAAATCTCATAGTTTGTAGGTATGGTGCACCTCCGTGCTGTATAACCTTCGGTAAAATCTGGTCTCCTTGCTCTCCGAGAATATTTTTGACCTCATGTTAAATTTTAGAGAACTTATTCTCCACAGGGTTTAGGATGAGGGTAGGAAAAATCTGTCACTTAGAAAAAAAATAAATAAAATTTGGTTAAAATTGTCTCGTTGTTTTTAATGATTTCCTTCATAATTTCCTTCAAATAGTCATTCTTTTCTCCATTGTTTTGTGAAGTGAGAAGATTTTAGATTAAAGTGGAAAAATAGGGATATTCATAGTTTATTTTGAAAATTGAATTGATGAAAATAGAATTCATCGAAAAGTGATGGTTTCATGAGCTCTCTCGTCAAATCGTTGAAAATCGAAATGCTCCCTTCCCTTGCGGGAATCGGTGAAAGCCAAATGTAGGTTACCTCCTAACCAGGTTATAAATAATAAATGATAAAATTATTTATAAAACAATGCATGTAAGAATTAACAATCTATCAAACCTGAAATTCGAGAATTTGCTCAACTTTATTGACGAGGTAGATCTGAATAACGAGAATGGCAATCGTGTTTTATCGATAAGGATGTTTAGTTATAAGCAGCCAGTAGGATCGTACCGAATTTTCGATGATTCGACGTCGTAGGGTTTTGAATGCTTCATATCCTTAGAAAATCGATTTATCGTAATGACACCGTGCATGCACATTTGAACCTGTCGAAACTTGGGAATTCTCAAGATTCGACGTCGAAACTACTGGGCCATGAATAGCCTTAATGTTGAATTTGGGTGGGCAAATTTTGAAGTTGACTGGATAATGTTGAATTCGATAGGGGAAACTATTACCTAATATCCACTTAACTATTCGTTTCCTATAACTACTACTTAGAGTGAGTTGGCATCGTCACCAATGACGGGTGCCAAACATCTGACGTAAATGTAATACTTATGTTCAGAGTCATAGTATGAAGTGGGACATAAGAAGAGCCTTTCTGCCCCCATTGCCCTGGCCAGTAGGTGATGGACCAATATTCTTCATTTTTGGTTTCTTATTGTAGATTGGTCGTTGTGGCAGACAGTTAACCACAACTGAGTTTGGTTTTCGAGATAATGACGGTAAGCTTCTGTGAGAAGAGAAATCTAAGGCTAATTTCAACTTATACTAAATGTATTGAAGTCTCTGTCGATTATATTGGGAGGGGGGGTTACAAATCTTTACTCTAAGGTTAATTATTCCTGTATTTGATAGTCCTTCTATGCTGAACTCTGTCTGTAATTATTAAATATAGACTGTCTTAATATATGTAGATACATATATTAACACAGGTGTAGGGCGCCTGCTGATCTATGCTAAATGCAGTGCTCATTTAATTAAATTAACACGGAAATAATTATTTGAAGGAATTACAACAGTCTAACATTATCGTTGGAGAAATGAAGGCAAGATACCATGTACAATTTTTAATATGTATTCAAGGAACTCCTTGTAATACCTACGTGTTATACAATAAAATTGAATTTAACTAATTCGAAAGTTCTAGCCCTTGGGGGAAGCAAACGGATCAACGTCTAGCAATCCAGGTGGTTTCATTCGACTTCTAGGAGCGATGTTTATGAATGAGACCCAGACAAAATTACTTTAACCTCAAAGGTTTTTGAGATCTTGATTTTTAATGTTTCAGCCCTTAATTACTACCATTTAGGGTTGACTGAAAGTGATGCCGATGTTACCGGCACATCTCTGGTCGATGCATGACGTTTTGAATCAAATTTCATAAGGTTTGGGTCAGAAGTCCCGGAGAAAAGCTTCGGACGGCGTACGGTGGACGAACGGATTTTTTTCCCCTCCATTTCATCGAATTTTCCTAGAAAATGAAGCCTTCGCAATGGCTCCAAAATTTATTAAAGCTTTCCAAAGAAAAGGATGAGTTCGTTATCTGACGCTTTTATGAGAATATTACATTGTTAAAATATCAAAAAATGTACTAACAAAAATCAAAAATGGTTAATAATAACGGCGAAAAATTGTTAAGTTTATATTTTTAAGCAGAACTTTAATCAAATGATGGGCATCAACAACTACCAAGAACATGAAAAAATGTATGCACGAAATTATGTTGAAAAACTTACCTAATTTCGATAATATTTCTGAAAAATCAATAAAACTTGTAAGAAATTGAAAAAAAAAAAAAAAACAAAATCATAAATGCTTTTGGAAGCTGATTAGTTTTTAGAGCATTTTCTTGCAATTACATTTATGTTAAACGATTCCATTGCACAAATTTCCAAGAAATTTAAAATATATGTTCCGAAAAATTAGAAAGTTCACTCATACGATCATGCGGCATGACTGAAAAATTTTGGTTTCTATTCATCATGAAATGTAAACCAACAAATTTTGAAAAAAAAAAAAAAAGTTCTTCTTGGTCGATTATGAAGGTTCATTATTGAAAATAATAAACCAATAAAAATATAAAGAGGTACAATTGATGTAAGATTGGTATATTTTAACAAAAACTCAGTTTTTCGTAGCAAGAAAAGTGGACTCAGTAAATTGTTGAATTTTATCTGTAGGAAAACTTAACATAATGAATTGATATCAGTGTGCTACGTGGGGGTGACAAGACAGAGTGCCTGTGAAACCGGAAGTTGGGCTCCAAACCTTCACCCCGCGTAATGCCCTGGTCACGACCAACAAACCACCCACTAATTACTACACTAAATTGATTAACTACTCAAACAGTTTAGGTATAACATCAACGAAGTCTCTTTCCATCTTATCCCTCCCATAATTTGGCCCTTTTCCTGGATCATTAATTCTTCTTACAAAACCAACAATGTTTCCTTCCTGGGAAGACCTCCCGCCAGCCTTACCTAGTTTCCCCTCTCGCCATCGCTAATGACGACTTGAGGTCCTCGTCAATACATCACTAGCGCGACCTCATAGACGTTCAGGCCCTGAGGACCACTAATTTATTCGTGGGTCTCTGACTGTTAACGCATTCTTTCATGATCACTGTGTCTAAGATTAGAAGAAATAAGCAGTGTTTTCGATTTGTAGATCTGCAAAGTCATTCAGTACAACTTCCCATCTAAAATCAATAATTTCACTCTTGTTACCTGCATACATCCGAAAAAAATCACATGACGTGATTTCTACATACTCGGTAACTCCCCCAATCTTTATTTCCCACTCTTATGTATACGCCAGCACTGTTAGTACAGTAATCGGAGCTAGAAAAGATGAGTGGTATTCGCTGATATCTGATGCCCTTCAATAATAGTTCATGAATGTAGGGAGCAGTCCATCTACTACTTCACATTTTACTGAAAGCTGGATGATACTGAGTGGCGATACAATGTTTCGAATAGTCATATCGTTGAATATAGTATAGAACCCACCACACAGGTTGTCTATCGAAAGAATTTGGAAACTCATGTTATCAGCATACACATACAATATATAATACAAGAGGCGATCTTAGCTGGACTAGGTACTAGTATATGCTGCGTTTGTGAGGGGAGTGGAAAATGCAAGTACCTCCTATGAATTCAACTTTAAGGCCTTCTTCACTTACATCAACTATTGTGAAGGCAACAACAAGCTACCTCCTATCAAGTCTGTGGGCACTGAAACAGCTACTTTGCTAGGGATTGCCAACATGTTCGCTACCTACTATTCATCTGCATTTGAACCCTCTTAAGCTTCACGCCATCGTACCCAAAAGCAAATGCGGTTTCAATGGAAGGGCTTTTATGATGCCCAGCTTGTCGGAAGATCAAGTATACTCAACAAGCCGAGGAGACTGGACGCCTCCAAGTGATGAAGGTGAGATGATGCCATCTGTATTGTTTAGGGATTTTTGTGCAGATGCACTGGCTCCACCTCTGCCAGCAATTTTCAACTCATGAATAGCTACAGGGACTTTTTGGGATAATGGCAGTGCCATTCATTACTCCTATTTTTAAGTCTGGGGAGAGATCTCTCGTTGGTCACTATCGAGGCGTGCGCTCTATTTCATCAATCCCAAAGGTGATGGAGAAGCTTGTGGTTGGATTGAGAACTCCATTGTTTGAGGGCCACATTGTTAATTGTCAGTACGGCTTTATGAAGGGATAACCTACCCTATCTCCCTTCGATAACTGAGTACATCCACAACAGATTTCAGGAAGCTGCACAGGTTGATGTAATCATGACGGATTTTGTGATTGGTTTCGATTAATTATGTCACCACCTTCTGGCGTTGGTCGAGTCCTTGGGTTTCTCCTCCCAATTTTTTGAGCTGGATGGCTAACTACTTGTATGAGAGACTTCGGCATTTGAGGAATAAGAAAAATATGTCAGAGACCTTTTTGGCACCCCAGGGCTCTAACATTGTTCTGGTCCTGTTTCTACTCCTGATTAACAAGGTAAGGGAAGTTTTGGATGATGTAAAGTATCTCATTTTCACGGTTGGCCTAAAGCTGTTCTATCGAATTGGTGATCTTGTGGACTGCCACCTAGTCTAGTGCACTCAATGCTCTTTTGCAGTGGTGTTCTGTGAATAGTCTCATCATCCATTCATCGAAGTGCTCATCAATGGGAACAACATGCTCATACTTTTGTCTACTCGATCGCTGGTGTCGAACTGCCAAGGACTCTGGTCATGCGTCCTCTGGAGTACTCAATAATTCCCGACTTGACAATACGGGTCATTTTGATGCCATGTGTTCCAGATCCCTGAGAAGACTCGGTTTCCTGAAGAGCACTTGTCCTTCCGATTCTAGACTATTTCAGCATCTTATGATCACCTCAGTAAACTGTGCATATTGATCGATTGGAAACAGTCCAGTGCAGGTTTTTGCACTTTCTAGCCTATACAATTAGGATTACGAGAGAAAATATAAATATCTCAGACCAAAGAGGTTCGAATTCAAGCCATTGGAGATTAGGAAAGGGAAGCTGACATAATCTTTCCTCACAAGTTAATAATAACGGCTCAATCTCCTGCCCCTATCTGCATTCATCTATCAGGGAGACTGAACAGAGTCTACGCCATCAGGATTCAGCCATTTTTCCATGTCCAATTTGCCGATTGCAATTATCTTTCCCACCGTCCTACACTCAGACTGCCACGTTAGGCAATTGCCTTAATAGATCAGCAAGATTTCACCTTCCTCGGGACATCTCCATCTTCAACCAAAACTCGGTAATTCTCTCTCTCTTATTAATATTTGGGTTAAAGTATTAACGCCTATATGGTTAGTACAGTGAGATGTGATAAAACAGATGAATTTTACGCTATTTACTAATTTTAACAGCTTAAAACACTTGAGTTTACCATTTGATACCTGAAGCTCTCCACTAAGTTGGGAGCAGTCGACATGGTATATCACATTTTCCGGTATAGCTGGTTGATATTTAGTAACGAGATAATCACTTTCACCTGTGCTACCTATTGTTCAAACCAATAGTCATAACATGGAATATTTCACAGAATCCACTACACAGATTAGGAATCAATCGAAGGAATTAGGAACATTTTCTTTGGAAAACAGTGGAAAACCAAAACAAACCACATAGACGAACTATTTACAAATATTACTATAGTTTATAAAAATGAAATTTTGATGCGACCATTGATAGTGCAGTTTTAAACACATACAGGAGATGCGTGAGTGTCTCCCATCGCTAACTAGTCCACCCTCGCCGTATACATCAAGCAGCAAAGAGCCCCTTGAAGCAGAGTGGGACAAGTTGCCTACAACGTTCATAATTTACTCTGACGTCCAAGAGAGAGGGCGCGTGCAGCTCTGGATAGACGAGTTATTTATGTTAGTGAAGCTTGGTTCGAATATCCTTACCCCTCGTGGAAAGGATATAAGCTCTCGATAACCGCATCGATAACGAAACAAATGAATTGTAGCATTTGGTAAATCGTGCGTGAGGGCGGTCTCCCAGATGGGTTCGTCTCACGATACAATTTTTGCGTTCAGTTTTGACTTATTCAAATAAGTTAGCTGCGAAGCAGGATAACAAATAATCATAGAACCTAGATACCATCTATCTAGATAGATCAGGGTCGATTGTGTTATATTAACTATATTATTTCATCAATATATAAGTCTGATAACAAAAACAAAAAAGAGAGAGAGAGAGAGAAGTGATATTGTTCAATTCAAGAATTTACTCGTGTTTTACTGTTGGTTAAATTAATGACTATTGTCATTAATGACTTCAATTTCACCACAGCGCTAGATCTAGATCTGTGTTGCTGTGGAGGTATGTCGTTCACTATGAATTGTGATAGCATCAACATTTAACGTTAACTTATGTTAATGTCATGATATGAACATTAACTTATTTTTATATCGTTATAACATTAACATTTAAATTTCTTACCGTAATTCGGAGAATGTATATAAACGAAAAAAATAAAATAAAATAAAGAAATAATCAATTAAATAAAAAATAATAATGATAAAAAGTGGTAATAAAAGTTCAGTAATCTGCATCATTAATTATAAGTGCTACATTGTGGTTGCATACCTAAGCATGGTCGAAAGTTTTCAGTGCTGTAGTTCTGTGTACTTAATTTTGATTTTCGCATGTGTAATATAACTAATGATCCCCTGCATACTGGCTATACTAATTGGTAATCAGGTATAGCTCTAAACTTTTGCAGAAAAGTCCAGAATCTAGGAATACCAGAAGCAACGACAAATGAGATACATGCACGCAGGAATACAAGTGTACATGTGTGGGTATGCATATCGTGTGTATATTTATAAATTAAGTCAATTGTTGAATTTATTAATGCATCAATAAAACAGCAATATAAACTTTTTAAGGAACACAAGCCTCAATTAGAAGAAGCCCGAAATACTTGCTGAAATGAGTACACAAGCCGCATGGAATGTTGATATTCTTCTCTTGAGGGCCACTCAAACAATAACCTCCATCTTTAAATCAAATAAAGTTCAGATTTATCTCAACATGGATATGTTTTTGGGTTGGGTGTCAATCTGAAATTCGAGAGAACACTCTGGGCGACACCGACATCGAAATTAATTTCTAATGATTTCCACTTAAAACGGAGCCGTTCCTAGGGAAATGGAACTCTATCAGTTTCTATCCCACTCAAATTCACCACTCCTTGGAAAGACCCTAATTTAGGCAGAAATGTATCGTTGCGTAAAGCGTTCCGAATATAAAAGCAGCTGAGCTACATGCAAAGTCATTAATGGAGTACAAACAATCCTCGATATATAATAACGTTACTACTTGGTAGTAACACGGCTGGCTTACTGCGTGTTTCATTAACTAATTAGTGAAACATGTTGGTACGCATGTGTTGTATTTGATTTTGGTAAGAATGGCGAATAGATCATGTTTTACTTAATGTACCCTCTCAATTTTAACTTAACATGAATATACAACAAATAACCCCTTCTCACTCCCAACCACAATAAAGCATGAACTCCTTTTACATTATAAATAGAAAAATGACAGATTCACAGAAATATATTGAAAATCCTGCAGATCGGACCGTAAATGGCTGGCTGTATCTGAAGTTTTATACGAATATTAAATGAATTGATCTTATCGAGCATTTATGTTACAGTTATCCATCATATCCCTTGAAGTAAATTCTAAAACTGGTGATTCATATTAAAATAAAGAAATACAAATTCCTTTATTGTGGAAAATTAGCAATAACAAACAATGTCAAAAGAAACTTGAAATGCTTGCATATGAGTCTGCAACACATTGGGACATTTTATGTCTTTAGTTGCAGACTCGTATCATCAGAATTAGCCTAACAAGCGGTGCAATTATGTTCACAATGTAAATTATTGAGAATGATCACCTGTTTGTAAACAATTATTTAAACAATCACGCTCATAACTCAGCTTGTTGGCCACGCACTTCGCAGTGGTTAACGTAATATGGTTGGATAAATCGAGAGCTATCCAACGAGTGGTGAACGATTTTTGTACGATGATAACTGGCGAAGTTAAAGTTCCGTAGCAACGAATCGGTTGTAAGTGAATATCATTAGAAATTTTTCATAACGCTTTCTTCGTCACACTTTTTGAGTTATGTGCCATAGTAAAGACATAAAATGTCAAAAATGATCATGTTTCTTACCTTCATAGGTTCAATAGCAAAGAAATTCGCGCCGGAGCTCACTCTGATGATAATAAAAACTTCAATTATTTCAAATTTGGGTGATTGTGCATTATTGGGTGACCAAGTAGTGGATTGAATCATAAGATCATGCGTCGCATTCACTTTGGAAAGGATGTAGCGCATTGAGGGTACAAAGTGAACCGAACCGCAATCGCTTCGCAACCAATAACACAGATTACTAGAAATAAAAAGCGGGTAGCGAGTTCGTGACACGTGTGCTCACATTCAAAACATTGAACGGTTGTGGAGAGAAATCGTATCTATCGTCCCGCGATATGGCTACAATGACTCAAGCATATTCACTGCCCGAAAATATTTCCACAAATCAACGTTTCCATGAAGTGGAAAAACTGTTTATTTTAATTATTGTTATTAGTATATTGGTACAGTTTTATGTGTAAAGAGTCCACCATTTAGAGCTAACACTAGTTAATGCGCTTTGATGAGCAAACAAGCATAATTTTCTCATGACCTGGTCCGATGTCGCTCAAATTCGATGGGTGGTCAGGATAAGACAATTTGAAGACTCCAAATAAGTTTTATCTCGATCGTATAATCAGTAGTAACAAGCATGAGTTCTTCATTTTTCGTCTGATTTCGGTGAATGTTTCAAGGATGGAATGGTTCGTCTATTAATAATATTTTAAATACTTCAATGTTCTATGCATTCATGTTACGGATACCAGAATTCTATTTGGCATACCCAACATGGCATATGTTTTTCACGTAATCTTCTCGTGGCTTTCCTATCCACATATTCTGCTTAATTTTTTACCATAATTCCAATCGTTGATATTCGGTAAACTGTTACTTTTTGAGGCATTCCACGAAGACCAACCCTGTATAGATTGCCAGGTGCACAACGGGTTGATGTTATGTACCTCCCAAAATTACATTTTTCTTTCATACTTCTGCCGGCAATTAGACGAGTACCGAAGTGGCTGCTAGTTTTTATCATTCCAACTCTAATAGCTCATCAATATGTAAATCACATGAGAATGCTGACCCCTAGCTATAAATCATCAATGTTTTCTTCTAGCAAGACAACAGATTGAAGTCTAAGATAGTTTCAGAAGCCCTTCAACCTCCCTTGACAAATGCCTCGAAGACACCTCTTAAAAACTCGAGGAGCCGGTTTATTACGACTCATTATCACTGATCATTACTATTGGCCTTTTTGAATCACCTGAGAGAAGAGGTATATAATATGAGTGATAGATCCTTCGTTTATACGACACCTCACATACCTGCGTATCACTCCATGCCGACAAAGACCGAACTTTCGATCAAGTAGATCTAATTATTCTCAAGTTGCGTCAGTTTGAATTTTTTTCAGTAAAGGGGGCAGAGGCTGCATAATATTGTCTCAAAAGAAATGAAAAAAGTTTCCCTAAATAATGATCAAATCTTCCAGGAAGTATCCACGCTTCTCCAGTGAACCGTAATAGCTACCATCACTTGGAATTCGTTCTCTACAAATAATAATATATAGTGAATGCTAAAATGTCGAATTTGATTTTAATGTTTTTAGGGTTGGTTTTGTCACTGTGAAGTTCTATCGACTGTGATCAATTAATACTTCAACGGAAGGTACGTAGGTATACATGAAGCAAGTGATGGACTTGAGCTTGAATATTAACTAAAATCCTTTGAACGTCCAAAAGAACTTATGAACCAACGTTCGAGGTAGGCCCTAGCGTATCCATGAAGCTCCAACTTGGACGTTGTAGGGTACTCATGAAGCATTACTTGGACTTCCAATGGTAGTTATGATGCAGCTGATGGGCACACAGAGACATGCACTTAAATTTGAATTGAGTGATCCTTTGAACGTCCTAGAGAACACATGAACCATCGTTCGTTGTTGGTCCTAGCGCTCATGAAGCACCAACTAGGACTTACTTAAATACTGGGTACTTATGAAGCATTACTTGGATGTCCGATGCTAGTTATGAAGCAACTGATGGGCACGCACTTAAATTTGAACTAAGTGATCCTTTGTACGTCCAAAAGAACTCGTGAACCAGCGTTGGTTCTTTCTAGAGTACTCATGAAGCACCATCTTGGACGTCGTAGTATATTCATGAAGCACCAACTTGGAAGTCCTAGGTTACTCCTGAAGCACCTATTTGGACGTCGGGGTACTCATGAACCACCGATTTGGACGTATTAGGTAACTCATGAAGTTAGTGATGAACACAGACTTACTGATGAACTAAGCGGTCCTTTGGACGTCCTAACGAACTTCATAGAAGTTGAGGTTAGAAACTTGAATAGCAAATAAGAAAGAATGAGGTGCGCTTACCTATCTATTTTTATCACCAAATAGTAACCTCGGGAAATAATTAACAGTGTTACGGAAATTAGAAGGTGCAAGTAGTTCTGTGAAAGCGATACAAAAGGATGCAAGGAAGGAAGATTTATATTGCGTCGTCCATGTTATTTTAAACTTTTGGTTCCGAGTCAATTAGGGGACCTAAAATCACTTACCATATACCTACTCACGGCTCACCCGCGACCTCTCAATTTACTGTGGTAATTATCACAACAAAGTTCCACTTCACTTATCAGAGACACCCACAGGAGATGGGGCCATTTGTAAAACCAGCGCAGCTTCAATTACGACCTTCGTTTCTAAGTCGCGGGTATTTCTGTAGGATTTCATCTAACTCGAGTAGGAAAATAAGGGAGCCAAATATCCTTTCTAATGACATAGCTACCAAACCACGTGGGCGAAGAGGGTGTAAGTGACACTACCACCCTGAATGCACCACTCCTGCTTTTAATTAAGATGAACATACAGTTTAAAAGAGACCAAAGTTATTTTTTTATCACCGGATTCTGTAGCAATGGTTGTTCATAGTAAGGTCGAGTGAAAATTGAAAGTTTGCAACATGAAGGGAAACCTCAAAAGAATTCACAGCTTATCGACTTATCGATATTTTTTCTTATGGGACACAATTTTTGTGGACTAAACAGAAGTTTCTGTCTGCAATACGAGGGGTCGCAATGGCAAACGCAGCAAATTATTACTATAAGATTTATTATTTCTGTATTAGATTGCCCATATACGCAAATCATTGGTCCATAATTCTTTAACCCCGTTTATAGCATCTTTATGATCAAAACTTAGCGCTCAGTGCCTCCCAAAAGGCCCTTTACAGTTCCAGGACCCGAAATTTCACGCTTTAAAAGAAGGTCGAAAAGGAAAGAAATTATACTCAGAAGCCCTCAGCTGATCACACATTGTGTTGGGGGAGGGGGGGGGGGATTTTCATTTTTTCCTGGTCGATTGCGGAAAGGTTCATTATTGCAAATACATACCAAAAGACATCCTAAGTAGGTATTTGCATTTACCATTCTCAACTCGAATCACGAGATATAATCTTGATTATCAACAATAATTCTGCTACAATCAGCATCACCTGAAGTACTATTCAATAATCAGTACCTGATAATCATGATCAGCAATGTTGAAATTATCGAAAAAATCAATACCTGTATCATTTCCCACTTCATACCTGTATCATCATCCCACTTTAGTGATAAATAATCGATATATGCACATAATCTCTAATATGCAACTAGGAATCAAGGACTATCATAATTAGTATTGTCAGTTGGAAATTTCAACAAGTTATTCTCCTTCGTATTCACATCAATCCACAACATGTTCTTTTGCATTAAAATCAAGAAGGAATTTCAATACAATGCTGCAAAGAACCTTGATTTATTCTCTCTATTTATGTGTCCTATCTTGAATCTAACCGTTCGGCATCGAGAATAAATTTTCTGAACTGAACTGTACAGAATTAAATGACTTCTAGATGCCGGACAGCTCCAATTTAAGCGCACTGAATTTATTATCATTCTTTCCTCAATGTACAGTAAGAACTCAGACAGGAGTGACGATATTAACGCTGGATTAATAGGAAAGAAAATTTAGTGCAGGTGGGAGGCCGACAAAGGATTCATATTACCCGACAGATGTATAAAGTGCCCGCGGGCTCACTGTATTCAGGTGAAGGGTTGAAAGAAAATGGTTTGAGACGGGAGCAGAAATTTATTGGAAGATGAAAGAGTTTCTTGTGAATGAGTCAGGGACAGGTGAGTTCGGTGTTCTTCATCTTGTTCTGGCGTCATCGTTCGTTTCTGAGGATTTATGAGTTCAACGCGTTTTTTCTATTAGGAACGAAAGGGCTTACGAAACTGCATCTATTATCACTAGTAGATGAGTGATTTATGTGCCTAAGTGGTATGCGCATTATCATTCCAGTACGTTCGAATGTTCAAAGTTTCGACTTGAAGAAAGATTTGTTACTCGCACCAAATAGCCTGTTTAAAATGGGGACCAAATAGTAACTACCAGTACAAGTAAGATCAAAGTGATTCGATGCAATGTAACAACTAACCGCTAATTTTCAAACATGAGACATTTCCAAACAACATTTATTTCCAAATATAAGAATATTCAGGAGAATTTGGTTTTTGGCTGCTTGAAATTCAAGGAGTTGGACAAGACGGAATTGTAGGACTGACCATGACCAATTTTACCTCTTGTAACTCATTCCATCAGTCAGAAAATCTTGACGAGAGCTAAAAATTTTCACTATGAAGGGTGTTAAATGATAGTAAGTAGCAAAAAAAAAGAAGTGTTTTTTTCAAACCATTTAGAGTTTTGAGCTGAACATTTACATTCGGGGGTTTAACAGACCCAGTAACCCTGGATTCAACACCGAACCCTACTATAAAAGGATCAGATCATGAATTGTGAGGGAGTCAAAGAAAAGTGATATTTTTTGAAGTTTTGATTATCTAGAATAAGCACGGATATTTAGCACTACATTAACGGTATGCTTATTTTTATATGAAATGTGCAATTACTGCAAAATATAGAAGCCGTCTTGGCGTGCAGAGTTTTAGCCGCAGCTAGTGCTGAATAAGGCTGATGAACTTTATATTATGTTTCTTATTTATTAGACAGGTTTAATTATATCTATTGGTTGCTTCATTTATGATCGTTCAGAGCTTACATATTTTGGAGGAATGTTTAAAACCAATCATGGATAAAATATCCATTAGGTGTTCAAGGAAAGTCGTACGCTGGCGGTCTTGGTGGTGGTGACTTGCTGATCATTGGTTGAGGGTGGGCATAAGCAAAGATAGTGCGTGTATCAGCAGAGTTCTGGAATTATATTTCCTGCAACAAGATGGCAACAAGATTTCCAGCTCCATTATTCCTTATTTTATATTTTCACTAGTCGGTTACCCGTGGATTCCACGGACCCACCTTTTACGGTTTAGACGGTGCATAGACTGCTGAAATAATCATATCCATACTGCGTGCCTAACTACGGAGGCTACATGCCAAATTACAGTATAAAAGTACCAAAATCAGGCCCGGACTGATCAAGAAAAAGCCCACAATTTCAGTCGTATTTTACTGTCCCAGAGAGTCTCCCTATCAAATTCCAACTTCCTAGGGTGAACAGGAGATTTAGCTTACTCAGCTGATCGAAATCGTCAAAACCAAACACTCGAGAAGAAATGGCCTGAACTGCCTATGGGCAACGATAATAAAATTTCGGGAGCCTAGCAAATCGGTTTTCCGTCCTCTTCGCACGAAATATAAAATTCCCGTCCATCACCTATCAATAATGCAACCCATGCTTCACTCGCAACACCCGTAGCAACCAGTCAAGACTTTTCCACTTGTCACGAATTTCCGTCGCTAACAAACTGCCTGTTAGCAACCATAATAACAATAGTTTGGGAACTAAATACCTGAATCGGTTGCGAAGGGTAGCGCCGTTTATGAAGTAGAAGGATATTTTGGTAGTTCAGACCTAGCCTATGTTCTGCGTTGGAACTTGCTCATCATTTCACGACCGCTACGGTAAGAATCAATCCAGCCGTTTAGCTGTCTATTGGGAACATATATACATATATACATAGATAGATACAAACTTCTAATTTTATACATAAGGATTACTGCTATTTAGCCGTGATTAAAGTTGATGGAAATCTGAATTCTTTCTAATCTGCCTCGAATGAAATGAGGATAACATTCCAGTATAAGCGGTAGGGAAATAGTGATGAAGAAGCGAATCGTCCCACAATAATCCGACCTATTTCGGGCCCGAGGTTCAGGGTTATTCGAGCATCAAAACTGGATAGGGTTGATTAGCTCAGCGAGCTGGCTGCCCCCAGACCGCGGATGGGCCCAGACGGAATTTTCTTTCAATAATTTCCCCTTTCATTAGCTTCCTCTGACTGGAAAGGAAGCGGCTATAAAAGCCGTCTGCGGTTCATTCCCATTGCTTAACCTGGCCAGTCAGTCAGCTGATTCCTAGGAAATTCAGTTTTTCATCCTACCGAAATCTACATTCAATTTTGAATATAATAGTTCCAATAGGTATATTATACCAAAATTTTATGTACGGAACGTGCAACGTCTGCCGCATTAACAGTACGACGAAAAATCTTCAGAGAATATTTATATATAACACCGGATCTACACTTCGAAGTATACAGTTACCTATCTATTAAAGATTCATTTTAAAATTACCGATAGGAAAAGTTCAATATGTAGCTTTTCAATATAAAAATAAACACCACGCGTCCCTGCCCGAATGGTTTCCCGGAAATCTAAATTTTCAAAAATTGACCAAAAACTAATTCCTTGACCAAAAATCCCTGTTTTCTGTAAGGACCAATTTTAAGTACATGTGATAAACGACTAGTAGGCAAGTCTCCTGTTATTTTGATGGGGAAATATATTCCTAGATACTTTGTATATTACAGAGTACAAAAATTAAGGAAAGAGTAAGCGAATTGATTTTTAAAAAGTCTTGTTTTAGCTAATTTTTGTAGAAAATGAAGCTACTGCAATAGCTCCAAAATTTTAAATTCTACAATGTTGAAAATTCTCATAATTGAAATCCGTTTTTAGACATTCTGAGACGAATCCCAGAGTTTCACGCTTTTTCATATATATATATATATATATATATATATATATATATATATATATATATATATATATATATATATATATATATATATATATATATATATATATATATATATATATATATATATATATATATATGTTTTTCCAAACGATAATTAGGGTTGAGATGAAAATTCCGTTCTTGCGCCAAAAATCAAGCATTCCAAACGAAAGGATGAGTTCAATGGCCAGTATTTTTTCAGCGGATTACGTTAGTTGAATTTTAAAAAATCTGCTCAAAAAATCTCTGGAAATGCTAAAAATTCAACTTATATTTTTTAGCAGAATTTCAGTCAAAAGAGGTTTATCAACTATGAACCAGAACATTATACAAATCTGTGCTGAAATTTATGCTGTAAAATATACTCAAATTTTATTAATATTTGCCAATAAAAAGGTTAAAACTGCAAAAAAGCTAAAAATTCAAAGTTTTGCTGAATTGCCGAATATTATTGAGAACGAGTTTTTTCCATATAATTGGTGGTTGAAAATTCCTTTTAACTTACAGTGCTAAATTTTCAAAACAATTTATTATTCTAATATGATAGTTTACAAAAATTCCCTCATACGATAATGCTGCATGACTGGAACTCATATTACTTTGAATAATATCACTTTGTATTAAAAAAAAAAAATTCAGCCGCTCATCGAAATTTCGTTAGTTTACGTTTTAAGATTTGTGTATAAAAAAATGAAAATAATAATAATAAAAACTGCGAATTATTACATATAGTTTTATAATTTTTGTAAAATGATAGCCCTTGTTCCTAATAACTGGTCTACTCTAATGAACCCCGCATATAATATATTATCGAAACTCGGAGCTTTGCGCCTCGCAAATGGGTTCACCACTTTATTGCGCCAGGACCACAGTTGGTGACAACGTCATCTACCCTCATATAGAAAGGTAGAGTCGACTGCATATTGATTTGAAGCTATGTTTGTTTCTTGCTGATAAAATCCTCAATTAGAGTTACCTAATTGATTTCAGTGCGTCGATAAGAAAAGAAAACAAGCTCAGAGGGCCCTCACTTGATATTCGATCCTCCAAATCTAGTGAAATTCCTTGCAAAGTGGTAAGGTATACCAAGGTAAATTTGAAATTCAGCCCCGCAGTTTTAACAAAAAATATATCAGCCTCTCAGGTCTCTGAGCTCAAAGCTCTGAGGTCAAAATCGTTTTATGATTAACATACGTGTAGATGATTTTTTTCTTCATTTTTTGCCTTCTAAAACTTGGACCTTTCTTGAGAGCAAACGATTGGTCATACAGCGCTCAGAGTGGTCTCATTCCATTCACTGAAATGAGTTCAATCTTAATCAAACAGAGGAACTTTTAAATGAAAGTTTAAAAAAATCTCGATTTTATAATACTTCTACCGTTAGATTTCATCCCGAGGGATGGATTGAAATTAATTCCGAGACTAATAGCACATTATCCGTCGATATATATGATTATTGAGCCCCCCTCCACCAGCAGCTATGGAGAAAAGCTGTGGACAGTGATGTACGGCTGACGGACGGAATTTAAACTTTTTTTTAAACCCTACACATCTTGAAACTTGAACGGATAACCCTAAAAAGTGAAATTGATGGGCTGAAATGTTGAAAAATTGGAATCACTATTACTATTGGTGAAAAAAAATGGATAAATAAAAAAATTGGTCCTCTGTAGTATTAAAGTTTAAAATTTAAATGAATCGACAGAGACAACCTGTAGCGCTGTACGTACATCTGTTCGCTCTCCTTATGGGAGGACCTTTGGCAGGAAAAAAATATCCTCAACGTCCATTAGGAATACACTCTTATTTTGAGCTAGCAGTTATAGTTAAGATTGAATTTTTCTTTTCAAGGAATCGAGTTTATCTCAAACATTTTTTTACCTTAGAATGCGAATACTTTATGTATTTTACTTCAATAATATCTTTCGGAAGGTGCGTAATTCAAGTTTGAAATCATCGCCCAAAGAAAGGATTGCCCAACAAAATGAATGACACGTAATTCTATGTAGCTACTCGTATTCTTGTATAATGACGTACCACAGGCTCCGATTCATAATTACCCATTAACCAGTGATCTGCGCGGTGCTTTATCCGGTTCTGAAATATTAAACCTGTGTTACATAATTTTTAGCGTTTTCACATTCCGTTTTTACTGAGGTAGTAAAGATTTTCGTAATTATTGGCTTAAACATTGAATAATTTCAGCGGGGCATGCGCATTAGGTTCAAAGGTGGAATGTTTTTCATCAGGAAGTTCCCTGAATAAAGGGAAGATAAAGAAAACTATGTAGATAGAGGATGTAGAAAATTAACAATTTGTTTTTCATTAGCATGGACGCATCATTTCTACAAAGCATAATAGAAACACGCGAAATGAACACAAAATAATCTCATCGTGAAATGAACAAGTTAAACTACCAAGGGCCTTGATTTGCTCGTAGATTCAACACTGTGCAAACATAAGACTTTGAATACAACCTTTTCAACTTGAACTCAGTAACGGTAGGAGCTATGAATGGTGGTTGAGCTTTTCTTTGATTGCATAAAAACGGTAAATATTAAATCATGAAAGTTCTTATTGTTATAAAATGTTGATATCGGTTGTCAATGGAACTAAAGCCAATAATAAAATGTAACAAAAGTAAAAAATTCCATTGGTATTGTTATGTTCAACGAACGATGATTGCTCAGGTGATAACCCTTCGGTATTGGATCAGAGTTCATTTCATTGTTTGGATATATCTTATTGTTCGTCTGTCTTCATGCGAACTCCCAGCTAATTACGTTCACATTTACCGAACTTCCGTAGAAAATGGAACTATTGCAATGGATCGGAAAATTTTAAAATACAAATGTTTGAAAAATTTCTTCATTGAAATCACTTGTGAGGCATTCTAAAACGATTCCTGCAGTTTTCGATTTTTCATATATATAAGTATACACCTATATGAGTAAATATCATTCGAGACGATAACTCTCCCTGAAATTGAGATAAAGATCCCATTCTAGCGCCTAATCAAACATTCCAAATTAAAGGACGAGTTCGTTGGCCAGTACTTTTTGAGCATATAAATTAGTCAAATTTCGAAAAATGTTCTAAAAAATCATTAAAAATGGATAAAAACGACCAAAAATTGTTAAATTTATAATATTCAGCAGAGTTTGAGCCCAAACAAAATTATCAACAATTAACTAGGACACAAAAATATGTTTTGCTAAATTATGTTGAAAAACGTAATTAAATTTCATTGATATTTGACCCCCCGGTTACTGTCCACTCTGAGCCTGCGGCTAAATTGCTAAAACATGGAACATGCTTTCTTCCCTCTAATTTGGGGCATTTTCCTATCAATAGACTACCTATAATGCGCATAACTCAGCTTCCGTTGAAGTAAAATGTTAAGTTGCTAATCTTCAGTAAAATGAGAGATTTCCAATGAATGGTGAACGATTTTTTGACTCCACACAGAGCTCCAGCTGGCCGAAAACTGAAAAATTGGTTCTGCTTACTGCTTTCAGCAAATTTTCGTAGAAAATGAAGCCATTGCAGTGGTTCGAAAAAATTAAAAATCAAAGTTTTTGAAAAAATTGTTCATTGGAATCCGTTTTGATGCATTCTGAGGCGTTTAATACTTTTTCATGTGTAGGTATATATTTATGTGTCATTCCAGACGATAACTCTCCTTAGGATTGAAATAAAAATTGCGTTCTAGCGCCAAAAAAATCAAGCTTTTTAAATCAAAGAATAAGTTTTTTGGCCAACACTTTTCGGGCTCATTAAATTGGTCAAGTAGCAAAAAATGTGCTGAAAAAATAACTAAAAATTGCTAAGTATAACTAAAATCGTTAAAATTATATTTTTTCGCAGAATATTTCTTTTAAATAAATTTTATAAACTAGGAAATAGAACATTTAAAAATTTATTTGCAAAATATTGCTGAAAAATGTACTTAAATTTCATTGAAATGATCTAAAAATTGATGAAAACTGCAAAAAAGCAAAAAATCCAATACCTGGTTTTGAATAATAGATTATTATTTAGGGTACTTTTTTTGCCATAAAATTATTAGTTAACAATTTCCTTACACTCAGAAAGCTCAAATTTCAAAACAATTTAGTATTAAACAATACGATAATTCACGGAAATTCGCTCATATGGTCATACTGCATGACTGGACTTTTTTTTATCTTTTTTTTTTAATAGAAAACTCCTCTTAAAGGCGGAGGGGCACACTATTTGCTTGAAAAAAAAAAAAAAAAAAAAAAAAAAAAAAAAAAAAAAAAACCGATTAACATATGTACAGATTTCATTTAGCATCTCAAGTGTTTTTAATTTCTGCGGGGAATTCCGTATTTCCGTTTTCCCTCAATTCTCCTACCAGGAAGCCCTCCAGTCAGATAAATAAATGCACTTTTAATATAACCCTCGTGTTGGGTGAGGGTAGAGCAACGAATGACGCATGTGGCGTTAATTTCCCAGGCAGTCGGACCCATTTGACTGGTGGTAGGTCGTCAAAATTGATCCCAGAACCCCATCCCCGGCGTTCCAGCTACCTCTTGGCTCCCATCCTCATAAATAAGTAACTCGAGAACCCCCTCACGCGTAGACCAGAAAAAGTAAAAGGCAGAACGTTCATTTGTTAACTCCGTTCGATTTTTTCCTGGTTTTTCTTATTCTGGATTTCAAACGGGAAATGAGAGGCCTAAACGCACAAAAACCAGTAACGTGGTAAAAAGACACCCAAATTAAATTGTCACGCTCCATAGGCGCCTCCTAATTCCGCCTAAGAAGTGATAATTCCACTTTTTTTGAAGTAGTTCGTTCCAGTTTACGGTGAGAATTGAAGTGTGGAGATGTTCATTCTAAATAAACACGAAGAGTAGCTGTATAACACTTTCCATTATAACTTAATTTGGATGAGGCGAAGTTTACTATAAAATGTAGAGAGGGTTTACTGCATTTCTGGATACAGTTAAATGTTATAAACAAATACGTCGGTAAATCGGTTGTATCACACGAGATAAGTAGTTATTTTATATTATTATTTTTTTAAATCGCAGATTAGGTAGTGATCAGCGGTTAATTATCACTCTTCCGCGTATTGACTTGAAATTTCCTAATCCAGACATACCTGACATCTGTTATCTATGTTAATATGTTATCTCAGTGAATAGGATGGAACCACTTGGATTGCTGTATATTCATCCGTTTGCTTTTCCCAACGACTAGAACTATGACAGAAAAATGATCGTCGGAAACATAGTAATAATCGACTGATAAATAAACTACGACGATAGTGTCCGCTGACATAATTCCATGTAATTCTCACTTCACGAAATTGAGCTTATTATAACTGTTGTCACCCATATACTGACTAGTGGAGCGTTGGTATGTGATTGGTTTTATCTCATTTGGTCTCTAGTTAAGTGTTTTTTTAATTTCTCCTTGATAGGTGCCTACGCCTATTTAGGACTATTTAGATAATGCATAACCGAACAGAGTAACAATTTGCAGCGTATTTTTTATTTTCGATTTAAAGCTCTGGGCACCAACGTTATGCCCGATATAGCTTACTTGAACAAAACAATCGTGGTGAACTGAAACTTCCCTTTACTCGGAAAAAGAAGTTTACACCCACCTACACTTCTGAACTGAACCTATTATTCATTTTAGAAAGATGAGAACTAGCTACCTACTCTTACAAGCTCCAACTGTAGGAAAAGGAAACGTCGAGTTAAGCCTGTCACCCTCACAAGTTAACTAGATTTGGAAGGGTGTGGACAGCTACAAATTTAATACCAAATAACCAAAGACAGACGGATATGGCGGCTGATGTAAAGCTGGTTTTAATATGAGATAACTATCCTGGCGTTCGGAGATTTATTTGTAGATCCAGCACATGTTCTATCGATCCAGCTGTTTGTTCCATGTGTAGTATCTCTTACACAGAAACTAATAATGTTGGCGCTTACTGCAAATTATCAAGTACCCACAAATGTTCATTTTTCCGATAGAGATTGTCAAAAATGATGTGATACAGGTAAAAATTCATATCCTTTCCGCGAAAGAAAGAAAGGAAGAAGGAAAACAAAAATAAATGAAAACGAGGCCTAACTACAATCACATGAACCTTGGAAATACTGCTAGTTTATTACACAATGGTTCATTTAATATATTTAACTATTTAGTAAACTAAATGAATTTCAAAATCTTTATTTGTCCATAGCCAAGCGGAAGCTGTGTTAGGATGGTGGGACTAAAAAACAGTAGCATTTTTTGACATATCAAAAGAATTGGTTGCGGTTACTACTAGGTCTTTAATCGCCAAAATACCCAGATCGATTTGGATCTAGTTACTCAACAGTGATAATAAACAAGTGTTTTTCTCATCATGATTGAACAAGAAGAAACCAACTCCATCTAATATATATGTGAATGCTGATATTACAGGATGAATATGAACCTCCTGATACCCCAACTTCCATTGCAATCTGCATAAGACGGCCTAGCAATATATATACATACTATAGTTAATTCCAAAGCGCCATTTTCTCTAAAACCACTGTTATGTTACCAGATTATAAATGTGCAAACTTTCTTTCGAATTTTATGTTTGTTGCTGGTATACCAGGCGCCTCATTTATGACTGTCAACCAAGGGATGGAGACAATTTTATTCGCCATAGTAATTTGACACTCTTGTTTTTCGTGAGCTGTTACGCAACACCAATAACAATGACAACGATAAAGTCGCGAAGAAAACCAGTATAATAAATCAGTTCTTACGCAACATCAAGAGATATTGATCTTTTCCCTACGGAGACCTTTTTACATGAGCGATTCTCGTAACCTCGAGAAGTTTTTCTCCGAGATATTCTTAAATAATTGGGCTTGCTCATGCGAAAATCATCAAGACATATTTTCAACTGTGGGATTTTTGTCATTTTCATGTCGTTGCTTTGGCGCATAAATTCGGAAATCGCCACGAAATTAGACATTTGTTGAACCCGATGCAACCGATAAACAAAGCAGTTGTTACCAAGTACTGTTAGTAAGACACTGCGCGTGTTTGGTGACTGGTTACTAAGTAATGGAGTTAACGTTTACAGCTTCATATGTTCCGTTGCAACGATTTTTTCTACCATCCTTAATTAGGGTTGTAGTATCTTACCACGGAAACACAGATTGAATAATATTGAACATAAATTGAACATGCATGGAATCATGTATTCGTCTCTCAGTTGTCCAAGAACATATCCATAACTCCATGTTTTGCCATGATAGCGCAAACAATTTTCATTCCTGAAATACATTCGAAGTAAGCTAATGTTCGAGGAGCGAGTAAGCAGGAGTTTCTACCCGAGCATTTGAAACTACAGTTTACTATAATTGTCAAAAGCTTCAATTTTTGACATTCGAGCTCCCTCTCATTTTCTTTTGAATAGGTTGAAAAAACCTGCTAGATTATTCTAGTAGAATGAAAGCTTCATTCGCCTTTGATTTTCCCCTAAATAAATTGCTTGCAGGTATTGCAGAATTACTGAATCCCAGACTAGAGAACAAGCTCCACCCCTAAAATCACATAAATCCTCCCCTCCCCCCTCACAAATACGTAATATGATGCGAGACAATTATAAAGCCGATAAAAGTGGCGAAAATCGTATTTTTTTTCTCAATTATCATTGATTTCCTGTGTACATTGAGACCCGAAGATTGGTTTTCCCATGATGCTCTTTTAGGTGGATATTCTCCAGACAATATGCCTTGAAATAAAGCTAATATGAAATAAAAAATGCAGGAAATTCCCGATTGAGAGAGAACTCATATTTTAGTTTTTAAATCAGATTTCGGATTGAAGTTTAAATTTAATTGAATAAATAACGATGCCAAAGAAAATGAGAGAGTTTTCGTTTTCCTAAACACTAGTTATTTTAGTGTCTTGGTTGCGGAATAAGGCAGTAGGTGAAGTGAACACTAATGGCCAACCATTGTAAACTATGACTGCCTATGGAGCGGTTACCTAGAACTTGAAAAATCGGCCTGAAACTATGTGGAAAAATTACCAGTTTTGGAGGAAACTAATTTTGTTGTTCTACCATTTACCAGGAGAAATGCCTCACATACTATTAGTAACACATTTTTGCACTTTTATGTGCACAAATTTTTGAATTTTCCAGTTCGCCCTTGATAATTGAAATAATACTTCTTTACAGGACCTGCATGATTGACTTCATTACAACAAGACTTAAAAAAAAAGGTCTTTTGTCCTTAAATTAGTTTTTTTATTATCTCCAACGATTCTCCCCAGAAACTGGGGCTTCTTCAGGGAGACTAAATTTAAAACATAAAATTCGAAATTTTTTAAAAATGAACACTTGTTTTCTACTCAAAAAACACCAAAACCGAAGTCGATTTTTTATCTCAAAAAAGAAAACGATATGTATTTATTTTTAAAAAATTGTGAATTTCATATTTTAAATTTTGTCTCCCTGAAGAAGCCCCAGTTTCTGGGGAGAAACTTTGGTGATAATAAAAAAACCAATTTAAGGACAGAAGGCCTTTTTTTGTAAAGTCTTGTTGTAAACTTGTACTGTCCAAAGAAAAGTTGACTTCATTACTGTTCGCAATAGTAGGATCAGCACCTTGATTAGAGTTTAGTGAAAAACGAACCAATTCATGAAACTATAGATCATGAGAACTGTTCTAAAAATTCCTTTTGGAAAAATATACCAAATAAATATTTATATTGCGGGTTAGGACTAGTCATTGAAACAGTTAGTTTTTGATGGAAATATCGCCAATTTATTGACCAGAGATACGCATTTAATAGCAATGTTTTTTCCGGCTGCAAAGCGCCGGATGATCCACTAGTTAATTATATTATTAACTAGCTGGTTCACTCGTGCGTTGCACAGGTTGACTTGAACATTATCAAATAGCCTGTGTCCCAAGTTAAAGTAATTCTGATAGATTCGCCATAAACATACTCGACAATTAAATCCCCAGCTTGTTCAGTGATGACAAAGATACCCAATTCCCCCCTCCTCCCCTAAAACACCCCCTATTGGGCAAATTTGAAATTTTAAACCTTCCAAACCTTCTCTGAACTTCAACAAATAATTAAAGACTAAAATTAGCCAAATCGATCCAGTCGTTCTTGAGTTTTAGCGAGACTAACGAACAGTAATTGATTTTCATATATATAGATTCATTTTTTATTTCTTACGGCGAAATTTATCCAGTTGTGCACTACTAATTAAATCTGACTCTTGGTTTTCGCTTCTCAGTCTACCTACGGTGTCTTATTTTCTTGATGGTAAATTTGATGTTTGCCTAAAGGGACGACCTATGCACTAGGTATGTACAAAACAACATGATTTTTCTCCTTCATTATATTCCACAGTTTATTGAAGTTACAAAGAATCTATTAAAATTATGAGTCCTACATAGTCCTACACATCCAAATGTATATTAATTTGAATGATCACTTTATTCTCTCAATGGTAAACTATTGTTAAATGAGATGTGTACGGTCAGTGGGGAGCCAATTCGTGTGGATCTACCAACTCTACTCGAGCCGCATTATCAAGCATAGACACTCTTATCGCTAACACCAAAAACTCGTAACTTAGGAAACGAGCGGCCGCAAGACGAAGAGCGGGTGTGAGGAAACACACAAAAAAACCACAGGAGATACACACCAAAAAACGGTGACGACGGACCGCTGGGAACTCTACAAATGAACATGTTTATCAGTAAATTGGTGTTAACAGACAGCCCAAGATATCGGCCCTAGATTATCCTCAGCATTCGTATGTGGTAAATAATATACTACGTGACGCGCTTTATTAATTACCGGAATGAGGTTTTTTCTATTCCTCTATCTGTCTCCTTTTTTTTGGTACACTCAGAAGGTTTATAATTAGTGATCAGATACCTTGTGAGTTTCACCCCTTCTCGACGCCGTGTTTGTAATTACCGAAAGTTCTCTCTTGAAGCATGAATTATGCAAGAGGCGGAGATACCGTCTTTTTCACGCTGTTTCGTGAAGGAGGCTCAAGGTGGAAATCATAGTTGCCAAAAAGTAAAAACGATCTCATCCGTTTTTTGACTTGTTGGAGTTGGGGAAGGGAGTTTTTTTTCCGACGGTGCGCCATCTTACGGGTGGGAGAACGTGATGGATGGTTCATGTTCTTTTAGGGCTCGTAGAAAAAGGAAACATCTCAATCCTGAATTAACTTGATAATTTTTATTTAGGAGATAGCAGCCATTAAAACCACATTTTACCACGCTGATTACAACCTATGGTTGTTCTGTATGTTGCATAGCGTAATTTATAAAAACTTCGCTTCCATCCATTCCACAATGCAGAAAATAGAGGTGGATATTTACGTCAGCAAAGCTGCAAAACTGTAATTATAGCTATTGCCAAGGGCGTCAGGTAGAAATTGGGTAGGTATGAAGTGCTCCCAGTGTAAATGAAGGATCGCGGAACAAATCAACTATACTTAACGGCCAACATCGAATGCAAAAAATTATTATCTTTACGATAATATTTCGCAACGTTTCGAATCAAGGAATTTAATCAATCTTCATTGTTCAATATTTCATTTTCTATTCCAATTCTTCGTCTTGTCTGTTGGTTACAAATTATTTTACGGCTTAATGGTGGTTTTAGGCAGTTCTCTTGCCCTCTTCAGGTATTTACATTCAAAAACGATACTTTGTATATAGGAAGATGATCTATTTATGTGATGTATTATGTAGAATATTTTCTCACGCTTCTTTTGTTAAAAAATGCACCAAATCTCTCTCTCTCTCTCTCTCTCTCTCTCTCTCTCTCTCTCTCTCTCTCTCTCTCTCCCTGTGTGTCTGAGCTGTAAACTTTGCCCACAGTACCTACTCTCGAACCATCAGCTGATCTCTGGATGGGTGTTAAAATTACCTAAAGAAAAAAGAAACTTCAAAACAGCCTTAAATTACTTTCTTCTATGTTCATTATAACTATGTTAACGAAAGGAGTTCCATAATGTGGTGGGTCAAAGAATGCGCTCTCTGATCTAATGAAACAATCATGAATCTACCTGATTTGTTGTAGCAGACATAGTTCTTGCACCGATTAGGTCAAAATGGAACTTTTTATTTACTAATTCCGGAATGGTGCAAGCTTCGGAATAAAGAAAAGATTTGAATTTTATGGCAAAACGAATAATTCGAAAACGCATTCAACTTTCGAGAACACTATCCCGTGGTTCCCAAATCGCTACTCTCCGAAGAATGAGCGTATTCATTTATATATGTCGCACTGGTAGGTAGGGGGGGTCCCGCCCAGGAGCGAGAGGTTATTTGACGTCATCAGTGTACGAAACTTCGAAAAATCATAATAAGAAAACTACCCATGAGAGTGCGGTCGATGCCAAACTTCTTAGGATGGAATTTTCTTCCACTTAAAAATAGTTAAAATATCTTTTCCCATCCATGTGTAAGACTCATTAGCTGTTAATAAATAAATTTGTTCCATTTTATCTTCATGGAATAGAACCTAATTTCCCGAAAACATTGTGGATTGATTTGATTTGTTATTGTTATATCAAATGGGCGACCACAGTTGTGCTTTCTCAGAACGATATTAGTTATTTGGTCACACATTGCATTGGTTGGAAGTGTGTGACAACGAGTCATTGGGAAATGGTAATCAAAATGGACTTATAGGGTTGGTCAGTATAATACACTATAATATTCCATTTCTCTTACTAATTTTTTCATTCCGTTTTTAATTTTCTGAGCCCTTTTCAATGCAGCGGTCGGGTGCGGATTATAATGGCCGACAGAACAATCAAACTGGAACGTATTGGATGATGCAATGTTGGATAGCCATGGCAGGTGTATGGCTACCTCGTATAATTAATCCAACGTAACCCGGTGGACGAAATACGGGGAGTCCCTCCAACCACCTGGGCCATTTTATTTTTTTTACGTCACCACCCCAAAGGAGGGGAAGCGAAATCGTTGTTAATAAGGTCACGTACGAGGATGGTACGGCTCTATATTATACTTGCTGGGGTTTCAGCCCTGACACTTGGCTCTATTACACAAATTGTCGGGTAGGACAAATACGTTCGTTAGGGTGCCCAGCTGCCCCCGTCTCTCTTCTGATCTCACGTACATCTCATTTCGCGCTCGATTGTGGGAGCTGCGGACAGCCGCTGATTGTCTGTATGTCTGTCCGCGGTGTAATTCTGGTTGATTTTATGGAAGGGGAGAGTTCTCACGGAGGGCAAGAGTTCATCCTTTTGCTTTGGATGAATCTCGGAAATGACTGCCGGGAAGGGAGAGAAAATAAAACGGCCTTCCAGACGCTTCGTTAAGGGTGACTCACTCCAGAAGATCTAAACCCTTGTGAAACATGCAATTTACTATTGTGGTTTATTATTTCTAAGAACAAAGCTCTGTAATCGGCTGAGAAAAAACGTTGCAAAATCAACTCAAAATGTGTTAATTTACGTTTCAACATGCGTAGAATCTAGAAAAAAACTTTTAAAAAAATCTATCGTTCCACCGTTCAGAAGTTTTCTTCTAAACTACTGTACCAAAGTTTATGTATGCAACTTACGTTAAGAACTATTAATCTGTTGCACCTGAATCATCGACATCGCTTTCGATCAACTTAAATGGGTGTGGGGAGGAGGGGAGGTCAAAATAGGTTTAAAAAAATCAAGACTCTTATAAATTTTGATCTATGTACGGGTTGTTAGTTTGTAAATGATAAATTTAATTTAAAAAAACCAAGTAAAAGCACTCAGAACGCTGTCCATTGTTTTCTTAAATCAAGGAAATCAAGGGTTTTCTTGGAAAATTACTCTCCATTAACGACTTTTCGGCATTAAAAAAAGATCAAAAATGCTATTTGTAGCTGATCACCTATCCGATTGCACATATTAGTAGTTCAGATGAATTGAAGTGAGATATTTTTTCGGGTAGAATCATCTATTGCGTAAATGTGTTTTGTTCTGGGGTTTCTGTTTTAGTCTGGTCCTCTTCTGTTCTGGGTACATTATTAACCGCCTCATATTATTTGTACTGTGTATTTTGGGACGTCCTCAGAAGCTAGATCATGTAGGCAAAGCTTAGCAGATAGGAGGGACGACCCATTGGATGTGATACAGGGGGTGTGGGACAACCTAAGCGTGAGAATAGAAACAAAATATAAATCTTTTTCACACTATTCCAAGAAAGAATCCTTGGCACTTGGATTACGCTTCTTAGTTGTTTGCCCAAAAGGGACGTCCTATACATCAGATATATACATAAAAACATGTTTTTTCTTTTCCTTTTTATTAAAATTCTACTATTCACTAATAAATTAATTAAACTTGAAACTACTAATTCTATGAAAATCTCAATATTCCCAATATTATTCTGCGATTTAAATTTGTTTTGGGACTTTTAGTTTTTTTTGCAGTTTCTATCGATTTTTTAGCTAAAATTAATGACATTTAAATATGGTTTCCCTACTTAATTTTGTTCACAAATGTGTTAATATTGTAGTGTATTGTTGATAAACTTCTATAGACTAAAATGTGAATAAATCCTAATAATTTTTAGTGTTTTTTTAATGCAAAGTTTTTAAAATTTAGCTAATTTATTGTGCTCAAAAAATGCTAGCCAACGAACTGATATATGTTCCCATAGTTATATTTATGTTCTCCACAAAGGTATATTATTGTTTTTATTGTGGTTATTTTGATCATTCATTTCGATCCCGATCTAATATCATCACTCTCCTCATTTGGAAGTTAAATAATTTCCGATGGATATATTTAGATGGAATAAATATCACCGCAAACCTCCAAGTGTTTATTATTACCTTTTCTCTTTCAATATTTATATTAAACATAAATACATCAACCATTTAGAAATTTACTGTTTAAATATTAATTTTCATTGAATTATCGCTGATGATGCGCGTGGTACGTATGTATCAATATTTGTTTGATGTACTCAATAGACTCAGTTATTAGTTGTATGAGACTAAAAATTAATATAAGCGTTATAATACCTTCCTAATAAACAAACGGTTCTGTAACGTTTCAATTCTTAAAGCTGACGTAGCCGACCGCCCGTCGCGGCGGAGGGGGTGAAATGCTAATATTTGTAGGCATCAATCAACCCCGACCCGCTTCTGCACCCTCTGGCATCCCCCACCCTTGAGATCGACAGCATGCGAACTACCATAATTGCTGGGAACCATGAGCTCGAGGACGTTGATAAGTTAGTCGCTTTAATGCTATGTACACCAGTGTGGGCCTGGAAGAGGTTTAACCATCAGGAGGAAGGGCCTCTGTGAACAAACAGGTTGTTACGGAAGGTTATTGCAAGGATGATGGGTTATAGCAAAGTTTGAGGTGCCATCGATGCCAAAGATCAACATTAACTCAGGATCTTAATATGATTACATCCTTGTGAAATTTATAAGCATAGCGGATTAGCAAATCTTTTGACCTAGCGTAGAGGAAAATTGAACGGTTGGAATATTTAAAATAAAATTTTCCTACATTATCTCCGTGGAAATGATTTCTAAATTATATTACGTATATGATTATATTGTTGGCTCACAAGTGAATTTTGCTACGTCAAATATTATAGTTTTGAGATAATTAAACGGTTATTGGTGAGAACCATTTCACATAGAAGAAATCAGATATGAGGTGGAAATTTCATGACGAGTACATGGCTGCATCATGATGTGTACATACTCTCACGTTAATCTCCAACGGTCTGCACAATTACCTATGTCTTAAAAAGGTACTTACCGTATATGAATGAACCTGACTTAGTCAATTTCACCAGACTAGAATGACTTAATGATTTTTACTCGACGGCCTAATACGGTCTTGACGCCTAATGACTTAATGGATTTTTGTATGAATCCATCCCTGAATTTCGATCTTACTAATTTGGGGGACGGACTGTATAAATGTTATGGTTCACAATTTGACAGTTATTTTCCTTAATTTAGAATCAATGACAATGACGTCCGGAATGCGGTTTTACAGAATGTATAGAAAATGTACCTATTAGAAACCTTTAGAATTTTTAAAAGTTGTCCATTGCAAATTTTGTCAAATTTGAGTTGAGATATTAAATTTTTGGTAATCGTAAAGTAGAATCCATGGAAAATAGTATGAAACCTGGCACGCAATACTAACGACGTTACTGTATCGTGGAAGACTACGCCTTGGTACTTATCCATGATCTATGAGAAACAATAAGTGACATCGTGATGGAGCTCAAAATTGAGTAACATCCTGTTTAATTAACATGCCTCATGCATCGTTCGGTCTGCGCATTTGAAGGGCTTTCGTTACAGAAAACAGAAACACTCCGCGAATAATGACCAAGGAAACAGCCACAACACAGCTGTAAAAGTTAATATAGTCGACCAACTATCTTGTTACATTAAAATGGATTCCCAACCAATGAATTTTGATAAGGCCGCGTAGGCGAGTCTATGCACTGGGTCAATGTTTATTCAAACGAACGCCGGTACAACTCAATTTCACCGGCCGTAAAGCTTGAAAGACAGCGTTCTCATTATTTCTATAAAATCTCAAAAGGCCGTTATCGCTCGGAATCGAAATGAAATAAATTTTCGATAACTGCCAACAGTGTATTGTACAACATTGTTCTTATTTCAAAGGAATCAGGATGACTTTTATATCTTTAGCATAATATAAACCCATACAAAACACGCCTGTCAACTAGTTAAGCCACGCTGTTGTTCAGGAGCTGAGTAAGATTTATTAAATGCTAAGTTATGATAATTTTCTCAGTTTGTTGATAACTTATCTAGAGTTACGGCTCGGTCCAATTGGACGTCTTATCGTACCTGATTCATTTTTGGGCCTAACGATTTTCAAAACATTCCCATTTTTGGCATAACAATTTTATCCTAATAGTATTCTGCTTTTATAATCGATTAGCTCAATTTCGAATAATAAAATGCACAATGTTTACGGATTTTGATTTAAAAACCCTCTTATCGGTCGATGATTTCCACACGCCACCAGTTTCCTATAACAAGGGCGTAAAATAAAAAATTCAATCAATGGGTAGTTGGTTAGATTATTTTCTTGGACTTGAGTTTGTTAACTCAAAAAAGACGACCAGGGTGACGTACGACAGAACATCCGTACTACATGGGGTTCGGGAGTTAAAATTTGAAGAAAAAGAAGACTTTCAAAACGATCGTGTGGATCAGCTACCAGAGATGACGTGTCCTTGTAGGAAGAATATAGAGTCTAAGATTTATCCCCGAAAAGTATTATTGTATAATTCTATAGTAATTTGTTTAATAGCATCAACATGCTTTAGCCTTGATCTAACAGCCCAAAAGCGTTACATTTTGGGTTGCAAAAATGCGACCCCAAAGTAGAAGTGATACGATTTCCGGCTGGTACGTACCTAGGTTCCTAGAGAAACAGTCGGGATGTTACAATTACATCATAATAATATGTTGTAACCTGATCACGATGGTGTTTCTATGATTGTTTCTATAATTCTCCTATTTAAAAGAGAGAAGAATGTCTGTCCGCGTAAGGTCGATTCACATCCAAACGGCTTGTCCAATTCTGCTGCGGGTTTTAGCAAAATGATCGCAATGTTCCTGATTAACATACGTAGGCTATAGCAAACTCCTCCGAACCTCCTCCTTCGTCGTCAGCTCGGACTTCCCTAACGACGTTTCCCCGGTAAACAAGTTCGTAAGGAAAACCCTGATATGCGGACCTATTTCCGTCAAATGAGGTTGGAATTGGATCAGACGCATATAAATTCCAACTAAAAATCCAAAGACCAAAACGATTTTTGAGGGTTGAGCCACTCAGTTGCAGTTGTCAAAGTTAGATCTTAGAAAAATTGACATTCCGAACGGCTTATTTTGCTAAAAAAAAAAAAAAAAAAAAAAAACCTGTCATAACAATTGGCAATATTTGTTTACAGTTAACTAACATAATATTGCGGAGAAAGATAGTAGGCTTGATTGAAGCCTTTTTATTGGCGAATTTTGAAGAAAATTAAGCTATTGCTCTCGCCTCAAAATTTGTAGGATGTGAATTTTTGAAAAAATTTTATGCAGAAATCCGTTTCAGGCTATTCTGAATTATATTCTTTCAGGCTAACTGATTTTTTTATGTATGTATGTATATATGTATGAGGTATGTATGTGTCATTCCAGACGATAACTGTCCGTAGAATTGTGCTAGAAACTTCAAACAAATTTTAAAATGTTAAGGACACAAAACGAAAGTTCAAGTTCGTTGGCCAGCATGATCGGATTACATCTTCGGGTTGAAATTTTCAAAAATGTAGTCAAAAATTTCAAAATAGCCTGTTTTTTGCGATTTGTTGTGCGAAATAATTTTTTCAGCTTACTAACATGTGGTATATTCGGAATCAGCGTAAAATTTCCTATAAGAATATGTATCAAGTTTTCAAAAATTTCAAAGTTGAAAAATCAGTCAAAAATCGAAATAATGCCGTTCGCTATTTTATTTTATGTCAAGATTTGATGATGTTATGATAGGATACTGTTAAGATTTCAACTGCCTTCAATACTGACCACATTGGACATCGAAATCTATGAATATTTACCTACATTTGTCTTTAAATCTACAAGATTAGTTTAATAATAATAAAGTATGAGTACCTCCTAATTATTTTTAATAATATGATTCCATGTTTGTCTATCAAAATCATAAACTAAAATTTCTCTACACGATCAATAGCGACTGAAATGTCGAAGATTTCTTCAAAAATTCGCTCATGGGGTCATGCTGCATGACTCGATTTTTTACGGTTAGGGAAAGCCTCGAATAATGCTCATACCGGGATCTAAAACTGAAAAATCTTACAAAATATTGTCACGAAAAAAACGAGACTAAAGTAGCGGCGGTTCTAATTTCTTTACTATTCAACCTATGAAACTGAAATCTGAAATGGAGAACTCATGGAACGTCTAAAAAACGAATCATGAAGTCTATAGAGCTGTTTGCAGAGTAACTCTCCGCACTACCCTATGTCTGCAGGTAGTCGAGCTACTCTTTCTGCGTACCTGGGAGATTCAAGGGAAGTATGTGGGAAAGACACTCAAAATGAAGGAAGAAAGACTCCCATGGCTCATGTCTAAGGAATTGTTTCGGAAAAACCTAGGCTGGGTTCGGGAGAGGCCGCCGTTGCTGGTCGTCTCAATGTGGGCTTGGATTGGGGAGTGGACTCGGGCGAATTGAAGAGGATCTGGGGGACCATAACTGCAAAAATTAGAGAGGATGAAGTCTCCAAGATTATGGATAGAGTTCGGTGTTCTTTGGTCCACCCTTCCTATAAAGAGTTTATGGATTCTGGAAGGGAATGAAGGTTATTGACATGAAAAAACTCTGACGGTGCTTCAAACTGAGAACTAGCTTGGTGCATCTTAATTTCTATTTTGGAAGGGACCAGGGCAGGTAGAGGTGTACACTATGCAACTCTGGGGACAGGAAGGACGTAATTCACTTCCTGGGGGTCTACATGATTCTGTGTGAGTGTCGGTGGAAGTGGTTTGGTGCAGGGAGCGGCCTGTTTTGAAATGCTTAGGAAGCCAGAGGTGACCAAAGTCGCTGGATACTGTCGGAAGGCAGGGCAGTACCGTTGGGAACTGATTCAGGAGTTCAACTTCTGAACCAAGAACAACAAATATTTAGAATATTCTGTATAGGTGTTTATTTTATTTCTAAGTCAAATGGAATGGTTAATTTGTCAAAAGAGTCTGAATGAACTGGTAAAAGTATTCCATTCCAAGTATAGCAGGTAAAAACGAATTCCACGTTAAAATTATAAAAACGCCGACTCTGTTTGTTTGGGAACTCATGCAACAACACGAGGTTTTTCCTGATGGACAAAATATTTCAAGGCGTTGTTTAGTGTTCGAGGCGGAGTACAAGATGGAAGCGTTAACATCTCTCAACTGAACACATTCGCCAATCGCAGTAAAAAACAGGATTCAAGCGCACTCTCATTTTCCACACGAGAACCCTCACGACGGATTTTTTATATATGTAAGCGTAAACGAGTGCCGTCACCAGGAGATTCTTTTTTTCCATTACGGCGATACGAAAATTGTGATGCCATACTTACTCGACGCACTCCACAGAGTAACACGTCGCCCATCAGTATGTTTTTTCCACAAAGGGAAATGATACCCCACTTTTCTTCCGTCCAACCTCAAATCTCACCTTCATTATGACACCCTTTCCGAGACAGACGCTTCAAAAGGGCGTCCCGGGGGGTCGGGAGACACGTGGAGCGACACGTGGAATGGGTTTGGCAAAGACGGAAAGGTTCCATTTCACGGCCTTGCGAAGGGGAGTAGACTGGAGGGGGAAATGTGAAGGGCTTAGGAAGAATACACGGGTTTTCCGTTTCTTTTGGGGGAAATAGAAAGAAAAGAACACTGTAGATCAACTTGAACTCCGACCATATCTCCATGCTTGTCACCCTCCATACAATAAATAACCTCTCGTCCAATTATATGTCCTAATCATTCAACGCAATAAACTTTTACTATTTCTTAGTGATAAAATATACAGTCTTAACATAACTTGATAGATATCAATTCAATAAGGTTGTTTTATGATGCTTCTGAGCGAAAAACACTACTTGCCCCCAAAACAGTGTTACTAAGTGGTGTGGGGAAGAAGTTGAATAACCCATTACATATAGGTTTGGCCGCGTAATCAAACTATTGTTAATTAGCCTCCACGGTGGTTACGTGGTAACACCTAACATTTCATTTTAAACTTCAAAAACCACTATTTTCCATCATTGTGATTATGGCACGATTTCGCTTCCTGGTCAGCAGAAGTTTTCTCAAAAGGGCAAACAAAGAAAATTCACACTTCTTACCATTTAGTGATAACTACATCTGTAAGTGAACGAGAAGGGAGTTCAGGGTGGAACGGACGGTCTCCAAACGAAGTTTGGTTACGCTAAAACCCCAACACAAATCGGTAGGGCATATTCAAAAAACAATTTTGAAGAAATAAAACCTAACTTTCCAACTATTAACCTTGGGTTGCTCAAATTACATTAAGTGAAATTATTCGAAACTGCTTGCGTACAACTCCGCAACACAGGAAGACATTTTCATGCCTCCATGACAATGATGTTCAGTGATGACGATTTTCGCCGCTATTACTGCGAAACATTCTAGATTTCCGTAGGTACCGTAGGTCAATTATAAAAGGTATTAACCTCAGGGGTTCTCCAGCAGATTTTTGCGTCTACGACGTACCTTGCAATATATTCTAGAATCCCTGAAGGCGCTCCATTCCTAATTAGAGCATCGTAGGTCAATCAGGAACAAATTGGCCGCAGGGGTCCCGCAGTTGATAAAAGCCCTTTCTTACTTTAATCACATTCTAGAAGTCCCAAAGGTGCTCCTCTCCCAATTTCAGTATCGTAGATCGATTATGGATTAGCCTCTGGAGGTGCCTCTGCTGATAAGTACTCCTCAGTACCTTTTAATTGTATTCTAAAAGTCCTAAAGGCGCTCCATTCCCAATTTTAGCACCGTAGTACAGTGGTAGCAAAAAACCTGACCAAAACTCTCAAAAGCCCTGAACTTATGTTTTTCGATGTGCTGAACACGGGAAAAATATCAACAAAAAAATTCTGGGACCAGTCGTTTTCATGGGATCGACTAATTTTGGGCTAAGATTAGAATAGTGAGGAGACCGGGTCCATTTGAGATTTGCTGGAGGTCCTGTATGATAAACGGTGGTGTGCCTTCAAGTTTTCGTTTTTCATTTTTCTCCCTGACGTAATACTAACACAAAATGTTGTAACCAGAAACAGAACCTGCTCAAAAGAGAAATTTACATTTTTTCTCCAAAACCCAGTACTTCTTATGTTTATGTTTTTGAATCATAAAAATCGAAATAACTTTCCAATTGGAACGTATTGACAGCTGATCCGGATTCTGATAGCCAAAAAAAAAAAAAAAAAAAAAAAAAAAAAAAAAAAAAAAAACCCAACGCGACACAACTCGCAACTTTTTAGGTCATTGATGTCCTCATAACCCCACCACAAGAAAAAGCATCTAGAAAACAGTTGAGTTCGAGCTATTTTTTCAACACTTAATAATGGTTAGAAAATTTCAGCCTTTCAATATATTCAAATACTTACTTCTAGTGAGTTTATCCATCCTTAAAACTTGACATAAACTTCATCACAGGAGCATTGGACTCGAACTGACCAAACGCTCTCTTTCGATTGTTAAACTATGAAATAAATGCGAGGTAAACGGAGTCATGTTTGAAATGTCGCTGTACACCTAAGAAACTCGGGCAGCTAATTTGACCTTTGCCTTTGGTTTCCCCACATAGTAAAGATCTCATACCAATGACTTTTGTATATTGTTTTCCTTGCAATTTTGTTTTTTGAGTTTTGGCCAGGTTTTTCTCGATTTCGACCACTGTGCGTAGGTTGTGTAGGAAAGAAAGTAGCCTCTGGAGTCCCTCATCTGATCAATGCCTCTCCGTAATTTGTGATTGAATTCTAGAAATCAAAAAAAGTAAAATTGCAAAACTTGATGATGGGAATACCTACTAAGTGAGCCTTTAAAATTTTAATGATAATAATTGATATAATCAAATAAATACAATTCAACGTGTTGACATGATTCACTATACTCAATAGCAGTTGTGAGATGTGGTGATTGTTCCTGAACTTGTGATGCTAAGGTCGGCAAGTACAGAGGGACTCCGTCTTCAAAGACCATCAAGCTCACTAACAAATTGAGTCGCCTGACTATTAGGGACAAATGAGAGGTGTAGGACGTCTTTTGATCAGCGACGCAATGGGGTTCTGATTGCGGGCGGCAAGTCGGTTACAACATGACAGAAAACATAAAAAGTTCGAATAAGGATCGAAAGTGTGATTCGGGATGAGGGGGAGAGTTTTTCGGTTGATACTCCGTAAGCAATAAATCAAACAGGTCCCGGGATGGGGCGGTAATGACCCGCAAGGTCAGGCTGACCTCCCCCGCCTGATACCATCTAAACTGATGGTGACTCTATGAAACTGAGAGTCATGGCTCGTCAGGCACGCACGCCTCGCCGAGTTCCACTCGGGCATCCTTCAACCGTGCCGGCATGCAAGTCGTTCTGACGGAATTCAATCCTCGAATACTCCTGGGATGTACTCTCAAAGGCAGTTCCAACCAGTTCTGGAACTCTTCAAAACTGGGGCCAACCGTTCAGGAACTATCAGATCTTTCAGCAGTACGAACTTTCTAAGAACAGAATGGATGACGTCTTGACGTTCACGCTCCGGCTGGTACTGGAGGAAACAACAGGAAAGAAGGGGAGGCGGGGGGAGGGGGGAAGGGGTCTGAAAGTTTCGAACTGCGCTTTTTTCTTGTACTTCATTTATTGAAATGAACTGTATCGTTCGCTACGAAGTTTTGGAAACCCATTTCAATGAAGAAAACAGAGATTAATGAACAACGTCATCATCTGTAACAAACAATAACTCAACATAGGATAGAAATGACATCGCTTATATAATGATAAGTGAAAGGGAGGTTGAATCCCATTGGTCGATTGACAGAAGGCGACTGGGTGATTCAACGAATCAAGTGCAAACAAAGTGAAAGGGATAATAGATCTAAAGGATTATTTCCGCTGGTAGCAATAGTAATATTATAATTTACGTCTCTTTTGGAGGAGTCCGTCGTCACTAGCAAGTCGAGTACCTTTCCATGTAAAGACATCATCGTCTTCATTTAAAAATTGATTTTTAGCGATTTTTCAAATACGAAAACCGTGTTTCTTGTCAGTTTTTTGACAACTTATTTTATCTCGGTATATTCCCAAAAAACACGTTTTTCCGTAGTTGAAATATTGCAGAAAATCAATTATCACAACTCCAGAGCTGGTAGTGGTCTCATTCGACGCAGAAGTAGTCCAAGTAGTAACACAATTTTTTCAGGTCGCCAACTGGTGTAATTTTTACAAAAATCATCAAAAAGTTGTAGACAAACCGTCAAAAATCGGTGGATACCCACGTTTTTGGACAGTTTTTAGGCGAAAGACACAGTTAATGGGGCATTTCAGATCCATCATATGTGGTGTAGGCGTGATCAGTGTTAAATTTCCAATAAAATATCACCTTTTAATGCAACATATTGTTGGGAGTAGCCTCCAGCATAGTGATGCGAGTTGCTAGGAGCGGGACACTGACTGGCTGGATGATTTACTTGAATTTATGGTTTCTATGTTTTTGATTCTGTGAATAAAACTCATTCCGTTCTCTGTTCCATAAAATCGCATCAATATATTATCTTGGAATTTGATTTTTTTTTTTTTTATGCCTTAAAAATAGGACGTCTTAGTGAAAATTGGGCTTCAAATTCGGATTCAGCACCCTCAAAAATCTCCAGTGCCAGTACCAGTTTCGTGAGGGCACGGCTTTGGATTTTACTTGCTTATTACCGCTGGATTTTCTACTTGAAAATTAGGCGAAATTCAGCGCGAGCCAACATGATTTATATTGATTTTTACATACAACCAGTAGGTTGATAGGGAAGTGTAACTTCCTTAGTTTTCATATCAGAAAAATCTTTCGCCACTTTTTGGAATGATCTAATTTTTTCACAACATCTCATGTACCATTACCCACTGTAGTGTGAAGGAAAACTGATTTATTACGCTACATTATAAACTTATATTACTGAGTAACCATAATGAACTAATAATGCGAAAAGAAGGCACTACATGGTAGGTACTATTGAGTAGTATGTACTTGCAAGCAGTAGATACTAGACGATGCATAAACCTCTGACCTGCTGAAGGGCTAGTAAAGCTGATTTTTATGGTATTTAATCTCTGAAGCAGAAATTTGAAACAGAGCCTTTATGAGACTGGTAGAATAAAATTAGTGAGGTAGCACCCCGATCAGCTGAGTGAGGTCGTGAGCTCATTTCTCTCCTAACAGACTGGTCCTCGATCGGAGACCTCAAAGTGCTTGCCCTGTGGAAATATGGGCAAGCACTTTGAGCTCAATTTTCCCTTAGTACCACCCAGGAGACTGACATTTGGAACCACCCAAATCAGCTGAGAGAGCGCAGTAGCTCATATTTCTCTTGGTAGACCTAGAGCCTAAAATTTGGTATTAAGCCTCTATAGGCCTGCTGTGTATGATTTACAGAGTGAGGGACCACTCACATCAGCCTAATTACACTCTCAAGCTGTAATTTTGTATATAGACTCCTTAGGAATTTTACCTGAGAATGCATAGGCCATCGAACATTTTTTTTTCTGTGTGGACAGTATTGTTTTCACATTCATGGTAATACCCACGCATCTATTTATTATATTGTTGTGAGTGTATAACGTGTACCTAGATTTCTTTACTTGATTAATTACATTTCTGAGCTCAACTAGAGTGTTCTAGTATTCTAAATTTTTATGTCGACTCGATAAAAAAATATGATCTTTTTTCATTTATTCAAACAGATGATCTCCCTTGTTTACTACTTCCAGTAGTCTCCGATTCGTCAATATCCATTGTTGGATCAACTATAAATAAAGATCAATTATAATTAGTCAACCTTCTCTTCTTCTTACGGTACCTTCGATCGTCCAAATTATGAACGAATATTATCTTACCTTTCATTTGAGAAGTTATTAATAATTTCGGATTTGTACTCTGATTGAATAACTTCCATTAACCAATTTTTCTCAAGTCTCATCTCACTTTCAAAATCATATTATAACATAAATATCAACCAAGTGACAGTAATAATCTGTTTGAAGATTTGGAGTCATCAAACCAATGATTTCTTTACATCTATTAAGTAGGAATATAAAATGGGAATGTTGATTTGTATCTCCCACCTTGCTGGTAAATTGGCTCAACGGATTTTATTGCGGTTTTTCTCGAAATCATCAGCAAGTTTCAGGGATGGTTTTAGGCTATATTAAAATCCTCTAGACTTACTCCATTATCAAGAACTCGGATTTTTCTAAGGACGTCGCCCGAGTAGACAACTTTGAAAATGAAAAAACCGGGCATACGTCAAACTTTTCACGTCAAATAAGGATGGGGTGTGTTCACGCGTTAAGAACTTTCGATAACAAATTCTACGATACCAAAACGATTTCGGTGGGTTGAACCGAGCAGTTTTTATTCGTAAAAATATATCTACGAAAATTGATATTAAAAACGCCTTATTGACTGCCGTGATGTCGGTCTGGAAGAGTTTTAACTTGACAAAAGGCCGTATAACACTAGCATTTTTTCTGATTCTTTCTCGAATTTTTAATGCTGTATTGCGGGTTTTTCTGCTGTATTGCGAGTTTAACAATACCAACTGAAGAAAACAGGAAATGCGAAGGTTGATGAAGAATAACTGCAAAAAACAGCGCATCCTGGCGGAATGTAGTTTAACTGAGTCTGTCAGGTTAGGGCTGCTGGGGATTTTCCAGTGAATTTTTACCTTCTCAAGGGTACGTTTTAGTATTTTTCTTGAGTCGAAGTAAAAATTAGAACACGTTCTAATTTTCTTAACTGAGTTCAAAAATGCTCCGCCAGGATGTGCAATGGTCGAAAAAGTTGACCTTGGAAAAAACCACTTCTTATTCTTCAAGTTCGGGCAATAAATGCCGAAAAAAGGCAGAAAAAATGCTAGTGTGATACGGCTTAAGGTTATATTGAGCCGGTTATACTGAGGAGACTCTTGGTTGAAAAATTAATTAGGTAGGTTCCTGCATGTTGAAACTTGATTGCTGACTTTTTAATTGAAGATTTTCGAGACTGCTGGTAAAAAATGTGAAAATTCCTACTCGGCGAGTTTCTGGGATAGTTTTAGGCTCGGGTGAATTCTACCAGCTTTATCAAAACTCTTCGAAAAGCTAATACACAAACGACTAGTATCCATAATTGAAGAATGCAAGCTGTTTCCAAGACATCAGTTTTGCTTTCGACAGAAACACTCAACGATTGATCAAGTCCATCGAATAACACATATAATCGAACAAGCACTTGAGAAACAGAAAGTCTGCTCTGCCATCTTCCTTGACGTCGCTCAGGTATTTGACTAAGTTTGGTATGAGAGACTCAATTACTAGCTGCGCAAAACTCTGCCAACGAAGTATGCTGAGCTGCTTCAATCATACACCACCAATCACTCTTTCAGAATAAAGCAAGAAGATGCCTTCTCAGAGCTAAGACTATTCATTGCAGGTGTCCCACAAGGGAGTATACTTGACCCAATCCTGTATGTCTTCTTTACTAGTGATCTACTAGAAATTGAAATGGACACCCCAGCCACTTTTGTGGACGACACGGCGGTCCTGGCAGTCGGAGATGATATTATTGAGTCCATCGCCAAGTTAAACCGGTTCCTATCCTGCATACAACAATAGACAGCGAAATGAAGAATCAGAATAAACGAAACTAAGTCGGTACACGTTGACTTCACAAACAAAAGTATTGACTATGTACTGGTTTATCTCAAGGGCAAGTTTATTCCTTATACTAAAGAAGCTAAATACCTCGATGTGAAGCTCAGGTGGAGAGCCCATGTTAAGGAAAAGAAGGAAGAACTTCTCAAATTCAGAATAATTTATTGGTTAATCGGGAGACGATTGAAGCTGTCGATCCAGAACAAGCTTATACTGCATAACTAGAACCTTTAATCTGAATGGAGAGGCTATAAAGCGACAAGTTGTGAGTCACCTCCATCGGTAAAGATATCACGTCAACGAGAAAGCTGTCCGTCTCCTTGACGCAAGTCATATCACAAGAAGACTTAAGCGTGCCAAACCACTTGATCTTGCCTACTTGTGAAGCAGTGAAGTGAATCATTTTTCATAATAAGCAAAACTCAGTGATGTATCTTAAATTTGAATATTTACGTGTATTTTCAAAATAATATTGTTAATAAATTATTATGTACTTGGTGAAATAGAAAGTAAAAAAAAAAAAAAAAAAAAAAAAAATTGTTTATCGTCGTCTGAACACTGATGGCGTTTGCGCATGCGTAACCAGATTTCATTAACCACTTTTTTCTACAATCTAAATTTATATACTAGCTCTGAACTTGAGCATGATCTCGAATGATGATTAGCCATGTATTTCATCGCTTTAATACAGTAAATTACTAATGTGGATGAGAAAACGTAAAATTTCAAGCCAGGGTATAACACTGAAGTCCAACAGACCCTTCGGGATAATTTTGATGAGATTTCATGGGATTTATTGAATTAGCTTATTTAAGTTCCCCTATAAATTTAATCATGCAATTGAGGACAAAATACCTTGATTAAATGTGTAATATAAGTTAGCTCCAATGATTCCAATGAATGATTCTTAGTAAGAGTACCTAAGGAAGCAAAATCTAATACTCATCTAAATAGGCAGACGTACAAATCAATTGTAACATTTCTAAAATTATCCCGTGGTGAATGTAACATTAGCAGGGCTTACCTAAATTTGAACATTGTGAGCCAGACGCAGACGGGGTGAAGAGGAGAGGGGAGGAAGTTGTTTCCTTTCCCAGGCTCCCCAAACAAAGTCGCTCCTTGGGAGGTTTATTTGCCGTTGAGATGAGGATCAATCACGGAAAATTGAATTGAGGCCTGCGGTACCTTTGGATTCAATAACGCCGACCCAACCCCTTCGCTTTCCCGGCCTCCATCACCCGGGCCCCAGCCTGTATTTCCAAGGTTTCCTCTCCTCTCGGCAGCTACAAAAGCTTTTCTATGGCCTGGAGTCTGAAGATATCCCCAGGAGGACGAGGCCTACGAGGCAACCCTTTTAAACCCATTCGGAAACGACTATTCCGACTTGTTGAATACACTGCTGAGCGGAATGTTCTTGGAGAGAGATTTTTAACCTAATGAGATCACTGCTGAATGGGTTGAGTAACGAATTGCGGAATGTAATTCTGCAATTCAGCATAAAGAAATCAGTAACCAACCTCATCGAGCAGCGGGTCCAACTCGATTCCCAGATGCTGTAAACATCATCCTTTCTTACATAAATTGGTATTTCAAAGCTCACACATGTAAAACATTATTTTTCGCAAAATAGGTATTTTCGCTAGGATTCCGGACGGCAGACGGACATTCACCAACGACATGTAAAACAGTAGGTTGGAATCTAATCTACGCACCTTGATACGTAATGTGACAAATTTTGAGAGAAAATAATTTTGTTTTCCCTGTACGATTACAAAAACTTATTATTGGAAATAATAAATCAAGAAATAAATAAATAAAATCGCCCTGATTTCCCGATTACAGCAAACAAGCTCCTCGCCTCAAAAACCAAATATTGGTCGATAGATGGGCCATAACTCTATTTTGCCATGACTGGTTGAAAAACTATGCTCTTGATCCAGTTACGAAAATCGAGTTGAAGAATTGGAATGATCACTAAATATATACTCGTAGTTAAGATTGGTTGCTGTTATAGTATTTATTTAAATCTATGTAGATTCTCGGTTTTAAAGTAAATTTAAGTGTAGACCTTACAGCTCCTGGAAGTGGTAATCTTTCAATGAACACTGATTTTTTTTTTTTAATGGTAATATTTATTTCGTTATGTAGTACAACTTTCAGCTCACATTAAAATTCTTGACAATATTATTCTGAAAATCGGAAAATGTAAGTGGTTCCCCAACTATTTGATGTATTTGTGTCAATACATTTCACCAATTTGTTTTCCCATCAAGCACTCTGATGAGGTTGGCTTCAAATCATGTTCATCAAACCATCCCAAAAATGCACTTCAAAATAACCACACATTAGGTTGATCAGAATGAAAATAGCCTCATAGCTCACTCAGCAGAAAATTCAGTTATCATTAGTACCCAGATATCAATAATAATGCAATCATTATGTATTTTTGTACATGCAATGCTCATGATCTCGATATTCGATCATTATTTGTTTCAGGGCATTATTCGAATACGTATGGTACGTTAAAAACGTCAGTAAAATTAACAACCCTATCAGGGGCTTTTTATCCAGCAGCCATAGCATCATAAACGTCATCAGCTTCCCTTCAAAAGGGGGATCGGGATTTGGCGTGGTCGTTCATCACGCATACAAGGATCATCCAAAGTCATACATGACTGGAGGAATACGTTCTTTTTAGTACAAGATACATTTTCAGGTCAATTCCACGGTCTGCTACCATGTAAAAACCAAATTAATGCATTGTGTACAGTAAATTTGAGGTAGATTTTCCACAATTCAAGCTGCTATGTGACGAACTTAGGACGAATGAGCAGGGGCTCCCATCGACTAATTCGATATCAATAACGGTAATGGAGTGTGACTGCTCTGTGGACCTTAACTGTACATTACACGCGGCTATCAGGAATTACCATCCTCAGATATCCGAGTTAGGGGTCTCCCATCTGCCACGAAGTGATCAGGAATAGTGTGTTCAAAATTTTCCCGTTTAAGACGATAACCGTTAAAATATATTGTGAAAAATGGGTGGGATATTTTGACTTCTTAACCCTTTCACCCCCAGTGGGACAATATGTCTTAGCAGACACTTAAAATCGTCTATTGGGAAAACTGATTAAGAGAAACAGCTACAACTAGCTCCAATGGTTGGGATGGATCTAAGGAAGAAAATGGTTGCACTTCCAGCCACTAGAGTTCACCAAGGGCTGAGGTAAAGAATGTAACGCCATTGAAATCAGTGTTATCTCGTCTGTGGTTGTAATTCGATCCAGCTGAAACCAGCCACTGTGGGCCAGTGCAAAGGTCCATAGGGAGCAACAGTGTTTGATAAGTATGTTTATGAATATGTTTACTTGGGGAAATATAATTTTTTTGGTTTCCATTACTTTCTGTGTTGAAAACCTGCTTGGCTTTTGAATCAAGTTATTAGGGATGGATTTGCTGATGCATGAACTTGAACTATACCATTTTCATTGCTTTTGCAAATATTCTGTAAACCAAACTTTATGTTCAGGCACTTAGTACCCTGCATGACAACTAATGATGATGTAACTTATTGGTTGTGTACCTGGTAGTGTGCACGAGCGTTTATGTAGCCTGGGACATCATACATCCTAATGGTTGGCATGAACCCACCCCCAAAATTAGGTCATTCACGATCCATCAGTAAATTCAAATCTCGGCTATTTTGATATTTTGGATCAGACTTGAACCCTACCATTGGAACAAAACCCATTTATCCATCACTGGTACACATTGGGACATCTCGCTCTTACTAGTGGGACACATGGTAACGCCATTACGGTTGGGACACTTTACCCAACCACTGAGACATTTCGGGACACCCTGCCCCAACCATTGGATCAAAATGCTAAATTTTGACCTATTATTTCGAAAAATTTAAAAATGTGGATTTTTTTATCACAAAGGCCTCCTTAAGAGATTTAAAGTTTTTTTTATTTTTTCAATTTTTCCATAATTGGTTGTATAGGGGTTAAAATTTGCAATAGGCGTTGGAGTTTAAGTTGTATGAAATATTAAAACAGCATTCCAAATATTCTCCATGTTATATCAGTCTTCTTGTAATTCCTGATTTCTCCCAACGGTCTTCATAATTGAGTTCCATATTTTCCTTGATCATATTTCACTTCACAATAATTTTATGTGAGAATCCACACAACGAAACTTTATTCTTTATCATTATAGCGATCACAATTATTTGACAATAATCAACAACCGTAGCAGTTTTGTTTCTGAATCTGTAGTCAATGTGTACTTACTAGTTCTTCTGTTCTATTCTCTTTACAGCCTACGGGTAGACTAACCAATATCTGATAAGATGCATTAAAAATTCGGGCTCCAGAAATGAAGCGTCTGAGTTCACTCTGTTTTCTTAACGAGAAAAATATAAATTTCATATCCAGTTTAATTGGTTGGATTCACGAAATAAATGATTCTCAAATCTCGCTGAACTAATCAGAATAACTCAGTATTTAAATGTTTACCAATCAGACTACACCTGAAGCTCCATCTAAAACATTTCTGCGGCGTTTTATTAATCTAGATTTTTAGAATCCTGGTAGGTAATATCAATGAATTTCGAAGGTGTTATTTTTTATTTATTTTTTAGATTTTATGGTGTGAGAAATTATAAATTAATTTGATGTAGAACCTACTAGTTTTGCAATATTGCCCTTGAATAAATAAATTAAGAGAAAAAGTGAAATAGTAAGAAACTCCATACCAGCGGGTAAGCAACATGATTGGTATGTCAAATCAATTTGAATACCTCTGAACCACATACTGACTTCATCACCATAGTTTTGGTCACGATTCTTATCTTAAAAGTTCTGTGGGAAAAAAATTGCCTCGTTGTGTGAAAATGAGTAGGTACCTTCGCGATATTTTTTTCTTCTTGTCTTTTTTTACGGGCACCGGCTCGACTAATCCGAGACAGGCAAATTGCCTACACCTCCATCCTCATTACGGGCTCACCCACTCGCCTCGCTGTCATATTACATAGCTAATATATATGCTAATCGGGACAGATGTATGACTTTGATTAACTTTTTCATCCCCTTATAGCTCGTGGAAGGACCGGAATTTATGATTGAGGTTTCAATTGATATAATATTACAATTTAATGCAAATGTTCCCCTTCGAGCGTCTGGACAGTTATTTTTTTGAATAACTATGCGAAGGAGACACAGAAATGACGACATTCAACGAAAGTTGAATGAGCGTTAAATCATTCGAAAACTCGAGTGCTCGAAAGCTTTCAGAATTATAGGGATTACGCGCGTAGATTACTGGAGGAGATATCCGGTTGCGAAGGTGGTTTTAAAAAATCCATTGTCATTCACTTTCCGGGCATGCCTAATAAGCCGATAGGGTTTTCTCATGGGGATTGCAGAGAGCGAATCCAATCAGAATAATGAGAGACTTTAATACGGCGGGCTTCGTTGGCGAATATTTATTGGTTTTGCAACGCCCGTTCGTCATTGTTACCTTCAATAATACTTTATTGATCTTTTTTCATTGTATAAATGAATGATGGTGTAGAGTGATTCATAGTTTTGCATGCAGGGAACTCTATTGCCTTGATGATTGGTAATGAGTAATATTGCATTATCTGGAACTGGATTTATTTGGTTGCATTTCTAAGGTCCACACAGAAAGGCGGTACCTACGCGATTTATGAGAACTTGTTCGGTTTCAATTAAGCATAATTCTATTCTTCTTGGCCCACTAGTTCAATCTTTCACTCCCATCGTTACCCATTCGCGTAAATAAAGGAAGTACAAAGTTTTTGGTTTCTTTTGTTTGGATTCTTTTTTTTTTTTTTTTTTTTTTTTTTTTTTTTTTTTTTTTTTTTTTTCTTGAAAATCCTATTACCACTAGTTTACTCATATGATTTTGACCTGTTGATATCGATTGGAGCTTTCTACAAAGGTACAGTTTAAAGGCAGAAGGTGCAGGCTAAAGCGGGTATCATAACAACAGCCAAGTTCGATGTGGCACGAGGATTACCCGTATCCGTAACATGAATGTATACATCCACGGATCATTGAAATGTTTCAGGTAATCTTAAAATATATGCCCTTCGATCCCAGAAAATGTCATCAAAATCGAATAAAAATTATAGAAGTCACGCTTACTCGGATATAAGCGGATTTGAGGTTCACGCAAGCACAGCGCAGCTACAAATGATTCGAGCGTAATGAAACATTTTAGAGGTAATCAAATCGTTATTACCCGCCAACCCTCCGAATCGTGATCAAGCAAACTGGCTCTAAACATGTGACACTTGATGGATTTCACGTATGCGCATGCGCAGTGAACCTATCGTTTTTATTTATAATTTTCTGCGTAACTGAACTTACTTCTAGTATTAAAAGTGTTCTGTTATTGGGTGACCAAATTATTCAATGATCTTCGTGTCATTCATTAAAAAATTCCAATATACCTAGTAGCCAACTAGGACCGCTCTTCAAATTGAAATGAGAATGAACAAGTTATTTACATATTACATGGAATAGTTTATTTTATGAAAATGCCGTTGGGGCTACTAGTTATTGCTCGATTCAATTTTTTTTTTTATTTTTCGAAAATGTAAACAATGGGGGAATGGCAGCCACATCTTAGGGGTAATCACAGCCAAAGTTGTATGTGGCTGTGATTACCCCAAATTCGATTTTTCGAGGATTCCCATCATTTCATCATCTGGAATAAATTTTCATCAAAATCTGTGAGTGGTTACGGGGATTTAGGACTTGCAGTCACTTTTTAAATAGATTGGAATATTAAATTCTGTTGAAAGTAGAATGATTTAGATGTGTCTTTCTATGGGCCTCTTAAGGTGCTATTCAGAAAAAAATCCTGCGCATTCATGAAGCAGGTCGAGGAATTTAGTGATTTTTCATCTCAAAACGAATCCACTGGCCTCATTAGAATCACTCCGTATGATTTAGCTGGTATATTCAATGCAGCCTACGTGGAAGCAGTCTCTGGCTTCAAGAACACGGGAATTTACCCGTTCAACCGCAACATTTTTACAGACGATGACTTTTTGCCTGCTGAAGTTCTAACAGGGGAGTCAACTACATCTCTATCACAAGTGAAAAACGCTGACGGATCTGCTTTAGGCCAGCAGCGTCCTGCTACTACCACTGCTGTTTCTAGTCCACCAGTTCAGCCACAAGCAGAGGAATCTTCGTTCACTGTTTCTGCAAGTGTTTGCCCGGCTTCATTAAGTGCTTCGTTTCAAAACTTGGTACCCGTTCCAACACCTGCAGCGGCTAATGAGAAAAATAGGAAGAAGCAGAATTCCGAAATTCTTACGGCGACACCTAGAAAGATAATCCTCCTTGAAAAACGCCAGGCCAAAATTGAGAAACAACAAAATCAACAAAGAAAGCAGTCCAAAAGAGCTGTGAAAGCACCTAAGCTTCCGGCAAAGCAGAAACCCAGCCTTCATCAGAAACTGATGCAGAAACTCAGCCTTTCTTCAACTTCCAACAACAATCTTCAAGGGGCCAAAAACAGGAACAAAAAGAGCTCTCATGAATCGAAGAGGAGTTGTAAACGAACTCGTGGAGACGACAATGACTCATCAGATGACTATGAAGATGTTCCCATGGAAGAGCTTTGTGACGACAATGAATGTGACGATGTTGATGGAGCTGAGGAACTATGTATGATATGCCATGAATATGAAAAGGATTCGCCAATGTGGGAGTGCAAAGAGTGCAACCATAAATCTCATTACTTTTGCACTGCTGGTCGCCCTGACCATGGGCTTTGCGATTTATGCCATTCGTTGCTTTGAATACTGTTTTATTCGAATATTGGTTTTTTGGTCGACCACTGTCCTAGGTACTATTTTAACCCTATTTTTGTGATAAATATTTTGACGAAAAAAATAATTTTACAATATTGATCTCTTATAATCTACTTTTCTGGTCAACTATTACCATTAAAATGAAGCAAGGTGCTGATACCAAATAAACAAATTCGTTTCTATCTGTTTAACAACATTTTTCCTCATTCCCTTTTTCTCATTTTACTCAGGAATAATTGGAAAAAATGTCCTGGGATCACGTGGCTGGCATTACCCCGAATGGCTGGCATTACCCCATTACGTGGCTGGGATTACCCCACATGTTGGGGAATCCCGGCTAAATGACTTTATTTGGTTTTTGTCATGTATCTCATATACTATTCACACTACCTCAAAAAGTCGTCTGGATACAATAACTGCATAGATTTTGGGTTACAATCATCGAAAAATCAAACCGATATCTCGATTCAAGCCCGATTGAGAGCATTTTAAAGATAGGTGGCTGTGATTCCCCCATTCTCCCCTAATCTTACTTTTTTCATCATTATGGCCTACCCTAGAGGGCATTCGGACAAAATATATCAGTAGCTAGCCATACATGAGCGGTTTTTTCTTACAGGCTATGGGGTTATCTCAGAATTTTGAGTGAACCCGAAGGCAGTAAAGGACTAAACCCGAATATGCAGAGAGACTTACAGTTTAGACCACCACACCAATCAGAAAGAATTTCACGATTCGTTTTTTTAATTTGTATGCTTCTCAGAAATAGACATATTCTGCTGTGTTCCCCGAACTTTTCAATATTCCATCGAAAGTAACCCGAAACTCCAACATTATGATGACGGAATTTCTCCTACAATTGGTTAGGTATCACATAACGCATTATGGTAGTCAATATGAAACAAGTGGTTTATGATTCACTACGAATTTCAGTAATATCTAAGTGTACTTCAAGTAAACTGAAGAGAATTGGCTGCATAGTTCATGCTGTTCAACAACTTAAAAGTTGGAGAAAAACGTGATTGATATTTCTATTCCCAAAGTTGTCGGATTATTATAGTAGGAACGCGTGGTATTTGCTGAGAACCTCGTTATACAATACAAACTGAAGATGTCATCGTCTCAGGGTCTACAAATGGGAACTTTTGAAAAACGGCACCTGCTAAAGCCCAAGAACCTTTATTCTAATTGGTGAAGAGCCCTGAAGGTACACAGGTTAGGAATTCCTACCTAATTAAATCCTTTGAGAAACCACATAACAAGCTCCTTGAGGTGAGCGATCTCCGACGTAGGCCGTTTCACATGTCGAGCCGTCCCCAGGGGAAGTGGCTTTCTTACAAAGCTGCGCGAGAGCTTTCGAAAAAATTTGTCATCGGTTCAGGGGCAGCATGGCATCTAGTCGTGACTACTCCCGTTTCCCTGTCCTACGCAGTCAATTAGCTACGACTTGGGATCTTGAGCAAGAAGTGACCCTGCATTTCTCAGATTACCTCTTCCTCCTTTTCTGATTCAAATTGTCTGCAACTTTCTCATCCCATCCTCATTCAATTAAAAAAATCTTTAAACTCACTATAGCGAAAAACCAAGGGCAGGCATTGAACCCTACTTTGTTCTTGGAGTCGAATGATCTATTTCAAGATCCACAAACATGTTATCAGAAGAAAATGTCCAAATAATCAAGTATCTCTTTGTCCTACTTGGTTCGACACTAATGTCGTATAGTAGGAAGTAGAATAGGGGCAAGGTGGTGGGGGTCCAGTGGATTTTCTGGTGACTGTGTTAGGAGGGGTGTGGCAAGTACCTCCCTTATAGCCGTAACATGAATGTATAGATCCTCGAAATGTTTTAAATAACCTCAAAAGATGATTAATGGGTAACTAGCTCCTGAAAATGATATCAAGATGTGATGGAAACTTAAGTTAAGGTTGACACAAAACATTCGCACAGCAACTTATACTGATGAAATTGAACTGGGATGATTGAACCGTCTAATCCTGACAACGTTCCGTATTTGAGCGATGTCGTGAGAAAATGAAAGCTAATGGAATTTACGTTTGCGCATGCTCCAAGTTTTTGGTTGATTCATGATTCATGGTTTTTGTTTTTGATTTGTGTTATCAGTTCGATAACGGATATGGGACCGTCTACAGCCTAAATCGCACATTCCTTGAAAATGTCATCAACACCTGATGGACAGTGTAGACTGTAAGCTTGTTAAAAGGATTCGCGGACACCCAGGCAGAGAGGCAGTCGCAAAACCAAATTGTTCATAACGGTCTACGTTCGCATCCATATTTTTATTTTGGCGAAATATTTCTTGTTATCTCCAGAAAGTTAAAGCATCTTTGTAGACAAGACCAGTTTGAGACTCGTACCTTTGTAGAATCTGAAGCAGCAAGGGAAAAATGCACGATCGATATTTTAAGAAAAGCTTAGTACCACCAAGTATGGAACCGACAAAGGTTGGCAGATCACTTTTCTATAAAGTTGTCTCATCTCGTGTTCATATTCAGACCATATGGATTTTTCCCCGGTCATTTTATTTCCAGCGCGTTGCTGATTAGGTCTGCAACAAATATGAGTGATAATATATTTAAGTATTCCGTTCTCACGAATCTATTTACTAAAGTCTTTATATCTCTAAATAACCCGAATCGCTATAATGAAGAATGTAGGGTAACACCTGGAGTATTATAGTACAATAGTATATTCCTAGTTAACTACTTGGTTTGATTTTGCGTCTAATGCCAGACTACCAAAAGGAAATTGGCGTAATTTTGCGGAACAGGCGAAAATTACACTACACGTTCCTGTAGCTATGTAGATGCTATGTACAAATGCATGGAAAATTCTGATGGCCATCTCAGACCGGTAGCTTTTAAAAATGGTGGCCAATCAACATGGCGCCAGCCATCTTCCTGTAATTCGTCGTTTCTCGCACACAGTTCGTACAATTTCATCGCAAGCTTTTATAATTTTAGTTTTGAGTTCATTATGACTGACAAAGTCGTTTTTGAAAGACAGGATTGGAGGTATTCCTAAAGATGCATCGCATTTCGTGCGTATCTCACTGCAAAACTGGAGAGAGGTAAGCGAGGGGAACTTTGCCCATTAATTATCCTTCCACCCAGACCCCTTGATTCACCACACCAACATGTCATTCGGTTGCCTGGTTCAGGAACAGCAGAAAAAAGTAATAAAAAATAAAAAAACAGGAGAATGGAATAAGAGAGACAGAAAAACTATGATAAATCGTTGTGCGAGAATACAATAGACCACGCTCCACGCTAAGAGCCCTCCCGTGTTACCCCTATCGTGGGGCAAATGAAGCTTTCAGTAATAATTTTTTAAAATACTCCGTTTCAACCTCTGGGGAGCTCACCGCATACTCCGGTTTTACACGTCCTTCATTTTAACCGGGCGCCTGTACGTTTTCCGAGAATGACGATTTACTAGGGCCAGGGAAATGGTTTATCTTCTCGTCCCCCCTCGGCTGAGAGGACATTACACGAGTAACCCTATTTCATGTGAGTGGGAACTCAGGGACGCGAGTGGGTAATAACAGTACCGCAAGTCCTCTCGATAACGTTTTATTATTAATTATGAACTTCATGAGTCGAAATCATTGTCAGACTTGAGAATTATCGTCGTAATAGTAGAGCCAAAAAACTACTTGCCGAACCATTTCTTCTGTTTTGTAGAATTAAAAAAATTTCTCCAATTCACGGAAAAATTTTGAATTATGAGTATTTAAAGTTTTCGTAAAAAAAAAAAACATCCTCGATGAGAAAGATGATCCATGTGTGTAGGGAGCTGAGGAACTTTTTAGATATTGATAGACGTAGAATGGTATACTATGCGCTCATTCAGTCGCTCATGATCTATGGTGCATCTGGTTGGGGAGGATGTAGCGCGTCCCTTCTTGATTCGTTATTCCTGACTCAGAAGCTCTTAATCAAAGTCTTACTTAAAAAAAAGGACAAGATCGCTATTGCGGTACTTGGGAGGTGAGGGAGGAAAATATTTTGGCTGTTTATTGCAATGGTCCCATAAACCATCCACATGAATTTATTCAAAACATCTCTCCTACCGTTTTGAAGCGAAGCTTTTATACGGACGCCCCCCTTCCCCCGCTAGGAACGCTCGCCGCTCGGGAAGTCTCCCGGTGAAAATCGTCATGGCCCGAGCGTCAGTCATAATCCGAACTGTCCCGAAGGATCCCGATTCTACCCGAGGCCTCCCCGGTCTTTCTTTCTCTACTCTACGTCGCCAATCATCACTTTCATAGAATGTAACAATGAGAATAATGGTGTAGAAATTACTGAATGTACTTCTGATCTTGATGAACAGGCAGATAATTAAGCTTTGTAAATGATTTGGAACTTGTATGTTATATATTGTATGTGAGAACTTGTATGCAATAAAACTGATTTTGCGAAAATTGAAGGATGCAAATTATTAAAATTATATGAAATTAATTCCAATTAGAAGAGATTGTTTATGAGTATGAAAATACTCATAATTCTTTTCTACGCATTATGATATAAAGCTTTGCTTCCTTCGGGCGTCCCTAGACGGCCCCATTTATTTATTTTTTTGAATACTAGACAATATGCAATCATTAGAAAGTAGTGTATTTTTATCATATTATACATTGTTGTAGTATAAAACGTTAAGAATGTTTGCCAGAAAACTAGGCTTTATTCAACGGAATCAAACTGAATGAAATTGGGAAATTCTAAACGGGGTTCCAGGTTACCAAACAACAAGAAGTCAAAATAATACTACATTCACCCCTGACCTTAAAATGAGACATAGTCAGCCAGGTATCCAGGGGGTTTCCGAGTTCGGGTACTTCTTCGGATCGGAGCATCGTCTGGTGTGCCTGGTTCTGCATTGTCTGGATTAGGTTCTGGGTGGGTGGGTGTGGGTGAGGTAAGGGGTTGAAGGGGTGTTGGTGTTGATGGAGTCGGTATTGTACTTGTGGAATTTCCATTTAAAATGTTGGCGTCTCCTTCTTCGGTGTAAGGGCTGCTATCCTCGATGGCAGGATCTCCAGTCGTACTTCCCACGTCTCCAAGAGGCGCGAGATGTCTCGTCGAAACAGTAGTCTCTCTACCACTTGGGTACCGAATTCGAGCATAGTCGTGACCTCCATCTAGAAGTGTGACCTCTTCAACAAGTGGGTCGAATTTTGAACGGCGGTCGAACTTCCTTAGTAGGACCTGACCAGAAGTCATAAGCCATGTAGGTGTGGAGCTACCATTTCGAGAGCGTCGAGGGTAATTGAACATCCGTTCGTGAGGAGTGCAGTTGGTGGTAGTACAGAGCATGGATCGAATGGCATGTAACGCGTCCTGAAGGACCATTTCCCACTGATGAATGGGTAAGTCATTCTCCCTGGTGGCAAGTTCGATCGTTTTCCATAGTGTACCGTTCAGCCTTTCGATCTGACCATTGCCCTGGGGGTTATATGGAGTAGTTCGACTGGTGGCAGTTCCATATTCTGCCAAGAATGTCTTTAAATCTTGCGACATGAAAGATGAGCCGCGGTCAGTGTGGACGTATGCCGGTGCCCCAAATATAGAGAAGAGTTGTTGTAGGCACTTCTTAACAGTTTCGGAACTAACATCACGGCAAGCAAATGCGAATGGAAATCTTGAATACTCGTCGATGATTGTTAGGAGGAAGCGATTTCCAGATCTTGAGGGTAGAGGTCCTTTAAAGTCCATATTGAGCCTTTCAAATGGTGCAGTTGCTTTTATGAGCGTCCCTTTATGCTTAAAAAATTGGGGTTTCACTTCAGAGCAAATTCTACATGATGAGGTTATACTGCGAATGTCTTCCAAAGAATATGGCAAGTTCTTGCTTCGAACCCAATGGTTCATACGAGTAACTCCTGGATGGCTGAGTGAACGATGGAGAGTGGAAAGATGAGAGAGATCATGTGAAATGTGGCATACTCTTGAGAGGGCGTCAGCTGCATGGTTCTGAGCTCCAGGTCGGTATATTATATCATATGAGTAACATGATAGTTCCATACGCCACCTTACGATCTTCTCGTTCTTGATTTTTCCCGAATGTTTCAAGTCGAACATGAACGATACTGAACGCTGGTCAGTAAGAAGAGTAAAATGTCGCCCCAATAAAAAGTGTCTCCAGTAACGAATGGCCTCGACGATGGCATAAGCTTCTTTCTCAATTGATGAGTGGCGTCTTTCAGAGTGAGATAGAGTCCTTGAGAAGAAAGCAACTGGCCTTTCGGATTGTGTGAGCGTGGCTGCGATCGTAGTATCAGAGGCGTCAGTTTCGACCCGAAATGGAACATCATTCTCAATGTCAATGTGAGTAAGAGAAGAGTTCGCCACAGCCTTCTTGAGATCTGCGAAAGCCTTTAACCCATCATCCGAGAGTGGGAATGAGCTGCTGACAAGAGGCCTAATTTGCTCAGAAAATTTTGGGATGAATTTAGAATAGTGGGAAAACATTCCCAGGGCTCTCTTCAGAGATGCTTGGTCTTTTGGTGGAGGGTAGTCGAGAAAAGGTTTGAGTCGATTTGGATCAGGACGGATTGTGTGGTTACAGATAGCATGCCCGAGAATGTTTATGGCACGAATGGAGAAAGAACTTTTCTCGTTATTTATGGTGAGATTATACTTCGAAGCTGCTTCCATGAATCGTTTCAGGTTAAAATCGTGTTCTTTCTGATTCCTCCCACAGATGGTCAGGTCATCTAGGTACGCGAATGTATCCTTCAAATTCTCTTCTTTTATAATCCCATCAATGACTCTTTGGAATCCCGCCACACCATTTGTAACTCCAAAAGGTATGCGAGTGAATTGGAAAAGTTTCCCACAAGCTTCAAAAGCTGTATATGGCCGATCCTGCTCAGGGATGGGTACTTGGTGGTAAGCACTTCGAAGGTCAATAGCACTGAATACGGTATAGCCGGCTATCTTGTTGACTATATCACTAATTTTTGGAAGTGGGTAGGCGTCGAGTTGCGTAAAACGGTTGATTGTGCGTGAATAGTCTATACACATCCTTCGCTTATGGTTCCCACCCCCAGCTACCAAAACTTGGGCTCGCCAAGGAGATATGCTATTTTCAATAATTCCATCTTCGATTAATTTCTGAATTTCGACCTCAATGAATCTAGCATCCTCTTTTGAATGGACACGAGACTTGACTGCAATAGGTCGACAATCACTTGTGAGATTCGAGAAAAGCTGAGCTGGTGCTACCTCAGCAACTGCTACGCAGACCTGCAGTGGATCCTTTGGGCCACCAAAGTTAAACAGGACTGTAGAATGCTGTTGCAGTAAATTCCGGCCAACGATCAGTTGAAAGCAGAGGTCAGGCATAACGGAAAGCTCGACTTGAGGATAGGAGTGCCCAAGCATAGTGATATCAGCCCTACAAGTCCCTAGAATGTCTGCATGGTGGTTTTTAGACGCCAATCCTACCTTGTCAAAAGTTGGATGAATTTTCAAGTTCAAGTTTTTGGCTATTTCCTCGTTTATGATGCTGATATCGCTCCCTGAATCGATCATGCCACTGATCTTGTGACCATCAATTAGCACATCTGTTTTGACTTTAGAAACTCCCGATGAACAGATTGGGAGTGTGACTGTAGCTGTCGTTGTAGAGGTCTTACTACTTCCTAGTGATTTTGAGGTGTGCTGTGAGCGACAGACGCTCATCCAGTGGCCTACTTTGTCGCAGTTATGGCATTTGTCTTTTAAAGCAGGACATGATGAGCGAGGGTGTCTCGATTTACCACAGAAATAGCATAATGCTGTAGCCTTAACTGCATTCACGTGAGACATTTCATCAATAGCTGTGGCCTTAGAAGCAGAGACATCAACAGCTTGAGTTGGAGTCGAGATAGCGTTCACTTTTGGGAAGGGCTCATTGTATTGCAGAGAATGGATACCCGCTAGTTCCAGGGAACGTGCTTGCGAGTGTGCCTCCTCTAGCGTTAATGTTCTGTTCTCTAGCAATCTTTGGCGGATGGTTTGATTGAGTAATCCACGAATGAATGAATCGCGAACGCACTCATCTCTGTACATTTCGGCCGTCACCGCTCTGAATTGACAATCCCTACTCATTAGTTTGAGGGAATCCATGTATCGATCAATAGACTCATTCGGTTGTTGACCTCGAATCGAAAGTAAATGTCTAGCAATTATCTCATTTGGTGGTTTTTCGAATGTATTTTTGAGAATTTGAATTGCATCATTGTATGTTTGCGACTGACTTACGTACTCGAATATTTCTGTAGAGACGAAGTTTATAAGAATGCGTAGGTTCTCTTCCTCGGTAGTCTGCATTGAGCGAAGATAGTTCCGGAACCGGTGATACCAGTGGCGCCATAGTGCAGGAGCGGATGGAGAATCTGGATTAAGATCCAACACTGGAGGTCGTAATACGCGTTCCATTGATGAGAATAACGATTCCGTTGAATAAATTGTAGTATAAAACGTTAAGAATGTTTGCCAGAAAACTAGGCTTTATTCAACGGAATCAAACTGAATGAAATTGGGAAATTCTAAACGGGGTTCCAGGTTACCAAACAACAAGAAGTCAAAATAATACTACACATTTATCACACACTCACTCACTATGCTAAATACCTATTCTAATATCACACTGATCTTATACTAATATCACAGTGGATTTCCTCACACTAATCATTCACCCACCCATTCACACCCCATTACTTTTCAATCGAACAGTCATACTGGGGGAGGGGAGTACTTATATAAAACTTCCTCCATCGTCCCCTGTTATCTTTCTAAACATGAAATTCCTAAATCTAGTATCACAGTTAGCACGCGAGTGGTAATCACTCTGCCTCAGCCATGTGTGCCCCATTGCCTCTTATCTTTGCCCATTGCTCTGCAAATGTCTCAAATTTCTTATATGTTATTCTTGAATTGATCAGAGTGGAGAGGTCTTCTGAGAACAGGCTTGCCATACACAATGTGGTGGGGTGCAAACCTTGTAGCCGCATGAATGTTGGAGTTGATGACCTTTTGTACCAAGGATAAACGGTCATCCCAGTCATTCTGAGCAGAATTCACGTAATGAGACGATATGCTCGACATGGTTCGATGTATTCGTTCTACCCTCCTGTCGATTTATCAAATATTTTTGGGCCGTAACAGTAGCGCAGTCGAAATAGGACCCAAAATCATACGAAATAATAATTAATTAAATACCTATCGGACGGCTGGAATTTGACTCTGGGGAAATGTTACACTCCAGGAAAATAACTCAATCACCCAACGGAAAATGACCCATAGTTGTAACAATACGAATTCGAACTCCTGTCAAGGTATCAAATATTTTGGGTCGTAACAGTTGTAACTGTGAATCTCGGTTATAAAAAAATTGGGAGAGAAATACAAATGTTACTGTTAAAGAATGCTGGAACGGAACACTCACCCAAAAAGACACTGTATGCGAGACACTTTTATTGAATGATGTGGGTGAGTTCAAAAGAACAGAAGTTGATGAATATATAAATTTATGAGAATGTGGTTGAACTCTATCTATAGTATTGTATAAGAATGATACTCTGTCTGTTTGCTTGTCTGTCTGTCGTCTTTATGCATGGGCAAACGGCTGAGTGGGCGAAATCTAGGAGTGGTGGGATCTTCTTGGATTTCTCCAAAAGGGAGCATATGTGATTTAAAATTTTCTACTCCCACCCGAACCATGGGCTGGATGGCGGGAGGGAGGTGGAAGCCGCTTTTTTTGCCGAGCGCTCGATCTTCTATCCGCTGCCACATTAAAATTTGATCGAGAGCACTTCGTATGTCAGCAGCAAAGTTACGTTTCAGGACCTGTTGAACAGGATGGTACTAACGAAATTGCCAAAAGATGCTGTATTCCTGAAGAAATCAGCGAGAATATGCGGTAAATAACAAAAAAAATTCATTCCCCTGTTTTTTTTTTTTTTTTTTTTTGCCTAATGACCTAGTAAATTTTGACGGTTTTTGCTCGGGTTGGTTTTAAAATATTCGTTAGAGTTCCAATTTGGTTCCATTCGAGTGAAAAAATCCTAGGTCATTAATGAACGTAAAAATCACAGAGTGGGAATCAAAACTGGAACCTGCCTCCTCTGGGATACAAACCACCCTCGGAGTCTAATGCTTTACCACTGTGCTACGAGTGCCTGCCCCTTGCCACTACCAAATTCAAACTTTGAGTTTCATATATTATTTATGATTTCATTGTTATTTCAACTGTAATCAAACTGAATGTGGAACTTTTTCCCTGTGTCAGGTTAAAATCTCCTTCGCTGATGGGAGCTTGCAGAATCACCACACAGAAGCTTCTGTACTTCGTTGTCTTCCTCGCTACGATAATCAAAGGGGCGTACTTCACTTCTCCAGTAAGTTATTACTGGATTATAGTATATGGATTATAGTATATAGAGTATCTTGCTGTTGTAACTGTGAATAGACTAGAGAATTTCGCTTCCTCACTACCGAAGTTAGGAAAGCTTTGTGTTAGTGATTGAAGTTGACAATTTTTTTGTCCTCCAAAATCAGAATTGCCTCTTCTTTTTGCGTTTCAGAGCTTGCTGATCAATTTCGGTTCCATGTCTGTCTGTCTGTATGTGGTAAATTCTTGTCGCACCCAAAACTATACCAAGTTTCACTCCGATTCCGGTGAAATTTCCAGGACAGTCCCTTATAATTTTCAAAGCCGTCGAACCGTCAGTAGCCTGAGCTCATTCGCAAACGTGAATTTCTTATAGATTTCATAACATCTGATTTCGTTTAGACTCTGTAGGTAATTGGTAATATGTTCTAGAAAAATACCCTATAAATTATATCGAGATTGAATGAGTAATAACCATTTTGCGCATGTGGGAAACTTATTCTTATCATCTATTGGTCCGATTTCGTTCAAACTAGGTACTTCTTCCTTCTAATTTCTATTAGTATAATAGTTATGTCGTAGTTTTAATTTTATTTACATTATATTAATCCAATAATACGATTTTATAAATGGTTAGTAAACAATATTATTGTGCCGCTTGTAAGCCTTGTTTTGTTGTCACTTGGTTGAGGTGGTAGTCTTGGTTATTAGTTTGGCAACATCGTAACTATAAGAAAACAAAATAAAATATTCCTGAATTAGCGGGAAGAAAGCATGTTCCATGTTTTAACATTTTAGCCGAAGGCCCAAAGCGGAAAGCCATTTGGGTGAGAATTTAATCTTGGTTATACTAATTGTAGCTACGCACCATAACAGAAAATTACCTACCTAGGTACTTCCTTCTAATTTTGATTCTATTTGTCGTGTGAAGTTCCTGAAAATTTTGGTTTTTGTTACTTGGTCACTTCTGCCAGGCATGTTCCATGTTTATTGACTTTTAGCCACGGGCTCTAAGTAATAACATCCAGGGGATCTGGGGGTCTCCCCCAACGGGGTCAAGGGGAAGAGCCCCTTGCGAGGCCCGAAGGGCCGAGTTATTCCTTCTTTTCATTTCTGCATGCAAGATGTGATGTGATATCCTATGTATAAATAATGAATTATTTCTCTTAACACCCTTTAAAACGTTGTTACAGACGGCGTTCCAAGAAGGCTGGTGCCGAAGTCTTATTTCGGCATACTACCCTCTCCTACTTTCCGGTTCATCGCTCGTGGTTTGCTTCTGGGCAGAGGTAAGTCGAAAGGGGCACATTGAGCTGTGGGACGAAAAAAGCGTACAGCTAAATATGTGACTAGACATTAGGTAGGTACCAGTGGTGTAGGTAGCTAAGTCATTTCTCATGGAGGGGCAACCAACAAGGATTTCGTATTTACGAACAATTTACAGTTTTAGTATTCATTTCTAATACTTGTTGTTGAATATACGAAGACTGTATAATAAACTGTCAAACGTTCATGTAAGTAGATTTCCAAAGGTTTTTTTTTATGATTTGAAATCACGTGCGCTTTCATATTCACAAACCTACCTATGGATTATTAAAGCGTACCTAATACTACTTGGAAAAAATATAATCCAATCAACTAATAATCAGAACGTTGAAAACTACGATAAATACGAATACCTGTGGATGAATTGAGGAGCAATAGGCTTATATACCTACTAGTAAACGACTTACTGCCTGCAAAATCATTATATTTAGGTAGGTATGTGGTAGCTTCTCTGCATTACTTCAGCGCAAAAAAATACTTTTTCTGGACAATATCACATAATTGTATTAAGTATAACAAGAAGTATTATTGTATTAAGAAACCGAGAACGACAAACAACAAAATGTAAACGAAACAAACTCAAATCAGCAATATGCTCGGTTAGAATTAAAATACCTAGTGCTACAATAGATTATTTTAATCTTTTCTATTAAAATATTTCAATCACCACAGAAGGCTTCTATTTATTTATTTTTTCTCTATTTTAGCTGTGATTTAATTCGTAAACACCAACCAACAATCAGAAATTAACAAAAGAATAAGGGAAAAACCAAGCCTGATCGAGTAGCTAGGTAGGGGAAGTTTGTAGGGGAATTCTTGGCGTTTCGAAACTGGGCGTTCTGGCAGAATGCACACTGAGAACAAGTTTATGTGACATTTATGGGTACAACATTTTTCAGTGTGGGGGGAGGCTACGATTTTCATTGCCACCATAGAATGGGTTAGCTTGTAAATAAAGAATACTCCTTTTGTATTAAATGGCTGTGTTTTCGGTTGGCTTTTTCACATTTATGTATTAATAATAAAACAATTTTCCAGGTCTTCCACATGAGAGATGTGCGGTGGGAGAGAAGACAGTTTCTGTCAAAGAGCTGCCTCGCCTTCATCACTTTCAACATCATTTCATACTCTTTGCTTTTAGCGGAGGTCATCACAACCCACGTCTTCGATACTGACAAAGAACTTAAGGTGAGAATTAATCTGACCTGATATGGAAAACCGTGAATTAAATTAGGAAATTCTATAACAGCTTAGTGTAATAATTTAACGCGTTTTTAGGTATATTATAACTCCTAAACAATGTACTTCAACAAATAGCTTCAGTTCACAAATTGAGAGACCGTAAAATATTAAATAAAAAGTCATGCAGTATGGTCATATGGGTGAATTTTCGTAAATTGTCGTATTACATGTAGGTTAAATTGTTAAGATATTTGAGCACTTCGGAGGCAATGAAATTGTTCAATATAAGTAGACTATATTGAACAATACAAGTTGTCTGTTTTTGAACTTAATGAATAATTTCAAAAACATAAATAATTTCAAAAACATTCAAGCAGTTAACATAGGCAGTACCAGTACATATAAGCGAGTTAATCCTTCAGTCAAACAAACATAAATTTCTCAGTTTGCAAACTTCACTTAAGAAGAAATATAGCCTTTTTATGTCGAATTCACTTGGTACTGATATAAAATTTATCAAGTTTTTGGTATCTTGTTATACATAGGACACTCAAATAGAACATGAAATAAGTTTTCAAGAAGACCAGTGTCACGGGCTGTACATATGTACATTATTTGGAGAAATTTTGTAATTATGATTCCTAATTTCAATTGTAAAATGGTTTTTACTTGCCAATCTTATTCGTGCAAATAACTTTTTAAATTGAAAAGGGACATTATGGTAATTTAAATAATCGTTAAATTCATCCTGTGCTATCGCAATGGATACAATTTGAAATTGACAACTCAATTAGAATCCACGATACGTGTGATGTGAAGTGACTTTGAGCTCAACTTTTCCAAGTTATTTCAAATTTCTCCTCATTGCACGATGCAGCTCCACATTGAACAATAAATATCCATTTCTGTACCTATTTGTCATGTTCAGTACTAGTAAACATTCATTTTCAGAGCTTTTACTCGTTGATTTTCAACGGATGCTACGCCGCCCTTCTCTTCATCGTGATGGTGTTCTTCCTTATTTATGGCGTTGAAGTATTTTTCAAGGTAAACACTTTTCCTACGTTTATTTAATAAAATAGTTACTATCGTTAATATTATGCAGGGCGTTACATTAAAAGTTGCCAACGAAAAAAGGTTAGGTTGGAGGGTGGGGTGTTATCTTTGGACACCTTGTATAATACTGTTAAAACTAGATGCAGTATTACGAGGATTGTGATAGAAATCACACACTGAATAAGCACTAGTCCCAAAATCGGTGACTACGGAAATAAATACCAGCCCGATATTTGATATTTGTTGGCGGGCAGCTACGGAAAGTAAAGACACCCAGTATATCGCGTTGGTGAGCAGCAAAAGGGTCTTTTTTTTGCATTAGATTTCTCCATACAGCCATATTAACATGTACAAATGAGTAAATTAATATACACATGATGCATATAATTCAATAAGTTAACTGCATTCTTACCTACTCTTAAAATAATTGTAAATTCTCTCATTAATTATAATTAATGTAATTTAAGAATTCCATAACTATGAAATTCCCTTCAGGTCTAACCATTATCGATAGATAATCTATTGGGCGGTGTATGGCTGCTTGCTCTACAGTCGGGAAGATCAGGGATGAAATAAAGTAAAAATCAGATTTTTCGACGCTTTAGTTGTATCTGATTTATTCCTTCTCGGATAAGCGATTAATTAATGTAAAGTTCGATATGTACAACTTATGAATAAGTAAAAACGGTGGAAATATATACAAGATATTAGGAAAGTCTTTTGAGGATGATGTGAGACTACAACCGGGTATTGGTAGTTCACGTAGCACGAATACACTTGAGCACAAGAAATATTACCACACTGATGTCATATGTTCGTTTAGAACAGAGTGGATTGTGTACAAATAGTTTTCAGTTGGATCGAAATATGGCAAGCGCGAAGGACGAACTGAATACCATTGGCAGAGCTCCTAGGGGTTATAATCTTGGTAGAGGGGGGTATAGGGTTTTGAACTCTTGTGAACTACGAAATGCGCAGAAAATGTGGGTAGGATATGACAAACAAGTACGTGGAGAGATATGGGAAAAACCCAAGGGCGAAACGCAGTTGTTAACAATGGACTGAGGTCAGCAAACATGAGAAAAAAATGGGTAGCAAGTTCATTCCTACCGAGGGATGAAAGGGTGTTGTGACCAGGGAGAGGGATTAATATAACGGTACTAAAAAGCTGCATGAGTAGAGAAGGAATGCAGCGTTCAACAACCTTCAGGCAGTTGAGCCAAGCAGTAAACAGACGATTTTGCATATTTATTTGGGAGTCCATTTTATTTATTTATTCATTTTTAACGTGTTGAGAGGCTGCAACCTCAAAACAGGTTTTCCGTCGCCCTTTGTACTTTTTACACGTTAAGAGCACATGTTCTACGTCGTCCACTTCACCACCCACATCACATTGTTCCGTCTCTTCCTGATGGATTTTGCGCAGATACGCTCGGCAAACTCCGTGACCCATTCTCAGTCTTGCCATGCTCGAATGAAACTTCTTTTGTAGCCCTGTCATTTCTATGAGCCATGGTCTCAGTTTGATGTTAAGAAACATGAATTTATACCTATTCCTTGCTAGATGCCTATCATGGTACTCCCGCTGTCTCCTCGAGCTCGTGTTTTTAAGTTGTGAGTGCAGGTCCTTGTATGGGATAAAAGCGTTGGCATCTTCCTCGCAGTAGCAGCCCAGTTTGGCAGCCCAATCCGCTTTCTCATTGCCATTTATTCCTTTGTGCGCCATCACCCATACAATTTTCACTGCAAAAGCAAAAGGTTACCCCTCCCCCTGAAAATTTTTGGTTTTTCTGTTTCAAGAAACGTAGATTCTATAAATTGAATACTTATATCCGTTCATCCATCTTCTGAATCCGTATTTGTCACACAAACTCTTATTTTTCATTTCTATCTCCTTTCAACCCCCTCTTTTTTCTTTCCTTTTGGAAACATTTGAATGAATTCAGTTGTGTTTTTAAACAAATTGATTGTTTGATAATAATATTGTGCCAATGAAAATGTGCAGGTACGTGGGGGATTTCTGCTAGACGAAGGTCAGCCGACCCCTCTCCACCATGAGGAGGCCACGAGACTGTTCAAATCCGAATCAGTGAGTTTCTTTCGTATTTTTACTAGAATGAGAAATTTTTGAAAAATCATGCTTACTAGAGGTATGATAATAATTGATAACTCAACTTATCTTTGGATAAGTATGAGTAGATTAGAGATTAGTAGATAGAGCGGTAATTTTTGAAGAAATTATTTGATAAAAAAACCTGCAGAAAGTGCAGTTTTTCAAAATAATACAGAAGTTTTGCTCTCTCATGTTGGCCATCCTGCACTCTCCATATTCCGATGGAATGACACCACACTTTAGTTCAAAGACCGCTGATTGGCGCAGGTGAATGACCGAGTGGGAGAAAAGGATCAAGCTGTAGTTGTTTTGCTTATTAAAACCAGCCTGGGTGTGGAGTGTGGGTATTACATTTTGTACCCTGGTTATTCGTTTAGCCAACTACTTGATCTGGTTCCTCAGTTTCAGTACATTATGTTGTGTTTGTTTAAAATCATCATAGATTGTGTAAATAATGTTTCCATTGTTTCAAATCACGTCATTAACCACTTTAATCTTTTCTTGAATAAAAAACCATTGCCTTTTTGGTCGGAGGCAGCTACGTTGTTCGTTGCTACAAGTTTGCTTGAAATCGCTTTCAGTGCAGAGGGGAGCATGAGCTCAAAGTGCTGATTAAATAGTGGGTTTGTTCTGACACGTAGTTCGTAACCGTTTCTAACTGGACACGCCCACTTTTGGCTGTTCGACTAGACGAGAACCAGTTCTGGAAGACCTCGAACTAGCAGTTCGTTGTTCGGACGTAGGAGTTTGTTACCATTCCGAACCAGTTCGAATAGTTCTGTCTTTTTTCCAGAACTAGTAGTTCTAGACATGCGCAATAAACTATCTTGGCCCCGCCTGGTGTGCTCACACCTCCCGAGTAGGTACTTTCAAATATTGTTTTGTTGTACTATCGGTTGTCGAGTCCCCTATTGTTGATCTCTTCTCTTTATTGTTTTTGAATTGCTTACTTACCTATTAGTCCTATTCGATCCTTGTTGATCATTCATCAGTGGCATAGCTAGGTCGTTTCTTATGGAGGGCAACTGTCAATTTCATTTTATTTTATAGTTTTAGTACCAATTCCTAGTACTTGTTATTGAATATACGAAGGCTGTAGGCGTATATTGTACTTTTGCTTTATTTTAACTGGGGTTTTTATACGAGTTTTATGCAAACGATATGTATGCCAAGCATTATGAATTAAAGAAAAAATGCGGGAAACTGTTGTGGATCGAACAACCAAGCTTGATCAAGTACCTACCTAGGTAGTGAAACGTAGGGGAACTTTGGTGAATACTGAACAGTGGATATTTTTCTAGGGAAAAATCACATATGGGCTTGCTTGAGAAGGTAGTGGGGAACGTCTTGATTTGTTGATTTAAGTTTGCACTGTTTGCAGTAGGCATCTATCCACACTTCCTTGTCTTGTCGTACAATTGTGGTCCACGCCATTTCGCCCTTACGCAAACGAGCCCTAAGCCCTTAGGTTGTCTTTAACCGGATTTGTATGATAACAATTACATTCTCCAATTGAAGGTGTTATGTAGGAACCTACTGAAGTTAGAAGCGTACAATTATTAATTTTGATTGTGTCCATACAACGAACTTTTGCATCCTCGAACTACGCCACAGTTATTCATCATCATGGATTGTTCAAGAGAAGGTAAACACCATAAGCGATGATGAGGTAGGATTTCTTTCAGGAATGAGGATGCGTCTGAAAAGTGAAAATTGTGAGGAAACAGTGGCGAGTTACAATCGAAGTGGAGTTTCTAGAACACAGAGAGGGAGAGAAGATATCGGAGGTTATCAGTTCTGACGTAGTAGAAATGGCATTAGGACTGGGAGTTCTGAACGGTTCACATCCCCTCCCATTGCAGTTCAATTCTGAACTCGATGAATTCCGAACTGCTTCAGAACTACGTGTCCGAACAAACCTAATATTTGTTATACGAAAGGTTAATAAAGTTCTCCTTCTTCTTCTTAAATATGGATTTGCACTGGAGACTGCCGGAAGTTGAGACACCCTTTCCCAGCAAGGTTAACAAATCAAAAACGCATGTCTTCGAAGCGTTGAATCGCTTTTCACCACAAAGGAACACCTTCATTTATCGACCTTTGACCTGCTAGATCCTATTTGGCCCCCACTGTGCGCCGTGGGAATGGGCCAATGCATGCAACACTCACCAAAATGTTTTATCATAAATTTATAGTTATCAACTTTTACACATACTACGAAATTTCGCTCATATGATCATGCTGCATAACAGGAACGTTCTTGATTCTGCCACCTTGTAGCACTTTCAAAATGGTTAAACAACTAATTTATTTATTAGGGAGCAGCACTAATGAGGAGTTTCCAGCTTCCTAGAGCAACTAAAAGAAAGATAATGTATAGGAAGAAATCCATATCTTCAGTTGACGGGCATCAGGCCCCCATTCAAGCCCCAGGCAGCGGACTTATCTCCTTGAGCCTCGAACCCGCAGTGAAACCGCCCGGATCACAGCCATCTGGGTCTTCACCCGCACCCACTGGGTCACTTGCGAAAGATGTTTGGCTCATTTGTCATTTATAGTCATCAATTTTTACATATACTAGGAAATTTTGCTCATAAATATGATCATGCTGCATAACAGGAACGTTCTTTATTCTGCCACCTTGTAGCACTTTCAAAATGGTTAAACAACTAATTTATTTATTAGGGAGCAGCACTAATGGGGAAATCGGGCTAATGAGGAGTTTCCAGCTTCCTAGAGCAACTAGAAGAAACATAATGTGTAGGAAGAAATCCATATCTTTAGTTGAGGGGCATCAGGCCCCCATCTTCAAGCCCCAGGCAGTGGACTATTCTCCTTGAGCCTTGAACCCGCAGTGAAACCGCGCGGATCACAGCCACCTGGGTCTTCACCCGCACCCACTGGATCACTTGCGAAAGAGGTTTGGCCCATTTGTCGGCTATGACAGTTGCTACCCTCTTCAGGAAGCAGTCATATTCCTTGTGAAAGGAGCCCTGGTAGGATATCACCAATGGTGTAAACGAGCCTCTCATATCTTCGGCTGCACTCTCATATTTCATGTGCTTTGCACTAGCAGCATTTTGGGAGACTGATGTCCATGTTTGAGCTGTAGGAGGGGGCGTCAGCGTTTACTACACGAGTATCCAAATACGCCATCCTCTCTACATCCCACAGACCATGGATTTTTAAATCTGCAACCAGTCGTGGGGTGCCACCCTCATTCTCTGTCATCACTGGTTCAATCCCCACAGTGTTGAATGCCAAGCTAGCCATCCTTGAGGCCTGGTCTCTGATCAGGTCATGGTGACCTGTTCCCCTCTTTTGCAGTTTAGGGCGTGGCAAATGTCCATCAACTTTCAAAATAGATTACAAAGATTCATTAGAAAATTATACGTTAAATTAGGACTATGTTAAACTTATAAGGTTTGTTTTTCAGAAAAAAGAGCGAGTTGCGAAAGCGGTTGACATCTCACAGTTGAACCAGAGTCGTCTCGGCCTCTTGTCTCAAGCCATCTTCCTTTTCGCCGTTTGTTTTTTCCTGTCTTCCGAAACGACCAAACACATCTGGAAAGATAAGTAAGTACACAGTCACAGGGTCTAAGAGTCACTTTCACTAAAAACATGAATGAGTTTAAGCTTGAAAAGATTGGAAATTATCTGAGATTCCAGCTCATTCCAGCTGAGTAGGAAAGAACCGATAATTGCAATCGTTCCCTAATATCCCAGGGAGTCTCCCTATCAAATCTCAACTTCCTAGGATGAACTGGAGAGATTTTAGCTCACTCAGTTGAGTAGGAATGAGCCAATCATTTCAATTGTCTCTTAATTGCAGCTTCAGAGATTAGATAAATACGATAGAAATCATCAGCTTTAGGAGCCCATCAGCTGATCAAAGGTCTTGCATCGCCTAGTACCTACTGCCCACAAGTACCTACTTCTCAATAATATACCTACCATGTACTTAGTGCCTTCTTTTCACATTATTAGTACATTATGGTTACTTAGAAATTTTAGTTTATAATACCGTAATAAATCAGCTTTCCTTGACACTACAATGGCTTAGGGATCCATGAGATGGTGTGATAAAATGAGAGCATTCCAAAAAGTGGCGAGCGATTTCCCTGCTATGAAAACTAAGGGAGTTACACTTCGCTAGTAACGCATTGGTTGTACGTGAAAATCAATGGAAATAGAAAACAACCGTTGCATTTTATAGTACACATTTTTGCACTCACGTAGGCCAGCCAATAAACCAAAAACGAGATCCATGTCAAAAATGAGTCTAAAGTCACGGTGTATCTAATTTCTTTGCTATTCAACCTATGAAGCTAAAATTTGGAACAGAGGCCCCTTGGACGTCTAGAAACCAATAATTTTATATTAATTATTAATTAATTAATTATATTAATTTTAATATTAATTTTTATATTCTTTCCCGAGCTGACTTCTCCATTCTTTCTCTGTGTACTTCAACTTTTTTGCATTCTTGTATTATGAATGAATGAATGAATAATAATACATTTCCAGAATTCACATGAAAATAAATAAATGAGATGTAGGAAATCTTCAACATCTAAAACAAATAAAAAATACAACGTAATACATCCTCTATGCATAGTTTTACATACATGTTTTACTATGAATTACGTTGACAATTGTCCTTCATTCTATCATGCTATGACAATATATACGATTCTGATTCTGATTCTTATTATTATTGCATTGGGTCTTGATGAAATAAAATTTCTAAGCGCAATCGTGTACATTACAAATTTTATTTTTGATTCTAGGGTGCCAATTTCGAGTCGAAACTTGTTCGACCTTCTATTTCGGCTTGCTGAGATCGGCGTTGCACTCTGGTTTCCTTGCGTGCTCTGGAATTGCATGAGGTAATGTCCTTTGCATTCAAAAATTAATCAATTAATTAATGTATAAAAACTAGAGGCCTGTTAGGGCTTTGAAAGCCCTAATCTAGCAGCCCTAACAGTAGTACCTAACAGGAACTCTGCACATTATAGTAACGATATAAGTCCTACCTTTTTGCAGCGTTATGTGACATGGTGCAAAGCTGAGGCGATGTTATTAAATGATTAAAGAAGAGGAAATACCGATCAAAATGAAAGTAGTATAGAATTATATATAAAGTCCGCTAAGTTCTTCAGTTTCAATTTCTTCGTTCAGAAATAACTCTCCTAGATTTTAGTAACTACACTACCTTTCTTACTTACTGTGAATTGATGGCAACTGTTGTTACCGCCACAGCCTAATAAACAACTCTCGTTGATAAGGACCGCCTAGAACACAATCAAGGCGGGTATAGAGACGAACGGCGACACTTTTGCAACAAACTTGGGGCCGTGCTGATTCGAATGAGCAGTCTAACACTAAAATCGGACTGCGAAGTTCTTCACAATTTCAAAGACCGTTTGGAATTATATATAAAGATAATCAGCAGGGTTTTCTCGACCACTGAGTTGAATGTAAAATGTTTGGGGTTTCTCCAGGGTTGGTTAATGAAAAGTCGATATTCTATGCCGACGTTTCGTAATATTTATATTTCATTTTCAGGGCTTGGAAAACTGTATTTGGACGCTTATTTCATATCCTCGTCATAGAGTTTTAGTAGGTAGCTATCTACTTGAACAACATCTTTGGGTATGCCGAGAAAAAACTTTGGAGTATACTGAGAAAACATTATTCAACTAAACAGAGACTAAAATTGAAGTTATAAGAGGTGTATAATATGTATAATGTGTATAAAAACGATGCTGTTATATTAGGTTTGTTCGCAGTGACCATCAAACCTGTAAGAAATGGTTGGAAACGCGTTTGGGGCGTTCGCAGTGTCCATTTGAGGAAATCTATGACTGTATAGCATCCATAGTGGTCCGTTCGCAGTGACCACCAAACCAGTTTGAAACGCGTTGTGGATCGGTTTGACCGGTCAGAGAAATTTCTGCGGACCGATCTGACGGTTTGTCCCCTACCAAACCGCTACTCGAAGTAGCCAATCCATTCCACTCTGATATGGATGGGTAGCGGGAGCTCAGCGAGCTGAGAGATGATAAGATAAGCCAGCCGAACGAGATGAGAAAGCTGTCGCACATCTGCATGACGTGCACTGTTCACTAAGTTCTACCTTTGCATTTACCCTCGTTTTACTTCTACGGTTATTTATTGAAAGTTTCCTACTAGTTGTGTGATATGGAAAATCTTATTGGTGACGAATGTAGAATGGGAATCTTCGTCTGAATAGCAACAAAATCAAATAGTAAAATGTTATTACTCAATCTCAACTGAAGAGTTATTTGTAAAGCTATTAACATTAAAAATTAAGAACGACGGTCGACTTTGAGATCGATTTTAATTCTTCCCAAGTGATGAACACCACATTCTCCCACAAAATCATCAGCTGGAGGCAAGAAAAGATTGAGCATGGATTTCTTATTCCTGTTGGAAGGTTTGTTCCCAATGAATATTTTTCATTTTTCAACCTGTTTGTTGTCTTGCAGGCCATCTCCTTACGGTTCAGGTTCTTTATTCATACATGAAATGTTTACCTATTCAAAGGATGGCGCGAGCCTACCAAGTAGGTTACAGCTGTTGGAGGCTATGCGACGGTTAACTTTAGTCAAACCCGTTCGCAGTGCGGATTTGGTTACAAACGGTATGAAATTAGGTGTTGGTCACGCATGCGCACTAAACCAATCACAAACCTGGTCGCCAACGGTCGGTAACCGTTTCCAACCGGCACTTCGAACAAAGCTATTGCTGTCAATTTCATAGAGGGGGGGAAGGGATACCTATAAATAATCATATTTTCACCCTGTTTACCTTTTTATTTATTTATTTTTTTTTTTTTTTACCAAAATAATCGTTGGTAATCGTGTTTATTTCAGGCCGGAGCAGCTTTGGATACTCAATCCCAAAAAGCTCCTAAAATCCAGAGTGTACGAAGTTTCCCATCGAGAAGGCAGCGCGACCCCAGGCGGCAAAGACAGGCAGTACGAAGCATCTGCTACTCCGCTCCAAGAAGATTCTGGTAAGTTTCTTGGATTTCAAGTATTATTTTAATATTATATTCTGAATGGAAGAAATCGCATCATAAATACAGCTAAAAACGAACTACGGTGGGATTAAAAACAACCTACCAACCTCAAATACTTCTCAAATCTACTTCTCAAAAATGAAAATCATATTATTGATAAATTAATAATTTTAATAAAGAAATACATGCAAACAATAGAAAGGGAAAAATTAACAAAAAACGGTAGGTGGGGGACCTACTGCACATGAACAACCACACTGTCATCCATAGAAGTCATCGACTACGAAATTAAGAAATTTCAACCACACAGCAACCAAATCTATTTTAAGTTAAAGAACCAGTTTGTTATATTACATTTTATTATATTATTATTTGTTACTATGTGACAGTTCCCGTCAGATTCTAAGGGAATGCGTGTCTATCCATAGCTGAGCACCGGGTTGAACGCCATCCTCGAGTTCTTGAAATGCTGTGGTTTAAGATAGATGAGGATCCGAGAACCGGAAAATCATCTTCTCCGAACATAGCACATAGGCTATTAGTACGAGTCGTATCTCTTATTGTACTGTCACACCCCCCCCCCCCCTCTCTCTCTCTCTCTCTATGTAGTGCGGATTTAAGCCCCATTGCACCTCTGGGGGCGACCTAAGTTCGTTACATGGTAGCAGAGCGTGGTTAGGATTATGTACGGCTGACGCCTAGTGATTGGATCCACTATTTCAGTGGGCGTTAATGTTTCAGAAGAAACATGGCCCGGGTTTCCAGAAGGAATACCCATTATACTCCCTTGGAAACCGACTTAATAATGGATACCATCCCCCTCATATTATTTCTATTTTTCATACTTAATTTCTTAAGGGCATTGTTCCCAAACCCAGGGCATCATTCCCGATTTCATAAGTCCCCAAAGTTGGCACCTTCCACAGTGAGTCTCCAGAGTTGAGCAAGTTATTATTCCCAGGGCATAGTTCCCATTTTCACAACTCCCCAAAGTGGGCATCTACCACTGTAAGTCTCCGAAGTTGAGCAAGTTATATTATTCCCGATTGTTCCAATCTTTGATTGGGGGTTAATTACCTAAATGAATACTTCATATGAAGATTCATTGACAATCCATCCGGTTTTAATTTCTCTTTTTTTATCCTCAGTCGCCAATGCAGCTATTTATTAGTGAGCACCTATGTATCCCTTATGGTACTGTCACACCCCCCTCTCTCTATGTAGTGCGAATTTAGGTCTCATTGCACCTCTGAGGTTCGTTACAGAGGATCGAGCCCAGAAAAGACGAGAAAAAATAAGGTCACTGTTTATGTGCTGCGCTCTAGCTCGAGCTTCCGATGTTTGAAGCACCATTATCATGTACTAGCGTAAATGACCATTTAGATTTAATAACCCACTTGTAAAGTTATAAAGCTCACTACATTGTCGTATCTTGAATTGACAGAGTGCGGAGAATGCTGGATCTGCTATGACAACACTGGAAGCCAAGATGCCATAACGCCCTGCGCCTGTGCAACCACAGTCCATCACGATTGTCTTAAAAAATGGCTCATAGAGGTAAGCCCCACCTCAACCCCATTCACTACCGTAGATGAGGAAGCTCTCTATTTGTGAAAGATATTGACTATTTTTATACTCTGAAATCAAAATTTCTTCTTGCCTTTTTGCGTTTCACAGCTTTTTGAACAAGTCTGAACCGAATTAGGACCAAATTCAACCTTTTCCTAATTATTAAAAAAAATGTCAACAAATGAACTAGCCTGAATTCAGTTGACACTTGCACCCGCATGGAATTTTCAATGTTGATATCACTAGATATTTTAACTCGGCGGGGGGCTCTGCCTCCCTGAACCCTTCCGGTTATACCTTATTTAGAGCCCCTGGCTACCATCTAAAGAACAGAGAATCTGCTTTCGCTCGTGCTACCACTGAATATTACATTTTTAACGTATATAATTCAGAGTAAGTAGATACATAGACGTACCTTGCTTATTCCGAATCAACAATAGCAAAATGTTTGGTTGTTAGACTTCATCGGAAGGTGCCATGATTTTTTCACCCTTACCGCAAACTCCCCGTAGTTGAGTATAAATTAATCTGTAACCTTATGCGCCTTCAGAATTGTCCCACAACTCGTTGTAAAGCTCTCAATTTATGCTGCGAAATTGAGTTGACTAAACTGTCATAAAAATGTACCAAAAAAAAAAAAAAAAAAAAAAAAAAAAAAGATGGGGGGGCTATTTTGTGCTGTTTTTCAAGTATTACCGTTTTAATGCATACTGTTTTTCAAGTATAGAGAAGATAGAGATTTAGTGGCACAAAACCTACGAAGCATCCACAAATGCATCCATATTCCTTGGCCAGAAACATAGTGCACCATAGTAATGCTGGTCCCATCGTGGAAACACAAACCATTTATGGTGTGCGTATGTCCCTAGAACATGCCTTAAGTTGCAAAACTGGAGGACTAATAACGCCACGTCACAAAGAGCCCATAATCAATAGTAGAATCCTCTAATACGCAACCAGGTCTAAGAGGTGATCTTGCCTGTCACGGAGTGTGGGAAGCTCAGAGGGAAGCGTTGTTCGATATCTGTGTCATTGACACTGTTGCTCCCGCTTCCCATACACTGGCAGCAGTGCCTTCCAGGGCTGAAGAGGAAAAGAAGAGAAAACACCTACCAGCATGCAAAGAACATCACTCATCGTTTTTACTCCTCTGGGTTGTTCCATAGATGCTACAGTCGCGCCTCAAATTCCTTCCTCAGGTTCCTTCAAGCAAGGATTGCATTTGCAATCATCCATGCCACAGTCATGTGTATCAAACGAGCAAGGAAAATGTGGCAGAACAGTGAAAGCCTAATAGGATTCACAGATGGTGCGGGTTTGCGACTAGGGTCAAGTTGAAGAAGGGTCAGGAGTGTCTTTCCGTACCGGGGGCGGCCTTCCTTGATGAGTACATAGGATGCGTGGAACAACATCCGCAAGGGCTGCTTGTCCAGTAATGGCCAGGGGGCCCTGGGAGTCGTTAAGGAGGGTTTATGGTGCGCGTCGTAATCTACAATACGGAAGAGCATGCAGGTAAATGCACTCGCCTTTCCTATCCTCCACAAATAGGCTCTGAAATAACAATGTCCTGTGCTCTGAGGAACTGTGTCATTTGGTAACTCTCAAAGCTTGACTTGGAAAAGGTTGAGTTTGATTTTTTGACTTGGAAAATGTTGAGTTTTACTTGAAAATGCTATATAATATATTGATTTTTTCTCTTTTTTCTAGTCAAAAGGCACAGTTTGTCCTGTGTGCACCTGCCAGTACTCACTTTCTACGGACAACAAGTTCAACATTGGCAATCTCTTCACAACCCAAACCTGCACTCAAACTGTAAGTTCTTAAACACACTCATCTCTCTAGTCCGTATCCTAGTATTGTTTCTAAAAATATTCTCCAGTCCGAATATCTCAACCCAGAATTCTAGCGCATTTCGTTTTAAAAAACTGCGCTATTGTATTCACTTTGTCCGTTTATGTGTGTATATCGTAGAAGCACTTCAACTCGAGAATGGCTGCATGGCTTGACGGGATGTGTTACAAAATTAGCAATAGTCTATCAAAATATGGTTGCGACAATCAACCAGGTTGCGATAATCAGCAGCATAACATGCTGGCACTAATAATTTTATTGCATGTTTAGGTTCCGCTGGTTTGCCTCACAGCTGTGACTATAATTGCTGGAACTATCGGTGTCAAGCAGGCGTCTTCATCTGTTGGCAAAGTACTGGCTTTGGGCGTCTCCCTACTCATCATCTACGTTTGTGTCAAGTAAGTTTTAACAAAGTCTTTCAAGAAGGAAAGACCTTACATTTTTTTCTTTTTTTGCATTCAAATGCTTTAGCCATGGGTCCCTGCTCCGAAAACGACAGAAAAAAGCGTTAGGTTCGGGGGTGGGGGGTGCTTACCTGTTTTTCATAAATCTGACCTTGTGATGCTACCATTTCCCTCAAACTACAAGTTGAATTATGACTTAGTTTTATTAGGTGCGTTCCGAATCACGATCGCAACGCCACTTTCGCCACTCCAGTTAAAGCCAGTTGAGGCACTTCCCCTCACAACGATGACGTCACGGAGGGGTGGTAGTTCCCTCTCCCCTCAGCCTCCCGCATCTCGCGCTTTTATTCGAACAGTGATCTTTTAGTTTTTTATAGAGTTTTAGCGAATTTTTGAAGAAAATTAAGCTATTGCTCTCGCCTCAAAATTTGTAGAATGTGAATTTTTGAAAAAAAATTATGCAGAAATCCGTTTCAGGCTATTCTGAATCATATTCTGAAGTTTAACGCATTTTTTTATGTATGTATATATGTATGTATGTATGTATATATGTATGTATGTATGTATGTATATATGTATGTATGTGTCATTCCAGACGATAACTGTCCGTAGAATTGTGCTAGAAACTTCAAACAAATTTTAAAATGTTAAGGGCACAAAACGAAAGTTCAAGTTCGTTGGCCAGCATGATCGGATTACATCTTCGGGTTGAAAATTTCAAAAATGTAGTCAACAATTTCAAAATAGCCTGTTTTTTGCGATTTGTCGTGCGAAATAATTTTTTCAGCATACTAACATGTGGTATATTCGGAATCAGCGTAAAATTTCCTATAAGAATATGTATCAAGTTTTCAAAAATTTCAAAGTTGAAAAATCAGTCAAAAATCGAAACAATGCCGTTCGCTGGTTGTAAAAATCGGTAATATTCTTCAAAAATTCGCTCATGGGGTCATGCTGCATGACTGGACTTTTTAGTACCTGCCTACATATGGACTTTTTCTTTCTTTTTTCAAGCAGTGTTGAGCTTTAATGTATAAAATGAAATTTATGGAATTGGTCCATATATAACTAAACGACAATATATTCAATTAGGTCCCTACCTACTGTTCAACTATACGAATTTAACTATTTTTTGAAGCACATTTTGGATGGGTACATCTCTATTGGTGATCACAAAACTTGTTCTTGGATATCATCCTATTTTCAGAGTCCTTGATTTTTGGGAATAACTAGCAATTTTCTATCATGAAGATCTTAGTAGGTAGATAATTTGCTTTTCTGTAATACTATACATACAAAATACATAATGTTCCAAAACTGACTACCATGAAGGAGTTTACACCAACATTATTCGCTACAAGTACCTGCTCAACAGACGGCTCCAATTATTGTCATGTATATTAATGTACGTACTCTTACATATTTACACATTTACGTACGTACGTACTTACATTTTTACATAATGTACGTACTCTTACATACTAACGTACTACGTATCTTACATATTTCGACGCAAACCATGACGCAGAATATTGTTTGTAAACAAAAACAATATTGTTGGTAAACAAAAATTCGTGCTCATTTGTGTTATCCGTTATCTTATCACAACGGTAGGCTCTGACCCAGCTCCAAACGTGGGTCGAAGGATGGAACATTCATCCACCATATTTAAGTTCACCTTGAGAAGTGTCGAAGGGTAGGAGAAATCCGTGACGTCATCGATGTGGTGTGATGGGCGTCGATGGTAAGAAACGTAACAGCAGATGGCGAGTTTTTTGGAGCTGCATCGTTGTTGTCGTGATTCGGAACGTGGGGGTACGTCAAAAAACGAGTGGATATAATGAATTGAAGTAAATAATGAATTAAGAATTGGGAAAAACCTAGAAGCATTCAAACAACGCTCTTGCCCCTTGTTGGGAGGCAAGTGCATACGTATAGTGGGGCAAGAGTTTAACTTTCTACCCAAAAAAAAAGAATAATAAAAATAAAATGAACCAATTTAGGTAGATTTTAGGTATTATTTAAAAAGGAATCGTTAATGAAAAATAAAGTGCCGCAAAATAGATCATTTTTAGCTACAACATGAATTTTTGAGTTGATAAAATGTTCAATAAACTCATCCACTTGTTTGCTGTCCTCTGATTCGCTGTCGGTTGGGGAATGAGGTTTGCGTGAGAGAGAATTTAAAAACTCCGGAGTTTTGCAGTTTTGCAGAATCAGATAGGTCTGAGGTTTGGGAGAAGCGTGCGGTTGTTCGTGGGGGTTAAGGAAGAGGTTCTGGATGGAAACTAGGCTTCAAGACCTTGATTTTCTTATTTTTCCTAGTAATTTCATGTGGTTTTTAATAAAATGCGCTTGCCCCCTTCAACATTCTATTAATTTACTGCAGCAAGCTCCATTTCTATAATGTATAATTAGTCCATTTCTATAAAGCTTGGAATTATCCCTTCAAACTGTTTAAACCAGTAATTCTTCCTCTCCTTTCACTTCATTTGATTAGCTATAATCCCCATTCACTTTGCTTGCACTTAGTTGGTTGTACCTCCAGTTCCCTTTCCTTTCTCTCGACTAATGGGATTCAATCTCGTTTCATCTATAACTTTATAAGCTGTCTCCTTTCTAACGAATGTTTAGTTATTGTTTGTTAACAATGATGATGACCTAATCGTCGGAATCGATTTAACATTGTAACTCTTTATTGTTTCGTGGAAACAGACAACTTTTTTCACTAACTTCCATTTTAAAAATGGGTTTCTACAACTTCATTCCGAGTGATTTAGTTCTGAAATCTCTCATAAGATAGCATGTATTCATCTATATCTTCACTGATCTAAACACTTTTTTATTCTACGAAGTTTAATTTCATCTTTTCATGTCGTTTACAGACTCCTGTGTGAGAAACAGCTCGCATTCTACACGAAAGCGCGACTTTCATCCCTTAAAATCCATCAACGTACTTTGGCAACGATCTCGAATCGAGTTACGGATCGGAGGTATGTATAATATTCCAACCTGTCTACAGGGTGTCCCGCAAAAAGGCTACACCCCCTCCTTCATTTCCCCTGAATTCAGGGTAAAAAATACTTTAGCGTGTGCCACTTGGGTCAGAAATGGCACGAAGTATGTATGATAGAGGTGATGTCGGCCGTGATGTTGTTCGTAGTTGTTTATAGTCGGGATTTGGCCCAAGGAGAAAGAAATAATTACAAAATCTTTGTAATCAATGACGTTTCGGTCACCATTCTGTGACCATCATCAGACAGGTTAAAAGCTTTCAAATTAAAACGTTCACTGTCATTGTATGGATGGATCGAGAGATTTGCTGACCATTCGGCTAGGAGGAGAGGTGGAGGAGTGAATATGGCTGAGATGGAGTGAGTGCCACTAGCGTTTTGACTGTGATAGTAGGTTTAGGAAATATTTATGTGTAGAAGGGGATGATGAAGGAAATGTATACGAGTACTTCTCTCCCCCAGTGTGAATGTTTTGTTATGTTAAGAGGGGTGTGAATGAAATGATGAATGAATGATTAGTGTGAGGGAATCCTCTGTGATATAGGTTTAACACTTTGTGATATTAGTTGTAGGAAAGAATGAATGTTAAAGCTCATGAGTGGAGAATACATGAATATGAATGAGTCGTGATCCTGGTATGAAAGTTTTTATTGTGTGAAAGGTCAATAGGAATAGTCGTGAATGAATCTGTGATATTAGGCTAGGTTATTTGTTATTAGGCTAGAAATCTAGTATGTAGGTAAAGCTCGCGATGGGCAGGGGAGACAGGCTGTACTCACCCTGTCTCAGTCACTCCCAACAAGATGAACCAAATGAATGAAAGACATGGCAACCAATGATGGGAAGACTCCAAGGTATAAGAAGAGGTGAGCCAGTACCTAGTAGAGGTGTGTCGGTACAGCGGTACCGGGACTGTGGAACCTAGTCTCACCACAGAACGGTTCCGATCAGTGACAAGAATCCAGCCCTTCCCGGTTCATTTCCACGGACCGGGAAGGTCTCGGCACAGTTCCACGGACCGGGAAGATAATAGACGTAATAGAAGCGGGGCCAGAAGCGTGATGAGGGGAGGGGTCTCCTAAAAATCAAAAGGCTATACTCATTGAAGTGATGGGAGATAAAAACATAAAAATACCTAGTGATGCATGTAGTGGATTTATATAAGTTTTACTGGGAGTTGGTATTCCCAGTGGAACGTCACGGTAGTGGACGTCACGCCTGACGTCTTTTTTACCTTGTTTTATGTGTGAACTTAATTGTGGTGGCCCTGAAAAGGGCCGGTGATATACGGCGAGTTCACAACAATGCAATTTGACCATAATATATTATGAGACAATTACAACCTGTTTCCTGCGCTTTTTGAGTCAAAATAACTTTGGAATCTCGGCTTTTGCAGCGGCTACAGTTATAAAATCTATTGCTTTTTAGGAGACCGACTAGGACCAGATGACTTGACCGTCAGTTGCCTCTGTGAGCAACTTTTTTCCAAAGCAGGGGCAATTTTGTCGGAGAGAAGGAGCTCACTGAGTCCAAAAAAAGCTAGTATGCTATTTTTTTTTTAAATCAAAACGAAAAACTATTTCTATAGGTAAACTCGTTCATTAAATGATTATTTTTTGACACTGGTTTGAATAATTCTTCCCTATTGAATGAAAAGTTAGTCTGAGCCCTGATTCGTAGCGATCGTTATTTTATTCGACGTTCTGTACCGGGAAGGGAACTGTACCGGCATTTCGGGACGGTGACTTTTATGTCACTGGAATCATTGGAACCGTTCCTGAGAATTACCTGGACCGACACACCCCTAGTACCTAGGTGCCATGAACTCCTGTCCTTAAAGAAATGACTGCATCCCACTACAACCTGGCACCTTCACGTGGTCCATCTGTCATCACAGACACCTGTGATAGTATATTTTGTTAAATAGTTTGTTCCTGAATACATTTATACATATATATATTTATTTGTTTGAGCCTGTGCCTAATGATATGTTTGTTTGTTTGTTGAATTATAATATTAGTTGTTTTATATATATATATATATCTAATATATAAAATTCTCGTGTCACAGTTTTCGTTGCCATACTCCTCCAAAACGGCTTGACCGATTTTGATGAAATTTTTTGTGCTTATCAGGTATCTATGAGAATCGGCCAACATCTATTTTTCATCTCAGTAAATGTTAGGGGTAGTCCACCCCTAAATTTTTTTTTATTTTTTAGACAAAATTTTTAATTTCTATTTTAATTAACGTCTGCCAAGTTGGGTGGGCAGTATAACTTCCTCAAGCGAGCGAAGCGAGCAGCATCCCCCACAGAAGTTAAACCTACCCTTAGAGATCTACCGTTTGCGAGCGAAGCGAGCAACATCCCCTACATGTTTCAATTGTAATACATTCCATGTATACAGCCACACTTTGCGAGCGAAGCGAGCAACATTTCCTACATGCCACACTTTGCGAGCGAAGCGAGCAATTCAATGGGGGGTCCGAGGGGCTTGCCCCCCGGCTGGACGTGGAGGCGAGCGTAGCGAGCCGGAGCGGCTAGTATATATATATATATATTTACCAATTTATTTATTAATTCAGCAGTTGTTGTTGATAGCTGGTGCTCATTTTCATTCTCACATTACCTGCAATAACCTGGATTATTCTTTCTTCGGTTTTCTTCTTCTGTAATGACTGTGAGGATTCCCATCAGCACTAGGAGCCCTTGAGTCCTGATGAAGAAAAAATATTTTTCGAAAGCTCGGCGATAGAGGCGCTTTATTAGTTCCGACCCCATTCCCAATTCTTGACATCGATAAATCCACTACTGCCGCAATCTTCAAGACATGCCCCGATTGTATTGGGCCAGAAGGCCCCAGAAACCGTCGAAACCACTCTGATACAGCAGGTTAAACGCTTTGCCTTCAAAGAGGACAGTGTCAAAAACAGGAGGTTTAATAAAACTCATAAAATCGCTAGACCCAACAAGCCTGGCTAGCGCCAAAACAATTTCATTTGGGGAAATGCAATTGACAACATTTGACGATGGTTTCACCAGTTTCGTGACACCGGATGTCTTTGCAAAGGTAAGAGCTTCTTCCCTCAGCTGAAAACGTTGCCGTAGTTCAAGCTGCATTCACTTGTAGTCCCTCTAAATCTGTTCGGCGAGCGAGTAATGAGTAACAAATGTCATCTACAAGTGTATGGAGGGTGAACTCGAGCTGAAATCTGAACTCAAACACTCAAAAAGCTTTTTGTTACTTGGTAGCCATTACTAACGACAATTATTGCAAATGCAAATGAAACTAACAACAAAAATGTGATAACATTGCTTCGATAAGTGCTAGCACTACCTACCGCCTACCAAATGAAACTAGATAACTTTCTATTGAATCCGATAGGTGGCAGACCATTCTTCGATGCATGGTTGCACAGCAATAGAGCTCCCAAACTCAGATATTATTTTTGAAACACCCTGTAGTATTGAGAAACAATATTTTGGTTAGCAATTTTAAAGGGCCTAAAATAAGATGCATAAGACAAAAAACAATCCTAAAAACAGAGAGGAAAAAATATATAAAAACTAACATTTAGCATCCATTACTCCTAATAAAGTTCGGGGAACTGAAGCTCAATGTTTCGCATGAGCAGGAACACACTGTGATCTGCTGGCTTGTAACATGGGTGTACCCAAAGACGTAGAGCACTTCTTGGCGATCTGTCCCGTGCTTGCAGAGTTTCAAGTGAGCAACCTTGGTGCGCCTCGACTCTCTAGAGATGAGTTACTTGGGATTCTGAATGGAACTGAGTGGCTGCGGCTTGCAAGGTATTGCCAGTTAGCATGGGGTTATAGAGCGGAACTGGTGCAGCACTTTAACTGGAGAAATAATTAATAAAATGACTTCAGCTTTAGCTTTATACGTTTACGTTGTGGAACATAGGTTCATAATGCTCAATATTGTACTAATAATAACTAAACACTTATAATAATTATAATCTGTGGGAGTACTCTGACGGACGGGCAAAAAAGCCCATTGTTTAAGCCAATATTTATGTATTTCATTTGTAATTTTCTTATGTTAATTTTCAATAAATGCATGTTTTTCGTCTCTTTCCAGGGACATCTAGCATCCACTCGCCGCTTACGTCTGAACGCTGACGTTTGCGCGCTCTACCACGAGTCAACATGTACGAATCAACACGATACACCCTTACAAATTCAGGGACCCAGGGTCTACACATTAATGTAAGTCGGGAATAATTTAGGAGGTATTAACTTCTAAGTATCATTGTGTTGGAATATACACAAAACGATTAGACAAACCTTCTTCCGTGACCACTTTCAACAGAAAATGAGTCACAAATGAAACACATATTGCCAGTGTGTAGGTTAATTTCTCTGAAGAAACCAAAAAACATGTGTCTTTGGACTTTAAAATGTTTTTTGGCTCAATTTTGAGCAATCGTGGTTGATTTTCGTGCTTCCCAAGTTCTACTATTTTTCTACATAATAATTATATCTGTAATGGGAGCAATTTACCCCAAGCAATAGACCCCCGGACATAACTAGAATCTGTAAAATGAGTTTCATTCAATATTATTGTCAAGTAGAGGATCAATTTAATTGATCATTCATAGCAAACCCACATTGATGTAAAGTCCAAGTTTTTCTCCTATCGTAAACTTTATGTCTGGGACTTGAAAATTGTAATTAAGAATTCAGTTTTTTATTTTTAATCTCAGTCTCATTTAGTCATTTAAGACTAAAACTACTGGAATATGACCAATATATTGAATCGAAAGTCCATAAAACCAATTATAGAATTAAAAAACAGTTCCCTGTCAATTTTCCATTTTTCTGTTGACTTTTCTGTTAGGCTCCGAGTTCATGTAGGTACCAAAGGGAACTCGCTCGTGAAACATTGAAATGGAAAATCAAAAGAAATAGTTATCATTATGCTAAGACTCGATGATGTGATAATTTAAAATTGTACGATTATATATTGATGTGCTTGTTAATAACAATTTTTTTAAAGTTCCCTGCATTTACTATGAAATACTCGTGAATGCCATGTCATGTTGTTAACGTAGGTAGATTACGTAACCTTGTATTAAGGAAGTGGATAGGATGGCGGGGGGGGGGGGGGGGGGGTTAAAATTTCATATGGTAGAAATTTACTTGCGATGTATTACCTGTTCGGAAAATAGAGGTGATATTTTGCTAGCAGTTTGAGTTCCTACGGAATTCAAGGATTGGTTGTCAATTTTTCGGTATATACGGCGATTTTGTATTTCATGTCAGGAGTCATCGCATTAGTTCAACCTAGACGAGAAGAAGGTATTGATTTTCGACTTGTGATGGAGGATTGGGAAGTGCTCTCTATGAACTGCGAGGAAAGCGATCGCTTAGCAGCTGTTCCCAACAGTTCTCATTATTGTCTTCTGATTGGTCCAAAATGAAGTGCTCACTTTTTCGACGTTCATCTGTGTCAATTTGTCGTAGGTAATTGTCGAGATTCCTCTTGCGTTTTCCTCTTAATATCCAGTTCGTTAGAAGGCCCTCAGCTCCATGTCAACCTCTCAAACACACTGACTATGGATGATTGTTGAACATTCCATCTCTAGCAGCCCTGTATAGTTGAGATTTGTAGCCGCTCGCTGTCAGACTCTGTGAATATCTTATATTGTCGATGGTTGTAGGTCATTGGTTCACCTGATGTGTAGAGTTTGAACCCTAGGAAGTCCAAAAATCGTATCCGGTTTTGGTGATTTCCCAAAAATACATACATAGCCTCTCAGCATCTAAAAACTGAAATATCTACGTTCTTTGGCAGACACTGACTTTCGTATCAGGGACTCCCACAGCCACAGCTTCCCCACTGTCATCATTTACAATTTAGTTGCTATGGTGTCTCAATAGATAATGGCGGGGATAGCTGTTGCTGCAACGTTAGGAACAGCATATTGTAACATTCGTGGATTTACAAGCAGATAACACGGCATTGACTTGCTACACGGACTGCTGAAAAGAGGCTTTGATGTGCTGCAGTGGTTTTTTCACACTGTGACATAGGCGGCAATGAATTTGCGAATTTGCTGGTCAGTGCCCCAGTTATCCCCGCCATTATCTATTGAGACACCATAGCAACTAAGCTGTAAATGGTGGAGACACTCAAGAAGACACTGGGGAAGCTGTGGCTGTGGGAGTCCCTAATATGAAAGTCAGTGTCTGCCAAAGAACGTAGATATTTCAGTTTTTAGATGCTGAGAGGCTATGTATGTATTTTTGGGAAATCACCAAAACCGGATACGATTTTTGGACTTCCTAGGGTTCAAACTCTACACATCAGGTGAACCAATGACCTACAACCATCGACAATATAAGATATTCACAGAGTCTGACAGCCATCGGCTACAAATCTCGACTATACAGGGCTGCTAGAGATAGAATGTTCAACAATCATCCATATTCAGTGAGTTTGAGAGATTGACACGGAGCTGAGGGCCTTCTAACGAACAGATGGATATTAAGAGGAAAACGCAAAAGGAATCTCGACAATTACCTACGTCAAAAAAGTGAGCACTTCATTTTGGACCAATCATAAGACAATATTGAGAACTGTTGGATACAGCTGCTAAGCGACCGCTTTCCTCGCTGTAACCACTCTAAGCAGTTCATAAAGAGCACTTCCGTGATGCTGAATAATCGAAAACTTCTTTGTGGGTTTTTTTGGACGTTTCGAATCTAACTAAACTTGGGGACACCTTCCACTTCCCACGAAAAAAACGTGAACCAAGTTACGCTAACCTGTAAGTAGTATGTACCGTACGTAACCCTACTTCTCCTCTACAGTTGTTTCTATAGCAACGACAAGTATGTATCATATACATCTTTCATGTTGTAAATTACGATTAAATATAAATTAATGAAAAATGCTTATAGAAGAAATAGTATTAACTTGTTTTGCTTGTATTTTTAGCGTTTAACGATTGTAGAACGAGTTAATGACTTGTATGCCCATTAAATGTACATCGTAGATGTCTCGGCAACTGAGTGAAGTTCTTATTTTACGTATTACTATCATATATCGTGAGTTTTTTGAAATTATGGGTGTTCTATTAACATGTATTATAGAATGCTTGTAGTGTACTGATTCGTTTTAAACGCACAAAGACATGAAATATTTGTTAAATGTATTTGGTTAGGTGTGAAATGATATGTATACTTACTGAATTTAACCTGTTCCTTTATACGAGATAGTTAATCAAGAGTTTTGAAGTGTTAGTTGTTTTGAGTTTTTCTGAATTATGGTTCATTTTTGAAACAGAAGACACCAACTATGTTTTTCAGTGGGTTTGTTGATGTAACCAGATGAAACATTCAATTGTGTCAATAATGTTTTTGCTACTTGAGGAGTTTTAACGATGTTGACTTGATGGTTTTTACTACTTTTCCTTTAAATTCTGCCTAGTTGAGTAAAAGCAAAATTGAAATCAGATGACCAGAACTAGAGTTACGATTTGTTAAACATCTTACTGTGCAAAAGTGGAAGCATCTAATGTCCTCTGGAATCAGAAAACAATCAGAAAACATGAACACTGACAACCTACATCAATAACATTCAGAAGTTATACCATTCGTGGATTGTATTGATTCATTCAGAAGTGATACAATTCATGGATATTTACTGAAGTATCCATGCTACCAAATGAAACTTCCTAAAAATGGTGTTTTATCAATGTTTCAAAGGCAAACCCATTCACTTTAAATAGGCTCCTCATCTTGTGTTATTATCCTCTACTCAACTATTAATTCATTATCAACAAAATAATAAGCTTTATGTTTACAAAGTAGAGATCTATTTTTGTAACCCTGGTCACTCGGCATCCATGCAAATGGATACTAAACCCCCTTAATCCACCTTCCCTTTAACTTGCCGAGTTTTCCTACCTAAAAATCTCATAATTTATTTCGTATTACTATTTCGTTAAATTAAGTATATTTTTTTGCTTCCCTGTTAAATATCCTTAATTATATAGTCACGCTTATATATTATGTATGAATTATGTTTGTTGCGTATTTTTACAATGACGTTGCTGCACACGTTTTTGGGGTGTTAAAAAAATTTGACTGCACTAATCATATTCAGCACGAAAATATTTAGGTTTTCAAAAACGAAGCATGTATTTTTACGAATGGAACTAATTTAAAGCATTGAACTGATTTTAAAATTTAAATTTACTGAGGAAATATGAAGAAGAATCAGCCAATTTGTAATTTTCTGATTAATCTGAAATTCTCAGAGTTTGGGGTATAATTACTTGGCATAATAATTCATCATTCGTGCTGAATATGTTAATAGACTATTACAACTGCAATGGGCCATGATTTTTTAAATTTGTCTTTCTATTTTTCTTTAAGGGGGTTGGGAAGGATTTTAAAATGTATTCAAAATTTCTGAATTTGGAGCTTGAAAAATTATTTAGCTGTGAATCGTGCAGGTTTCCAGAAACTGCATTTCCTAAGGACTCCAATGGCGTAAAATAAATATAATAACCAAATAATTCATATTTTAATTTGTGAAATTATTTTTATGTTTAACTTGATGCTTTATGTGGAAGTACAGAACTTCCAGAAGGTAAAACCCAACCCTCTTGAAATGAATAATGAAATCATAATTGATCTCCTTTTCATTGAATCCAGCTTATTATAAGGGAGAACTGGATTTATTCCTTGTTCAATACCAAAGGTTCATAATGGACAAAAATTACTGTCAAATGTCCAACAATTACTCCAATGTATAACCCATTTAATTTTATAATGTACTCCTTAACAGAAACCCTAGCATATGTATGTTTACTGGTAGGTATGTTTACGTCTTCCTTGGTGAGTATTAACTCTAATATTATTAGAGTGTATCTCGTTTTTTGTTTCCTATAACACGAAAAACGGATTTGTGTTCGTGTAAACTAAAAAAAAAAGAGTTTTGATTGTTCTTCAAATAAATTGATAAAATGCAGAAGTTGAGAGTTATTTTTCTGTTATTTACCCCCAAGTAGGTGCCTAATTTTTAAATGAATAAACGAACAAAATGAAATAATGCTCATAATATAATAATAAAAGAGGCATTGTTTACTATATCCATTTAAAACATAAATAAATATAAAACTACGACATGAATAGAAAACAAGTACGAAAGAAATGCGTGATAAATTGAGAGCTTTCCAACGAGTGGAGAACGATTTTTGTCCGGTGAAAACTAAAGAAGTTTCATTTCCCCAGCAACGGCTTGGTTGTACGTGAAAATCAATACGAAATTACAGCATCCTAGAGTGTAAAGCATAGAAATTACCTATTAAAATGATTTAACCCCCGCTTCACAAATCAAACCGTTCTCGGATCAGCTGCTATGAATCGAAACACCAGCTCAATGAAATCATCAGAAATTAACAAGCGGTTGCAATCATGTTCACAATATCAACTATTGAGAATGATCACCTGTGTGTAAACAATTATTCATATAACCATGCTCATAACTCAGCTTGTTGGCCACGCACTTCGCAGTAGTTAACATCATATGGTTGTATAAATCGAGAGCTTTCGAACGAATGGCAACGAAGTTTGTGGGATGAAAAACGACGAAGTACCATTTCCCTAGCAACGACTTGGTTGTAAGCGGAAATCATCAGAAAACCAACCGTAACGCTTTTTTTGTTTATGTGCCAAAGTAAAGACATGAAATGTCAATAAATTATGATATTTGCTTCGCTCGCCTCTATGTCCAGCCGGGGGGAGGGGGCTTCGCACCCTTCTCTTCGAGGTTTATTACAAATTGAAATACGTAGGGGATGTTGCTCACTTCAATCTCTCAGTGTGGCTGTATTGATGCGATGGTCTGTTACTGTCGACTGGGACTTGTAGAATGATTGGTAGCGGTAGATCACTAAGGGTAGGTTTAACGTGTGTGGGGGTTGTTACTCGCTGCGCTCGTTTGAGGTGGGTTGTTTTGCTCCCTTCCCACGCCTTTTGTGGAATGTATAGATGCGATGGGATATACTTGACAGTAGCCGTACAACGTGGTTCCCTCCTCCGCCGTGCAGCAGCGCTAGTCTCCCCTTTTATCAGTCTGGGCTTGTATGATTGCTCCGACTGGTAAGTCTACGGATTTATCCGTATACGAAGAAAAAATAGATTTATTGGTAAGAAGATTGTGTACCAGTCAATCCCATAGTAAAAATGAAGATTAGCTGGGCATGTAGATCAGAATGGCTCGCAACTCAAAAAGACATAACATCAAGTAGTCAATCCTTTAGTAAAAATGCAGATAAGTGGACATGTAGGTCAGAGTAAAGTGTATAGTTTGGTGATCTGGATGCTCGCAAGCTCGCATCTCAAAGATCCATAACATCAAGTAGTCAATCCCTTAGTGAAAATTCAAATTAGTTGGACGTGCAGGTCAGAATGACGTTTTAGAAGTACATTTCGAGAGTTGTACGAGCAAAAATAATATGACCGGACAACAGGATTTGAACCCAAGGCCTTCGTCTCACGAGAAGTTGTCCTAACCTATGACCACGGGCCGGGTGTACGGCTTCTGTCGAGTATGGGATATGGTCCATCCCGAGCCCGTAGGAAAAACCTCGTTGAAAATCCGACGTGTGCAGGGAATATTGCTCGCTTCACTCGCCTGGTGTGGGATGTATAGATGCGATGGGATACCATCGAGACCTACAGCCCATGTTACAATATGTGAGCCAGTTATACCGCCCACCCAACTTGGCAGCCGTTTTTTTCTGTTGGAAATGACTATGGTTATTTGAAAATTAACTGGGACAACTAGGATCCCAACTAATAGATGGGGGGTACATTTTTCCCTATGAGGTTGGCCAGCCTGCGCAGTGAGTCGCATCTCCTGTTTGAGACAGAGTTTAAGATCACCAAGCTGAACGTGCGAATCACTCCCAAAGAAGTGCAGTCCGCGATGTTCTACGAAGAGGATGCCGAGTTCTTATTTTCAACAAATATATCTACTCTTGTCATCTGAAGAAACCAACATACCAAAAAAGAAACGTAAATCGCTTAATAATATATTTAAAGAACGCCTCAAGTATGGGGAATTTCACCACCTTTACCTTAAGCTGCGTGAAAGTGAACATACCTAGGTATTTATTTCGAATACACAAGAATGTCGACAGCCACGTTCGATTATATTTGCAACGAGATACGTGATGAGTACAGGCGCCAAATGACCAACTTCAAGAAACCTATTGGTGTAGAGGAGAGATTGATAGTGACCCTGAGGTAAGCTGTTTAAATCATTTTATTATCTTTACATGTACTTGAATAGAATTCGAAGTAAAGAATTAAAATCTTCGCTTATCCCAAAGAATTGGTCGCGACTGCACTTCCATAATCAAATTTTCCTCGTAGGCCATCGCGTATGCCATACGACAAAAAACAAACTAGTTGGATTTTTCGACGCACGAAAACTTCGCACGCAAGAGAGAAAACCAGAAGTGGACAGTTTGAAAACTCAACACTGTTTGAAAAACCCTTTTCACGAAGGGTTGGCGAAACGCACAATGAAGTTGTCAAAGCATCTTTCTCAGTCAGGCTGGATCCAAAATTCATTGAATACATCAATCAATTCAAAGCATCATATTTATCTTTGGATATTCCAGTCACTCCAAAAGTTCACACGGTTTTCTACCATGGAAGAATTTCGTACCAAACAAGGAAATGGCCTCGGCTTTTACAGTGAACAGGCTATGGAGGCCGTGCATCATGATTTTTCTGCGACGTGGACCAAATATAAAGTATCGCAAATCAATCCTGAGTATGGACAACGTTTATTAAGAGCTGTATGCGATTATTTTTGTGTTCTATTCAATTTAGATACCTATATATGGTGGGTGCAAAGCTAAAACCACGAATCTGCAAACTTGTAGTTTTGAGAAAAACGGCTTCAAAGCTTTGGAGGTCAGCGAAAAATCGACTTTTTCCATTACAAACGAAGAAATGCTACAGTGACATTCTTAATGACCATTCCTAGGCTATCCAAACGTTTTTTTGAGATCTGCACTCAAAATTTGAGTCTTAAGTGCAGATTCGTGGTTTCATCTCAACATCTCACTTTCAGAAGTGCATCTCAGTCGTAGTGCATATTCTTTACTGTTTTTTCTCGTCTTGGTTGGAACTACGAGTATTTCAAAGGGAAAATTGATTCAAATGATTTAATGTTATTTTTACAAATTTATTCAGAAGAAAAATATTTAAAAAAAAAAAAAAAAAAAATCAGAAGAACGGAACAAAAAAAAAATCACTAACTGGAAATTAAAATAGGTAATCGTTTTTTACATTGACTTGAAATAATTCAACATCTCATTCTTTTGCAAACATTAGTGTCACTCTTTATAATCCGATTCTTCCGACACATCCCGCTTCGGCAAGTAATCCCTTTCAGCCGACGACGGTTGAATCGAGTTGAAGTAGCCGTGATAATCTTTGTGGATAGTAAGGTCATCAGACATTTTTTTCAAGTCCTTCCATTTCGCTTCTGAAATGGGGAGCTCTTCTCAGCTCAAAGGCGTCATTGCTTCGTATTCATTTTTATCGTTTTATAGCAGCTTGCGTAAACTTATCTTCAAACTTGCGTTTGCAAAAAAACGTCAACCTGACCACTTGCAGATTTTTGGTATTCTAAGCAGCATACAGTTTTCCACGGAATTGTTACACTCATGGTTTTTGCCATACTTGAAAAATCATCATACTACGAGTACATGGTTGTCACCGAGAATGATGAAGTTTGTCTGCACGTATTAGCTGAACCCATCCTTCTGGAATAAATACCGTTACATTTTGTGATTTTCTCTCTATTTTGGAATGCATAGAATCACATTCCATTTCGGAATGTCCTGGTTCGAAAAACGAATGGCGAATTTTTTGGAGAGAAGTATTTACCAGTAAATGAATACTCAGTGCGCAACCATAGAATTATTATTCTGAGTCCCGCAAGAGTCAGACATCATTCGTACAGTTGATAAATCAGATAAAATCTAGAATTTCATTTTTATGAATTTTAATAAAATTGAAGCAATAAATTTCATTTGCTCCCCGTTTTCCATGAGGTTCATCCCATAAATAGCAGTGTCCTTCATGGGCTTTCAACTCGAAAATGGTTAAATTATACATAGCGAGCTTGCGCAAATAGAATATTTGCCCAGCGCTTCCCTTGGGGATATTCAGAACGGCTTCGAGATCGAAATTGAAGCTGAGACAGGACCTTTCATTTAAGGCCCTAGCCTTATCTTCGTCCCTAGCTGCACCTTTCGTCCTAAATGCCTTTGATGCTCCTCATTCACACGTTTCACGAAACGCACAATGCTGCGTTGCTATGCAATGCCGATACCGCGAAAGTACACATTCGTGGTTTTGGCTTTGCAAGATTGGGAAATTTTGGAAATTCGTGCAACGGGCATCGATAGTTTAGGCTGCTAGGCAACAGATGCAGGATTGGGGTCCACGCAGTGAATAGAGGGACCGATAACAAGTTCAATGACGCATTGAAGTGAAAACGTCCAAAAATGCAGATTCGCGGTTTTGGCTTTGTACCGACGATATTTTATGATAAAATTTATATAATGAATCATTATAAGCTTACACATAGGCACACACGCACATACTACACGCATACAGCAAATATAATCATTATTTTGTTTAATAAAATGCTATTTTTGTTTTTCTAATTAGGTATATTTGATCACAAAATAGGTCAGAACTATGAAACTAGATTCTATTGCATAATGACACATAATAAATGATATTTTTTCTGAATTTTGGCGATTATAGTGTATTTTCATGATTCAATCAATTATTATCAATTAAACATTTAAAAACTGAATTAAAAAAACGGCTCATTGTTTGATTTTTGTTTTTGCTGAGTTATAATCCTAACATATTCCCAAATCATATTTCGAAAGAAAATCCGATTGAGGTCAAATCCGATCGAGGACCACCGTAGCAAGCGACGAATTCGCTCTAATCCTTACGTACGAAAACTGCCAAATAGAACGTAACTTATGAAGTTAAGAAGTTATGATTTTTTTCCGAGTTGTTAGTGATGTTGGCCGTAAGGGTTATCCACAGAACAAAGAAAGAACAGTTGTTTCAGGAAGACTCAATGTCTGATTGGACATTCTGAATGGAACTGTTCTATTACTGGACATTTTGAAAGGAATGTTTCTATAATTGGACATTTTGAAATAAACCACAACGTGTTGGTTAATTTGTTCATTGTCCTTTGTTTTTATAATTTTTTCTGAGTTGTTTGTGACATTTTAGATGATAAATATATCTGTTTGTTGTATGGTTGTTTATGACCTATCCCTGAACTCTGCGAAATGCTCTAAGATGACTTTCCATCGTACTCAGCACCCATATATCCCCAGCACCCAGAACGAAGAAAGAACAGTTGTTATGGACATTTTAAAAGGAATGTTTCAATAATTGGACATTTTGAAATAAACATCAACGTGTTGGTTAATCTGTCCTGTGTAGTTCAGTGGCGGATCTAGAAACTTTTTTGGGGGGGGCCATTTAATCTCAAATATCCCAACAATTTTGTTTTTTCTAGCTCTATAAATAAATAAAAGACTGTTTTAAATTTGATTGTAAAATTAACAATTATTTATTTACAATATACTTTTATAATTTAAAATTTGCAATTTACAAACATCAAGTTTTGTGCTTTCTGTTTAAATGATAACATTAATCCCGCCTCTAAACACACATACACAAACTCATAGTAAGTATTGGCACTTGTATTGGCGGGAATCGGGCAAATTAAATTAAACTTGTACAACAAATTGTAAAACAGCGCGAATGAAAATTGAATCCTTGAACTCAAACGGTGACACTCGAATATTTACTGTCCTGAGCTCTAATGAGTGATTTAGGATAACTGATTTTTAGGTGAAAAGCATTGGCAAAATTAATATGAACGAGTTTCAAATTCATCTTTAGTTTCGATAACAAAAAATAACCAAACAAAAAAAATTTTACAAAAAGGTGCATAATAGATGAAACAATGGGATTAAATACTTTTCGAATTTAAAGAGCGTGGCACCCGGTTGAAAATGTTGAAAACGGATTCGATTTGGACATTTTCAAATCATTATGGGAAACATATTCTGAAGTCATTTTAAACTAAACATAAAAACCATTAAGAAAAGAATTTTTGGAAAAAAAAAAAAAAAAAAAAAAAAAATTTTTTGTGGGATTTAGGGGGGGCCATGGCCCCAATGGCCCCCCCTTGGATCCGCCACTGGTGTAGTTATAATTTTTTCTGAGTTGTTTGTGACATTTTAGATGATAAATATATCTGTTTGTTGACCTATCCCTGAACTCTGCAAAATGCTCTAAGATGACTTCCCATCGTACTCAGCACCCATATATCCCCAGCACCCAGAACAAAGAAAGAACAGTTGTTTCAGGAAGACTCAATGTCTGATTGGACATTCTGAATGGAACTGTTCTATTACTGGACATTTTGAAAGGAATGTTTCTATAATTGGACATCTTGAAATAAACCACAACTTGTTGGTTAATTTGTTCATTGTCCTGTGTAGTTATAATTTTTTCCGAGTTGTTTGAGACATTTTAGATGATAAATATATCTGTTTGTTGTATGGTTGTTTATGACCTATCCCTGAAATGCTCTAAGATGACTTTCCATCGAGTTTCGGATCTCGAAAAATATTCCTTCGCCATTTGCTAATTATGTATGAACATTTCCAGTAAATATTTCAATTGTTAAGTGATCTTGAGGTCACATGTATGTTTCCAAGAGTTGAGCAGATAGTGAATGACACATTGTGACAGAAGAGTGGCCAAATAAAATGAGCTTGCGGTTTTTTACAGTAGTGAGGGTAAAGGAAAGTACCAGGCAACATATACATAAATAAGTTCAATTTCTTCAATAATTAACACAAAAACAAACCAATTTATTCAATACTATAATAAATTAATAAATTAGTTCAATACATTTAAAAGTCCAAGCTATTTAGTACCTCATTTTCTATGGATAAGGTCGCCAGTCCATTAAGCCGTTCTTGAGAAATGGTTGATCTCAAGTGAGTTTTTATAATTTTGAGTTTTGTAAAACTTTCGTGGTGTGCCGGAACTAGAAAAACCCATTGATTTTTTATAATTGACTTTTCCGTCAATAAAAGGGAAAATAACGTTCAAATCCTGTTTTATAAAATTTTTCCAAGAACCTTCGTGTTTTAAACTCCCACGAGAATTCCACGACTCCGACACAGAGCGACTGCATCAAATACTCGGTTTGTCCTAACAGACTCGCAAGGAACGAATGGTTTCTTACTCGCTTCCCATAAAATAATCAGAAATTCTCATCCTTCCAGAATTGACTTGTAGCAAGGAGTTTAAAAAAACCAATTTCTTGTCCGGCCTGCAGGGTCTCAATGATGCATTTGCGGAGCACGAAAGCTAGAAAGGTTATTTTTCTTTTGAGATAGGTACCTACTACAGTTGATAAAATTTCTCTGACCAAACCTAGGAACTCTTTTAGATTCTCAGATTCACAAGGGAGAGAAGAAGAGAAAATATCCCTCGTCCAGCCAAGTAGATTAACGCACTTTATGCGCTCATTACACGATTCTTTTCCTTGATCCGATATAATAATAAATCTTGAGTAAATAGCTAAGTATAGTAAGGATCCAAGCGTATTTACTTCCTCGTATTTGCAGTGGTGCCCCTGTGTGTATGTAGGTGTGGTTGGAACTTAACATGACAACACCGAGAAAAAAAGAGTTTTTAGCAAATCTATCCCCTCAATATCATCTCAATATTGTCGTGTGTAAAAATATCTACATCAAATTTACTAACCGAACAATCACTTAGGTCTGCATCATCTGGATTCCGTGTTAGGTTAGTTTCAGCTGTTGACTTGTTTTCGTTTCGAGACGCTGGTGGTCGGGTTAAGAGGTCTATTAACAATTTGGCATGTTTCTCGTCTTCGCTTTTGAACGCTGCTTTTCTTTTTCTATTCGCTGCTCCCGACAGCTTCTTCTTTTCAGACATACCTACTTAATAAAAGTCTATACTGTGTATTTTAAACTGTACTGCAACAAAGTGATTCCCTAACTACGTGAGAAAAACACTGGCAAAACGCAAGCTAAAAGTACTCTGTGATACACGGCAGAGATTGATGCAGAGATGAACCGGTCGATTGGATATGTCTTCCATGTTCCATCGCAGCAGCGACAGTCATGAGCGTAGTTGCGTGCTAGTTTCTAAGGCGCCAAATTTGACAAACGCTTAGGCAACCTGTACATATTCTTCATGTATTAATTATATTTTCATAGTAATATTTATTTCTCGGCGGGTTTTACAATTATCTCGGGATACATTTTTTAACTTGGAGCGCCTTTCCAAGCGGCCGCTTGGTTCGCATGCGCCTAGGACCGGCTCTGCTTTCCATCGTACTCAGCACCCAGAACGAAGAAAGAACAGTTGTTATTGGACATTCTCAATCCAAGTGTTCTACTACTGGACATTTTGGAAGAAATGTTTCTATAAATGGACATTTTGAAATAAACCACATCGTGTTGGTCAATTTGTTCATCCAAAGGCAAAGGATTTCAATAAATTTTACGATTTTTAGTAAATGTCGAAACATTTAGAAAATTATGTGACAAAGTAAAGACATAAATCATAAGAAAGAAACGCTTGCATACGAGTCTGCAACACATTGGGACATATTATAATGATTTAACCACCGCTTCACAAATCAAACCGTTCTCGCAATATTCGGATCACCTGCTATGAATCAAATCATCGAAACTCAAGCTCAATGAAATTAACAAGCGGTTGCAATCATGTTCACAATATCAATATTATTGAGAATGATCACCTGTGTGTAAACAATTATTCATAATGCTTAATATCAAAAATTCATAATGCTTCATTCATGCTCATAACTCAGCTTGTTGGCCACTCACTTCGCAGTAGTCAACATAATATGCAGGGGTGCCCACAGGGGGGGGGGGTCACGACGCAAACTGCGTCGTTAAAATTTTTGGGGGGGGTTAGAAAAATGAGTAATTTTATGAACAAGTAATAAGATGTATACAAACAATTTGCTAGCGTCAGCTGTTTTCAATTCTTTATCACATCAGTGTATAGTTTACATTACCTATTTAATAAATATTTTAGTTTGGGGAGGGGGAGGGGGGGGGGCGTCGGGAGTTGGGGGGGGGGGGGGGCTTGAGTCGTTGCGTTTGGGGGGGGGGGGGGGGACACCCCTGTAATATGGTTGTATAAATCGAGAGCTTTCGAAAGAATGGCAACGAATTTTGTGGGATGAAAAACGGCGAAGTACCATTTCCCTAGCAACGACTCGGTTGTAAGCGGAAATCATCAGAAAACCAACGGTAACGCTTTTTTTAACGCTTTTTTCCTTCATCTGCTAAAGTAAAGACATGTCAAGAAGACTCCAGTGGTATGATTTTTTCCCGAGTTGTTTGTGATGTTGGCCGTAAGATTGGACATTCTGAATCCGTCTGATTGGACATTCTATCTATAATTGGACATTTTAAAATACACTTCAGTATAGGGATACCCCACGTTGTTCCACCCGAATCCCATCATCCAAACTCTTAGCTGTAACTCTAACTAACTATCGATAATTTATGCCTCAGTTTATCAATTTATTCTAAGATGAAATTGACGGATAGTGATAAACATATTGGTTAATGATTAATTTGTTAAATGATAAAAGTAATGCATGCATTACAGGGACGTCTCTATGAATGGCTTGTAGGTGAGGTACCTAGGTGTTCCCTACGAATTTTGGTGAATCAGAATCGTATGTATTGTCATAACATGATGAAATGTAGGAAAATTGTCAACATAATTCGTAGCAGGTAAATTAACATTCCTGTTGCCAATAAAGGTGAGAAAAAATCGATTAATTAAAACCCGACCAAGCCCGGACCCAGTGACGGATTAATAGAATTTCGTGGGTGGGGGCGGTCCTCTACCGAGAGTAACCCCCCCCCCCCCCAGAGAAATTTTTTGAAAAAAGACCTTGAAAAACTAGCAGTTTTAGAGGTTATAGACCCACAATTTATAACAAGTATGTAAAAATTAACATGAAAAACATAAGTTTTGTTTTGCACAAGTTTTTGCTTGGTTACCAAACATCCATCCATGTACGCACAAAAAATAAATGAATAAATAAAAAATAAAAATAACAAAAAATAAAGTGATTGTAGGTAAGTGATTTTTTTGGCAAAATTATATCGAAAAAGGCAGGGAATGAAACATAAAACGCTGGAGAACTTCAGTCCTCGTGATGTAATATTATTTATAAATTATACTTTTATATTGTAAATACAGGATTAAATAATTTTTCACTCTTTATTTTTTCAATTTACTTTAGAAGTAAACAACCATTTAATAAACACGATGAAATTAAATGAACAAAGTACATTTTTGATTAAAGATGAAAATACAAATAAAATATTACCTTGATAAACATTTGTTGTCTATTACTGGTAAATGTGAAACAGAGAATAATTCACTTCAATCGAAAATCACTTGTTGCAATCAGTTGAGAAAACACGATTCGTTTCTTTCTCCGTTGAAACAGTAGGTAGGTTGATTATGTATTATGGCTATTGATTATGTATTGTTACCGTTACCAAAAGCGGTAAACGAGAGACAAGTACAGTAGGTTCCTACCGTAACTTGTTAAATAAACTGATAAACTCAAACTTACCCGTTTTGATAAAAATTGTATTCCTTACCTGCTGCCTAATGTTTTTTAAAGAAGAAAGGTGTTATCTTCCATGTTCGTTTCTTGACGGAGCTAAGCTCAAACACTAAAAAATGCCGGAGCGTCGTATTTTGTGTGGAGAAAAAAAAGTGTCGGGAAAAATTCCTTGACCCCAAGCCAAAAGACATATCCATGTTAAATTTTATCTAAACGATTAAATACGTATGAGAGCGTTATAAAAGGAATCAAATTTACTCTTAAGGATATGCAAAACAGGCAAACGCCTTAGAAAATTATCACGTTAGATCTATGAAATAATGGATGAAAGAAAACATTGGCACGATTTTCTCAAACTAACGCTTGCATACGAGTCTGCAACGCATTGGGACATTTTCATGTGTTTACCTATGAATGGTCAACGTCATTTCTGATGGTCATAATCATCGTTGTGGCCACTTGGGACAATTTTTTTCGTGACGATTTTTTTGTTATGTGCCATATGAAAGACATGAAAATGTCAAAAACTTCAGATCGCATTTAACATGATTTGGTTTCTACTGCTCTTCTGCTCACAAAAGGGCGACGAAGGACGATAGCATGACACGGACTCAACACCACCGTTGCCAACCTGCTTTGATGATTTTTCCCTCAAGCACTTCTGGAAATCTCAGAGTTTACCGACGAAAATTCTGACACTACCCACGTAAATCTCCGATTGATACCCCGTGGCACCTACGCAGTTTGTAGGCCTACTAAAATTCAAACGAACAAATTAGTAAATTGGCCGTGACAGATTAGTAAAACCGGTACCTATCATACCAGTTTCCCCACAGTATAAAGTTCATTCATCAATACTCGTATTTATGTCAACCTACTAGCGCAACGGCGTGATTCCATTCTTTCGTTCATCCGCAAGAATTTTTTTCTTCAGCCTCTCGGGGGGGGGGGGGGGGGGGGGGACCCCCCCCCCCCCTTTAATCCGTCCCTGGCTCTACCTATTATAATGATTTAACCACCGCTTCACAAATCAAACCGTTCTCGCAATATTCGGATCACCTGCTATGAATCAAATCATCGAAACACCAGCTCAATGAAATCATCAGAAATTAACAAGCGGTTGCAATCATGTTCACGATATCAATTATTGAGGATGATCACCTATGTGTAAACAATTATTCATATAACCATGCTCATAACTCAGCTTGTTGGCCACTCACTTCGCAGTAGTTAACATAATATGGTTGCATAAATCGAGAGCTTTCGAACGAATAGACAACTAATTTTGTGGGATGAAAAACGGCGAAGTACCATTTCCCTAGCAACGACTCGGTTGTAAGCGGAAATCATCAGAAAACCAACGGTAACGCTTTTTTCCTTCATCTGCTAAAGTAAAGACATAAATGTCAAGAAGACTCCAGTGTTATGATTTTTTCCCGAGTTGTTTGTGATGTTGGCCGTAAGAACATAGGAAGAACAGTTGTTTCTGGAAGACAATGTCTGATTGGACATTCTGAATTGTGCTTATCTACCACATTTCGAAGAAGTATCTTTAATTGGACATTTTGAAACAAACTTCAGAATAGGGATACCCCACATTGTTTCACTAAAATTCCATTATCCTAACTCTTAGCTCTAACTATCGATAATTTATGCCTCAGTTTATCAATTTATTCTAAGATGAAATTGACGGATAGTGATAAACATATTTTTTGAAATGTAGGAAAATTGTCAACATAATTCGTAGCAGGTAAATTAACATTCCTGTTGCCAATAAAGGTGAGAAAAAATCGATTAATTAAAATAATGAAATAAAAGAGTGTAGGCTTCCCGACCAAGCCCGGACCCGACCCACCATTGCGGCCTCCCAAGGGCGCCCACCTAATTCTAGGTAAAGCATTCCTTCATCGACAGTAAATTTAAAACATCCAAGGTTACATAACTGGACTAAAATCTGGATCGAACAGTCAAGAAAAACAGTCGCGAAAATCTGATGAATATAGTAAAAATATCACGATTTATCGTTATTACCCCCTCTATTCACCCCTTCTCATGATGAAATTAGAAAATCCTGACATACTTTCCAAAACTATATCCAATTTATACTTAATGGAAGAAAATCGGTTGAGAGGAGTAGTCTGGACGGCATCGACAAAATTTGTCGAAAAAAAAAACACGTTTTTTTGGCTTTAAATCCATTCTCTTCCTTACCTTACGTTGCAGCAAATTCCAAATTTCCGAGGTTTGTTACATAATAGACCAAAATTGGGATCGAACAAAGAAAGAATCACAAAAATCGGCTGACAATAATTGTTCCCTGGATGGCCTTTGTCATGTCAACCTAATACGTTGTTACGTATGACATTGTTGGTACGTTGACCTCATGAGCAAATTTTTGAAGAAATCTTCGACATTTCAGTCGCTATATATCGTGTAGAGAAATTTTAGTTTATGATTTTGATAGACAAACATGGAATAAAATTATTAAAAATAATTAGGAGGTACTCATACTTTATTATTATTAAACTAATCTTGTAGATTTAAAGACAAATATAGGTAAATATTCATAGATTTCGATGTCCAATGTGGTCAGTATTGAAGGCAGTTGTTTCGATTTTTGACTGATTTTTCAACTTTGAAATTTTTGAAAACTTGATACATATTCTTATAGGAAATTTTACGCTGATTCTAAATATACCACATGTTAGTATGCTGAAAAAATTATTTCGCACAACAAATCGCAAAAAACAGGCTATTTTGAAATTTTTGACTACATTTGTGAAAATTTCAACCCGAAGATGTGATCCGATCATGCTGGCCAACGAACTTGAACTATCGTTTTGTGGCCTTAACATTTTAAAATTTGTTTGAAGTTTCTAGCACAATTCTATGGACAGTTATCGTCTGGAATGACACACACATACATACATATATACATACATACATATATACATACATACATACATAAAAAAATGCGTTAAACTTCAGAATATGATTCAGAATAGCCTGAAACGGATTTCTGCATAACATTTTTTCAAAAATTCACATTCTACAAATGTTGAGGCGAGAGCAATAGCTTAATTTTCTTCAAAAATTCGCTAACATCCAAGGTTACATAACTGGACTAAAATCTGGATCGAACAGTCAAGAAAAACAGTCGCGAAAATCTGATGAATATAGTAAAAATATCACGATTTATCGTTATTACCCCCTCCATTCGCCCCCCTTCTTTCATGAAATTTGAAACTCCTGACATACTTTCCAAAAATATATCCAATTCATACTTAATGGAACAGAACAAGAATCACGAAAATCGGTTGAGAAGAGTAGTCTGGATGGCATCGACAAAATATGTCGGAAAAAACATCTTTTTTCGGCTTTAAATCCCCTCTCTTCCTTACCTTACGTTGCAGCAAATTCCAAATTTCCGAGGTTTGTTGCACAACTAGACCAAAATTGGGATCGAACAAAGAAAGAATCACAAAAATCGGCTGACAATAATTGTTTCCTGGATGGCCTTTGCCATGTCAACCTAATACGTTGTTATAATGACATTTTTCAACGGTTTTGTTTTGCGAAGGTAAAAGGTACCAAAGTACCTAATATTGTAGTAATATAAAGTTTCAATTCAACTGAATGGTTGCAGTAATCATGCCTGCCAGTGCGATTATTGGTTGTACGATACCGGTCTAGTAGTGAACGAAATTTGGACTAGGAACTAACTATTAAAGGAAATCAGTGTACACAAACTAAAGAACTTTATTCGTTTAGACTGAGAATAAATGACCTGAAAAATAATGGAGAAAAAATAATTGAAAATTCCTCAGATCTCAGTACCTACTGCCGTGAAGGTGCTACATAGCCATTGCCCAGTTAGTTTCATCCATGTTTTTATTACTATAACTGAGGCAGCTTTACTTGTTTTATTGAATGAATGAAAGGATAGATTTGGTAGTTTGTGGAAGTAAACAATGCCGGTTGGTGCTCCACCAACTAATGAAACTACGTAGGTACGTACAGCCTACCAAATTCTGTTTTTTTTAAAGTAAACTAAGTAGGTAGGTTGTCGCTCTGACAATGAATTTCAACAGCTTATAAACAAGTTTGTCGAATATCGAATCAGGAAATGTACAACATGAATTATAAATCAGCTGTTAAGAGTGAATGTTAGGTAGGTACAGCTACGATTTTCAATGACACGAGAGTGGGAGTCATGATCTCCTTAGTCCACTTTGCTGCCGCTAGGTTCGCTTATTTGGAATCGCGAATTGACCCATCCGTTCCATTATAATATTATAAAGTATTTTCACCTAATTTCAACACCAAATCACTAGGATTAGGCTACACTTTCCGGATAACCGTCGCCATCATGTGAATCCGCTTCTTCAACTAGGACAAAAACTTGATGAAACCGTCCCTAACATGGAACCGAATTGATTGGACATATTCAAACCAATATTCCCCCAACTCATGAGCGACCTGTGGGCAGAACTGATTGGATAGATTGTTTAAAAAATTGGGTTAAGGATGTCATTTAGACTCAATACTCGTAATAATAGATTTTCAATAAATTTCCTGCTTCAAGTTTAACTTTTTAAATTTAAGCAGTTTAAGATTTTTGTCTTGCTTCTGGCGTCATTTCTGGAGGCAAAACTGATTTTGTGGTTTGTGGTCATAATGGCTACACTGGGGCTTGGATCTCCATTTGTAAGTAATTAAGGAATAATTAAATAATTATTGTTTGGATTGTTTTTACCACAAGTTTAATTTCTTCCCAAGACTTTTCAAGATTTCAATTTTTTTTTTATTTTCGCTAGCTTCTGGTTGTCATTTACCGAGGCAAAACTAATTTTTTGGTCATGTTGGCTACACTGGGGCCGGGAACCCGTTCGTGGCTTTCGCCATTTTGAAAAAAAATCCCGAAGGCGTCATTTCCAGTTGGTTTGTGTTCCCCTCGCCTGCCCCCTCCTTTTCAAGAAAAAGCATCGTCCGCCGGGAAACATACCCAAAAACCCATCCGCGAATCGACGAAAACAGGCTGTACCCCGCCGTTAAGGTAAATATTTCAATATTTCCTAATAGATAACATCATACGGCCTTTATTTCACTATATATAAGCCGAGAAACCACAGATTTCTACTCCTCTAATTTCTCGCATACTAGAATCCATGAATATACAGCCGGAGCCCCCAGCGTCACGCGGAATCCTTAACGCATAACCTAATTTTTAATTCATACTTTTCCTCCACCCAAATTCCTCGAGTTTTCATCCTTTTTCTCACTTTTCCCTGCATCGTTTCCAAAGGGAGAAATCCCTATAATCGACTCCATTCACCCGCTTTTTCCGAAGTTTCTATCAAATCCTAAAGCTACGTGTTTTAGCTCAGGCTCTAACGTCCTACTAGTGACGCTATACCCTCATTTCAACGTCTACATATTTCTCCATCAGTAAATTCCAACTATTTTCTCTCTTCTTTACCCTTTTCTCACATATTCACCCGTTAAATTTTAAATCTACACATTCTGTGGAGACTTGCAACGAAACCGAACGGAAGTCCTTGAAATTTGGCGGCTTGAATAGAAAAAAATGCCGATTTTATCCGTTATCGTATTTCGTATCCGAAGCTTTTGCTGTTCCTTAAAATTCAGATCTCATATTTCAGGATTAACCTCGTTTTTGGACGTTATCTTATGCTAATTTTATATGTCTATCGATTTCTTTACGTTGTTTCCGGCTAGTTTGCGATTCCTAACCTTTTCATACAACCACGCCCTACTGTATTGCTCCGGCGATAAACTAGGTATTGATATTATTTCTGGAGCTTCAACGATTAGATTTTTATGGAGAAATGTTGAAAATTTGATCAAATTCCCCAAATTTGCGTCCTGTAGTTGCAAGGAAAACTACCTTGGTCGCTTGTTTGTATTGCTTAGCAGAAGTGCTTCGTCATTTTCATGATTTATATAAAACTAGCGGCTCCGGCTCGCCTCCACGTCCAGAAAGGGGGGCTTTGCCCCCCCCCCCCCGGACACCCCCATGTTGGGGTGTAATACAATTGAAACATGTAGGGGATGCTGCTCGCGATAGTTTTCGATAGATTCGATGCTCTTTTACTGTCAAGTGGGACCTGTAGAATGATTGGAAACGGTAGATCATAGAACGGGGTTCACCATATCTAACAGCTAAAATGCCACACCATTTTTCAGTTTTTCGCCAATAACTTCTAAACTTCGGTTTTTTAAGGATTTTGTTCGGGACATGACATCTAAAGAATCAAATTTCCGACAAATTCTGCTCTCTTAATTTTTCTTGACAAAAACTTATCGACTTTCAGCTGTTTAAAGTTAGAGGTAGAAACCCATAGGGTGGAGGCACCGATAGTAGCCACCCCTGCCAGTAGTAGCCACCCATGAACTTTAGATTTGAAAAATAAGGATTTGGCACCATCAAGACATTCGACATTAGCACCATTTTTAAGCAGGAGATGTCAGCTACGCATTCCAACCGTGCTCGCCATAATCAAGAAACCAGTGTGATTAACAACACGCCTTATAACCCAGATGGACCTGATGGTTGATCAGATGAGCTCCTCACCAACGGTTTTGATTAAGGACGAAGTCCTTGTTTACCTCAATATTTCACTTCATTCTAGGACTTTTTGAGATAGTTTCGTTTTATTCACGTTCCTTGGTGATTTCTTGATGTATTTCAAGTTGTTTCACGTAGGATTTTAGACAATTAGGGCCATTTTTGTGGGGTGGCTACTACCAGTTCTTGAAAACCTAGCGAATTTCTGTAGTAGCCATGATGTGGCCACTACTGAGTTTTCGTGTTTTTTCACATTAAACATGAAAATAAACTAGATTTTCATCAGGATCACAGTGATCTAATTAGTTTTCCTGAAAAATTAGAGGTTCCAGTAGTAGCCAGGAGGTGGCTACTGCTGGTCCCTAACAGTGGCTACTAATAAAGATTTTGGTGGCTACTGCCAATTCTTGAAAACCTAGCGAATTTCTGTAGTAGCCATGACGTGGCCACTACTGAGTTTTCGTGTTTTTTCATATAGAACATAAAAATAAACTAGATTTTCATCAGTATCACAGTGATATAATTCGTTTTCCTGAAAAATGAGTATTTCCAGTAGTAGCCAGGGGGTGGCAACTACTGGTCCCTTACAGTGGCTACTACTAAAGATTTTGGTCGCTACGACAAGCTACAGATCTTGGTTTCCTTTTCTTTGATTTTTGCAAAACTAATCAACGTATTCGATTTTTTAAAATAGCCATTCGATAGAGCAGGCATTGGGGGAAAGGAAAAATACAGGATTGGAAGAAAGAACGGGGAAATGGAGAAATTACGTTGTAAATACCGAAACTGGGCTGCTTAAGGGTGGCTACTACTGGTGCCTCTACCCTAATAGAAAATACACCTCATGAGAGAGATATCGGTGAAGCCGATAAGCACTAATCATTGAAAACCTTCATTGGAAGATATAGGGTAGAGGCACCAGTAGTAGCCACCCTTAAGCAGCCCAGTTTCGGTATTTACATCGTAATTTCTTCATTTCTCCGTTCTTTCTTCCAATCCCGTGTTTTTCCTCTCCCCCAATGTCTGCTCTATCGAATGGCTATTTTTAAAATCGAATGCGTTGATTAGTTTTACGAAAATCGAAGAAAAGGAAACCAAGATCTGTCGCTTGTAGTAGCCACCAAAATCGTTAGTAGTAGCCACTGTAAGGGACCAGTAGTTGCCACCCCCTGGCTACTACTGGAAATACTCATTTTTCAGGAAAACTAATTATATCACTGTGATACTGATGAAAATCTAGCTTATTTTTATGTTGAATATGAAAAAATACGGAAAATCAGTAGTGGCCACGTCATGGCTACTATAAAAATTCGCTAGGTTTTCAAGAACTGGTACCGAAATCTTTATTAGTAGCCACTGTTAGGGACCAGCAGTAGCCACCTCCTGGCTACTAATGAAACCTCTCATTTTTCAGAAAAACTAATTACATCACTGTGATCCTGATGAAAATCTAGTTTATTTTCATGTTTAATGTGAAAAAACACGAAAACTCAGTAGTGGGCACATCATGGCTACTGCAGAAATTTGCTAGGTTTTCAAGAACTGGTAGTAGCCACCCCACAAATATGACCCTAATTGTCTAAAATCCTATGTGAAACAACTTGAAATACATCAAGAAATCACCAAAGAACGTGAATTAAACGAAACTATCTCAAAAAGTCTTAGAATGAAGTGAAATATTGAGGTAAACAAGGACTACGTCCTTAAACAAAACCGTTGGTGAGGAGCTCATCTGATCAACTGGCAGTCCATCTGGGTTATAAGGCGTGTTGTTAATCACACTGGTTCCTTGATTATGGCGAGAACGGTTGGAATGCGCAGCTGAAATCTCCTGCTTAAAATGGTGCTAATGTCAAATGTCTTGATGGTGCCAAATCCTTATTTTTCAAATCTAAAGTTCATGGGTGGCTACTACTGGCAGGGGTGGCTACTATCGGTGCCTCCACCCTACGTGCCCATCGTAGAGAGGCTCAGTGCCATCAGAATGTATTGATAAGTGCGACGATTTTAAGGTAGGATGACTGAATCATGAACATCATTCTGATCTATTTGTATATATATATATATATGTTACCGGCAAAGTATGAAATCCAGGCATTATATACAATGACTAGTCGTTCTATACAATGCGCAGGCATTGTATTGAACGACTAGTCAGTGTTTGCTTAAAAAGTGCAGACTTTTTAAGCAAATTATGAAATTCCTCCATTTTCAACTCTCTTTAGACACAATGCCTAAGCAGCCTACATAATGCCTACCATTGATTTAGGCAATGTATAATAATACTCATCATTCTGACCTATATGTCCAACAAATTTGAATTTTTACTAAGGGATTGACTAGGGTGGAGGCACCGATAGTTAGTAGCCACCCATGAACTTTAGATTTGAAAAATAAGGATTTGGCACCATCAAGACATTTGACATTAGCATCATTTTAAGCAGGAGATTTCAGCTGCGCATTCCAACCGTTCTCGCCATAATCAAGGAACTAGTGTGATTAACAACACGCCTTATAACCCAGATGGACTGCCAGTTGATCAGATGAGCTCCTCACCAACGGTTTTGTTTAAGGACGTAGCCCTTGTTTACCTCAATATTTCACTTCATTCTAGGACTTTTTGAGATAGTTTCGTTTTATTCGCGTTCTTTGGTGATTTCTTGATGTATTTCAAGTTGTTTCACGTAGGATTTTAGACAATTAGGGTCATATTTGTGGGTTGGCTACTACCAGTTCTTGAAAACCTAGCAAATTTCTGTAGTAGCCATGATGTGGCCACTACTGAGTTTTCGTGTTTTTTTTTTTTTTTTTTTTTTTTTTTTTTTTTTTTTTTTTTTTTTCACGATAAACATGAAAATAAGCTAGATTTTCATCAGGATCACAGTGATGTAATTAGTTTTTCTGAAAAATGAGAGGTTCCAGTAGTAGCCAGGAGGTGGCTACTGCTGGTCCCTAACAGTGGCTACTAATGAAGATTTTGGTGGCTACTACCAGTTCTTGAAAACCTAGCAAATTTCTATAGTAGCCATGACGTGGCCACTACTGAGTTTTCGTGTTTTTTCATATTCAACATAAAAATAAGCTAGATTTTCATCAGTATCACAGTGATAAAATTGGTTTTCCTGAAAAATGAGTATTTCCAGTAGTAGCCAGGGGGTGGCAACTACTGGTCCCTTACAGTGGCTACTACTAAAGATTTTGGTGGCTTGGTCGATTTTCGTAAAACTAATCAACGCATTCGATTTTTAAAAATAGCCATTCGATAGAGCAGACATTGGGGGAGAGGAAAAACACGGGATTGGAAGAAAGAACGGAGAAATGAAGAAATTACGATGTAAATACCGAAACTAGGCTGCTTAAGGGTGGCTACTACTGGTGCCTCTACCCTACTTGATGTTATGTATTTTTGAGATGCGAGCTTGCGAGCATCCAAACCACCAAACTATACACATCATTCTGACCTATATCTCCATTTAAGGTGCCCAGACCAGGTAAGGATTGATCTGAATGACACTTTACAGAGTGCACGATCAGGCATTCTATACAATGCCTAGGTAAAGTATAAAATGAGATTAATTTTATACATTGTCTGCTCCATTCAGGTATTGTATACAACGACTAGGCATTGAACACAATGCCTGATTTTTAACTTTGCCGGTTACATACCTATATATTTTAGGATTTTTTAAAAATACATTTTCGGGATGCTATCTTGTGAGTATCGAGACCACAAAACTATACACATAATTTTGATCTATAGTCCCACTAATCTAGGTGAATTTCGCTAAAAGGATTGATATAGGATGCTTTTAGCGAATTTTTGATGAAAATTAAGCTATTGCTCTCGCCTCAAAATTTGTGGAATGTGAATTTTTGAAAAAATTTTATGCCGATATCCGTTTCAGGCTAGTCTGAATCATATTCTGAAGTTTAACGCATTTTTTTATGTATGTATGTATATATGTATGTATGTGTCATTCCAGACAATAACTGTCCGTAGAATTGTGCTAGAAACTTCAAACAAATTTTAAAATGTTAAGGACACAAAACGAAAGTTCAAGTTCGTTGGCCAGCATGATCGGATTACATCTTCGGGTTAAAATTTTCAAAAATGTAGTCGAAAATTTCAAAATAGCCTGTTTTTTGCGATTTGTTGTGCGAAATAATTTTTTCAGCATACTAACATGTGGTATATTCGGAATCAGCGTAAAATTTCCTATAAGAATATGTATTATGTTTTCAAAAATTTCAAAGTTGAAAAATCAGTCAAAATAGAAATAATGCCGTTCGCTAGTTGTAAAAATCGGTAATATTTGCATGAAACATTGTCCAAATTCAGATTGAACTACTCTTATGGAAGTATCCCTGTATAACCAATCCTAGAACCATGCTGTTTAAAACGTAGGTAGTAGGTGCTTGTAAAAAAAAAAATGTAATCACAACTGATGAGTTTACTCTGTGAAATATTCCGTCCTCCGATTCTCTCGGTCGCTCTCTTTAATGTTTTACGCTCAACTGTTTTAGGACTTGAATTAATAATTTGATTCCATGTTTGTCTATCAAAATCATAAACTAAAATTTCTCTACACGATCAATAGCGACTGAAATGTCGAAGATTTCTTCAAAAATTCGCTCATGGGGTCATGCTGCATGACTGGACTTTCTACTTTTCATTTTTTAGATGCTTGTGAGCATCCAGGCCTCTACACTATTCACATCATTTACATGCGTCAATTGGGAATGAGTCAATGAAGCCCAAAGTTGTGCTTTCCCTTAGTGAATTTGATCGTATTTGTTAATACTCGTGGCTTTCGTTCATGGATTTCTAGCGGCTTTTGGGGATTTTACGAATAGACATTCAGAATGACAGGAAAATGTGATGCGAATTGCGGAACGTTGGTTTTTTACTCCTAACTTACATTTTTGAACTTTTCCAAGCATTTTATGTTTGGAAATATTGGGTACTTCCTGCCAATGCATGTAATATGTTATCACCAAGAGCTGCGTGAGGATTCTGGTCACAGAACCCTAGTTTAAAATGGACCTTCCGAATCAAACAATCGTCTTTATCACCGATGTTGAATTGAAATAAATATGCCATTTTAATTAACGCGCAAAGGTACCTCAGGTATACCCACGACAAATGGTATCATTTCTCAAATGATTTGTGAAAAATATCATCAGAGTATTGAACTCGGGAGCGAACCCAGTAGATTAGAGACCTGATCCAGTGAGAGATACAACAACTTATTGGCGTGGGTATGACGAAAAACCCGTTCTAAATAATATTCTGCAATTTGGGATTTTTAACTTTTTTGATTTTATTGATTTTTTAGCACATTTTTAAGAAATACTGCCAAATTTTACCAGCAAGAGACATTTTTGTGTATAAAGAACTGTTTAAATTTATTAAGAATTGTAATATAAATATTTAAATAATCTATTACCCTTCAATCTTGTGGCTGTATACAAAAATGCCAATAAAATTAATTTAAAAAAAAGTACATTTTCAGCATAATTTTGCACATACCTTTTTAAATGTTCCATTTTATTGTTAATAAACTTTATTTGAGCAATATTCTGCCAAAAAATATAAATTTAACGATTTTTAGTGATTTTTCGAGTAAATTTTTTGAAATTTTACCAATTTAATGTGCTCAAAAACTGCTGACCAACGGTCTCATCCTTTCTTTTGAAATGCTTGATTTGTTGGCGAAAGAAGGAAGTTTTTATCTCAATTCTATCGAGAGTTATCGTCTGGAATGACACACACACACACACACATATATATAAAAGCGTTAAAATCCAGGAATCATTTCAGAATGCCTCAAAACAGATTTCGATGAAGAAAATTTTCGAAAATTTTTATTTTAAAATTTTTGGAGCCATTGCAATAGCTTTATTTTCTAAGAAAATTCGCTAAAAGCGTTAAATAGGATTCATTTCAGAATGCCTCAAAACGAATTTCAATGAAGAAAATGTTTCCAAAATTTTGGTTTTAAAATTGTCCAAGCCATTGCAATTGCTTCATTCCCTACCAAAATTCGCTAATTTGACTTCGAAATGTTTATTCATTGTAAGGGAAATCTGAAGTTCGGTCAGGAAAAAAGTCAGGGAAATTTGAAATTTTATCTATTTTCTGGGTAATGTAATGTCTACTGAATAATTTAGTTTTTTGTCATTAAAAAAGCTGTCAAAAATATCATCAGACCATTCCAAAAACGTGTCCACTTTAAAGTGGCTTTTATCTTGAACTATCGACTTGAACAATCCTCCTCATAGCTGAGTGAACTCTGTACCTAATTTTTGTTCCAATCGAACTTGAGATGCAAAAAATTGGAACGGAGCGTCTTTGAGTGTGGTAGAGTATAATATTACAACTTGAGAAACTATTCCAACTAGCCGAGTGGGCTCATCAGATTATTCTATTCCTATGCAGCTTTCCAGATGTACTTACACACAGAGCTGTAGCTAATTTGGTTAAACTTTGCTAGAAATGCTGAACTTTGAAACGGAGCCTCTCAGATTGTGGTAGATAATAATTATTTTCCTACACTGTAGACCATGGATTCCCAAACTGGGGGGCGGGAAGACGGGTCAGGGGGGGGGGGGGGGCGTGAGACCATTCGACCATTCTTTGGGGCAACATCGAGCCAACTCCAGGATCGAGCTCGTTTTTGCCCCAAACTGAGGACGGGGTCAACTCAGTTTTATGTATGTATTAAAATAGTGAACTACATAAAAAACAGTGCACTAAATACCCGACTGTTTAAAATTCTTTGTGAAGATTTAGGAACTGACTACAAAACACTGCTATTTCACACAGAAGTACGCTGGCTCTCAAAAGAAAACATGTTGGCAAGACTATTTGAGCTCCGAGATGAAGTAACTTCGTTCTTGGAAAACCAGAAGCAAAATGAGCTAAGCATGAACTTCAGCAAACCTAGTTCTCAAGTAATGTTGGCATATTTGTCAGACTTCTTTGATTCGTTAAACAGCCTCAACTTGAAACTGCAGGGTGGAGACTCGAACATCATAACTCATCGTGATGCCATCAAGACGTATGTTGAGAAACTACAACTTTGGAGACGAAAAGTATCAGCGAACTCCTGCAACTTTTCAAATTTCCCAAAACTAGTTTCAATCTCAGAAGAAACACGCTTCAAGGAGGTTTTTGAAGGATCACACTTGTCAAACAAGTGTCAAACCATTTGGAGACGCTCACTGATGAATTTGGGAAATACTTCCTTAACACTGATGACGAACATATTTACAGACTTTCAACAGATCCTTTCCATGTCAACGTTGAACATGTTCCAGAAGCCCTGCAAGAAGAATTTTTGGAAATAAAAAATGATTCTTCTGCCAAATATGACTTCGAAAAAATGGAAAAGTAAACATTTTGGATCAAATACTTCCAAGTATATCCCAGAGTGTCACAGGAAGCTCTTCGGTTATTTTTGCCTTTTTCAACCACCTACTTGTGTGGAAAAGCATTCTCAACACTCGTATCAATAAAAACAAAGAATCGGAACAAACTTGATGTTGCTAGTGACTTACGTTGTGCCCTTGCCAAAACTTCACCAAGAATTCCAGCACTAGTAAAGAAAATGCAAGCCCATCCATTTCATTAAGATTAACTTATTTTTATCTTAAAGGCTACTTCATAAAAGCTACGTGTTATCAAATCGTATTTTGTATAAATTGCAAGTAAAAAATTGTTTTCAGTGTAAAACTTTTTTTTTTTTTTTTCAATAGTTATGTAAGGGGGGCGTGGGAAGCTTTCATTTAACCACAAGGGGGCGCGGTACAAAAAAGTTTGGAAACCCCTGCTGTAGACAGTATTTCCCTAGCAGTAATGACACTAGTAATCTGAAATTAAAGGGATGGTACCGTGAAGGTACTTGCAAAACTTTTGAACTTGCAGAAGAGATCTTTTTGAAACAGCTCACATTTCAAAAACGTCTGCCAAGTTGGGTGTGGCACTTCCTCGTTTCCCTATCATGAATGTAAAGATCATTAGAGAGTTCCTAGTACATCCGTCGGTCTCAATGAGGCGTGGGTTAACCCTTTGATGCATAATTTTTTCTTTTGTTGTGAAAAAAATCTGAGTGGTAGGAATAGGTCTCTGGATACCGGGAAAAAAATCCATCACTGTTTTTTTCCGGGAATTTCAAGAAAAACTGAAAGATGCCTGTAAGCATCATTGTGCATTTGGGCGGCACCTGGCCCTTGGCCTCGGAAGGGTGTTTTCATAAATAAAATTCAGAACTAACGAGAATTTAAATTTATTGAAACTATAAGAATCCTCAAAAAACGATTGGTAGGTGTTCTCTTGGTAAATATTCATAAAACTACACAAGTAGATATCGTCGTCCCCATCCATTGCTCTCAACTTGGTAAACAAGTGCACAATGGTGCCTACAGGAAACACAGGTTGAAACGCAAAAATCGGCACTAGAAAAGAAACTTCAACTAAAACAACTATTCCTCCACAAACTAGACAATATAAACTAACGAAAAAGATTTTTTTTATAGAGAAAATGAACGACTTTTGTAATTCAGAGACCACACGAACGGAGCCCCCTCGGGGTCAAAAACCAGACTGCTGGTTTTGTCAACATTAACTTGATAATCTCTTCTTGAGTTCAAAGTACAGCGACCAAATCTCTCCTTGAGTTCAAGCACATGTTGATGCTTGGAGGAAACAAAATAGAACTCAAAATAATCTCAACAGAGTGTGCTGGGGGTGTAAAACATAATATGATTCCTACAGGCATCATGATGCAACGAAGGGTTAACGAGAAACATTCACCGCACCTTAAAGTCACGTCAAGTCTTAAATGGATCTAGTTGTAACGCTAAATCCATGGAAGGAGGATATCCTTAGGAGGTTATTTGAGTCCGTGGAAGGAGGTTATTACAGTTTTTTACGGATTGCGATCCGTTAACGTATCTGTATGGAAGGATGCGTCACCGTAACTCATTGCGTCAGAGTTCCGTCGCCGGATTGTCGATACCGCACGACGTATTGAGACCGACAGATCTACTAGGAACTCTCTATTGAGTAATGATTCTTCGAAGTATCATGGCGTCCGTAAATTTAGTCTTTTCCTGTTTACTGAAAATTCCCTGTGGCAGCTTACAGAAGGCGGCAAGTGATGATAAAACACCTGCTATCTAAAGTCCGATAATACACCGCGTATAATTTTTAAGAGATATTTCGACAGAGGTCGTTGAACTTGACCCGGTTTTTCGGTCCCGCGTTGACGGAGCCGCTCAATTTTACGTTCGTTCGCCATCAGCCGGCCCCATCGGAAACGAGTTGATAAATCAGAGATAAGGCCTCGGGAACGAGGCTATACCGAACTCTACACACATTAACTTTGAATTTCGTGAATACATTTGGTTCTTTTTTAGCGAATGAAGAAATGTGCGAATTTCACAATGTTGACCTCAAATTTGGATTCATTGTACTTGAAAACACCCTAGTCTGTTTGACCAGTGTTTGACACTTCAAGTGGCATTTTGATTTTGACTAGCAACTTAGTTGTTTTTTCGTTTGTTCGAATTTGAAGCTTATATCGATTGCTGCATACTTGGTATTGAAAAAATCACTAATTCAAGCCGCAAAACATCATAAATTCGCTTTTCGAAATCAATATTTTGACCCAGTATTTGACAGCCAAATTTTGTATTGCACCTGTGATTGACACCCTCTGATTGACACAGCAGTTCTTCTTCAATAATTGATTCCGTATGTCAAAAATAGAACATTTATTTCATCATTTTACAGTGGTCTGGATGGTCGCAAGCTCGCATCTCAAATGTCATACAGGGTGGCCCCCAATCGGAAAAGTCATGGAAAATCTGGAATTGTCAGAGAATTCTTTGCGTCGGGAAAAGTCAGGGAATTTAGCAAAAACCTCCAAACGTCAGGGAATTTTTTAAATGAAAACTTTGTGTAATAATTCGCAGAGTTCTTGGGTACATTCTAATTCCTGAACAATCGAACTTCAACCGTCTAATTTATCGTACTACATATTATTTCATAGGTGGGTTATCCGAATGTCATAAATAATTATCGAGGGTGGTGTTCAAACTGTTCAAAGAGTAACACGATGATACATGAGCATTTTTCACCTGAAAATCTATTTTTCTCACTTATTTGTGAATCTTAGAGATCTAGGAGTGGTCGTAATCGAATCAGCGCTGAAAAATACTTCGACTGTGACACCCTACGTGCCCTATTGTCAAAAAACTGATTTTTTAGAATTTTTTGAGACACTGTAAATTGCAAATTTGAATTTGGCGGTTGGGCTGGGCAAGGAACTCGACCTGTCTTTTGCCAGAAGGAACGAATTTTTTAAGCCGTATTTTAAGAGAGTTTCTGGGAATACATCCATATATATACAGGGTGATTCCCTCGCAGATGCAAAAAAAAATTTGGGTGAAATTACATCAAAAATGGAGTAAAATGCTGCCAACTGCATATTTTTATCTCAATCCGTTCTCGAGATATGATTTTTTAAAGGTTTTTTTCAGGAAAACCGTGTTTTTTTCCTTCTAAACTCAGATTTCTTCACTTTACTTCATTCAACTTTAACTTTTGACCACATTTTCGGAATCAGCATTAAATTTGCTATAAGAATAGTGTACTTGGGTTCTTAAAAAGTACCATCCAAAGGCCCTCACATCAGCTCAAACGTTGACGATTTTGAAAAAAGAATATTTCTGAAAATCTTTAAAACTTTACTACTCTTCCAAAACGAACCCTGGAAATTGGCAAATCTCATGAAAACTGCTTCATCTAATATGCTTTCCAACGGTATTATCAATTTTACTTTTATTTTGTTATTTAGGGGAGAAAATAATATTTTAATGTTGAAAAAGTGGGTTTTTCAATGAAATTGTTGGTTTTCTCGAAAGATGACCCTCCATGAACCAACGAGTATGGGGTCGGTTTCTATGTATTTTTTCTCGCTGGATCGAATGGAAACTCCTGCAGATCTCTCAACTACGTTATAATCGAGTTTTACACTTTAATTAACTAGTTTTATCCCATAACACACATACATTTAATCGTAACAAACAAACTAAACAATTGCGATTTTAAGTGTAAAACTCGGTTATAACGGAGTTGGAGAGATCTACAAATGTTACCACTCGATACAGCGTGAAAAAATACATAGAAACCGACCCCATACTCGTAGGTTCATGGAGTGGAGGGTCATCTTTCGAGAAAACCAACGATTTCATTGAAAAACCCACATTTTTAACATTAAAACATCATTTTCTCCACTAAATAACAAAATAAAAGTAAACCTGATTATACCGTTGGAAAGCATATTAAATGAAGCAGTTTTCATGAGATTTGCCAGTTTCTAGGATTCTTTTTAAAAAAGTAGTAAAGTTTTAAAGATTTTCAGAAATATTATTTTTTCAAAATCGTCAATGTTTGAGCTGATGTGAGGGCATTTGGATGGTACTTTTTAAGAACCCAAGTACACTATTCTTATAGTAAATTTAGTGCTGATTCCGAAAATGTGGTCAAAAATTAAAATGAAATGAAGTAAAGTGAAGAAAGTTGAGTTTAAAAGGAAAAAAAACACGGTTTTCCTGAAAAAACCTTTAAAAAATCATATCTCGAGAACGGATTGAGATAAAAATATGCAGTTGGCGGCATTTTACTCCATTTTTGATGTAGTTTCACACAAATTTTTTTTTGCATTTGCGAGAGACTCACCCTGTATATTCTTTGATGTACGAAATGGATAAGTAGGGGGTCCCCCTGCCCCCTTCCTCCAAATTTTTAAATTTTGAAGCCATCTGAATAGCTCAATTCTTCTTTAAAAATTCGTTAAAACGCCCAAACCTATTATTTGATTTTGATATTTTTGTCTGGGGAATCTGAAATTTCAAATTTCTATCCCCCCCCCCCTCCCCCCCCTGAATAAAGTGAATAACTCGATTATAGCAGAGTTAGAGAGATCTGCAAGTGCTACCATTCAATTCAGCGTAAAAAAATACGTAGAGACCGACCCCAAACTCGTAGGTTCATTGGGGGTCGTTTGAAAAAAAAAAAAAAAAAAAAAAAAACCCCTCCATTTCATTGGATCAACCGTTTTTAACTTTCAATCAACAATTTCTCCCCTGAAAGTAAAATTGTCTATACTATACCGTTGGAAATAGTATTAAATGGAGCAGTTTCCTGAGGTTTGCCAGTTTCTCGGATTTTTTTTATATATTTTTTGGAAAAGTTGGAACGTTTTAAACATTTTCTGAAATTTCATTTTTTCAAATTTGTCTTTGTTTGAGCTGCTGTTGTGGTCTGTAGATGGAGATTTCCCAGAATCCGAATGGAAGAAAACCAAAAAATGGGCTCGCATTTCGGAAAAATTGGCCTATCAATTTTTAGTGTGAATCGTTTGAATCGTTAGCGGTGAGTTATGAACGCTGACGCGATGGTAGCGTTAAATATCGATCGGATTGTTTTGACGTCGCCTTGGGGACGTCAACTGTAGTTTTGTCGATAACGTAGTTCCCTTCCAATCGACGCTACCGACCCATCGTTACCTCCCTCACATCTTTTCTGTCTCCTCGAGTTTTTGTTCGACGAAAAACTTCAATTATTTGAATTTATTTTCAATGAATTAAACGCCGTATTTTCACCCTCGATTTTTTTAGGACGTCCCTCAGACGTTAGTAAATATTGGCAATGCCAATGTACGACCGATTAAAATCGATTCATTTGGGTGGGGGGGGGGGGGGCAACCTAAACACGAGATAATATAAACTGCCAAGGACACGGCACATGAGCTTCTTCGTGACTTCAACAAGAAAATTACTTGGAATGATTGAAATTAATAGGGAGTATTACTGTTCAGATACCCATCATATAGCACCTTTTTGGGAAGCACTTGCTCAACTCTTTCTACCTAGCAAATAAAAAGTCCAGTCATGCAGCATGACCCCATGAGCGAATTTTTGAAGAAATCTTCGATACGTACATAAATAGAACTTCTTCATATTTTCATGGCTGATATTTTCTAAGCCACAGTCAGTATTAAAGCTACATCAAGTCCTAAAACAGTTGAGCGTAAAACATTAAAGAGAGCGACCGAGAGAATCGGAGGACGGAATATTTCACAGAGTAAACTCATCAGTTGTGATTACATTTTTTTTACAAGCACCTACTACCTACGTTTTAAACAGCATGGTTCTAAGATTGGTTATACAGGGATACTTCCATAAGAGTAGTTCAATCTGAATTCGGACAATGTTTCATGCAAATATTACCGATTTTTACAACTAGCGAACGGCATTATTTCGATTTTTGACTGATTTTTCAACTTTGAAATCTTTGAAAACTTGATGAATATTCTTATAGGAAAATTTACGCTGATTCCGAATATACCACGTGTTAGTATACTGAAAAAATTATTTCGCACAACAAATCGCAAAAAACAGGCTATTTTGAAATTGTTGACTACATTTTTGAAAATTTCAACCCGAAGATGTAATCCGATCATGCTGGCCAACGAACTTGAACTTTCGTTTTGTGTCCTTAACATTTTAAAATTTGTTTGAAGTTTCTAGCACAATTCTACGGACAGTTATCGTCTGGAATGACACATACATATATACATACATACATACATAAATAAAAAAAGTTCCATTCATGCAGCATGATCGTATGAGCGAATTTTCGTAAATTATCGTATTGTATAATGTTGAATTGTTTTGAAATTTGAGCTTTTTGAGTGCAAGGAAATCGTTAACCATTAATTTTATGGCAAAAAACGTATTCTAAATAATAACCTGCTATTCAAATAGAGGTTCTGAATTTTTAGCTTTTTTAGCAGGTTTTATCGATTTTTTAACAATTTTTGATGAATTTTAAGTACATTTTTCAGCATAATTGTGTACATACATTTTTGGATGTTCTATTTTATAGTTAATAAACTTTATTTGAGCAATATTCTACCAAAAAATATAAATTGAACGATTTTTAGCCGTTTTTAGCCATTTTTAGAGATTTTTTGAGTACGTTTTTTGAAATTTGACCAATTTAATGTGCTCAAAAAGTGTTGTCCAACGAACTCATCCTTTCTTTTGAAATGCTTGATTTTTTGGCGAAAGAACGAAGTTTTTATCTCAATTCTATCGAGAGTTATCGTCTGGAATGACACATACATATATATATATACTTATATATACATATATATATATATATATATATATATATATTATATATATATATATATACTTATATATATATATACATATATATATACACATATAAAAAAGCGTTAAAATCCAGGAATCATTTCAGAATGCCTCAAAACAGATTTCGATGAAGAAAATTTTTGAAAATTTTTATTTTGAAATTTTTGGAGCCATTGCAATAGCTTCATTTTCTAAGAAAATTCGCTAAAAATGCGTTAAACTTCAGAATATGATTCAGAATAGCCTGAAACGGATTTCTGCATAAAAATTTTTCAAAAAGTCACATTCTACAAATTTTGAGGCGAGAGCAATAGCTTAATTTTCTTCAAAAATTCGCTAAAACGGAATTTAGTGAAAATACGTTGTCTATTTCCACGAATAATAAAAGAGTTACAATTTTAAATCGATTTCGACGGTTAGACCATCATCAGTAACAAACGATAACTGAAGACACATTAGAAATGACACAGCTTTTATAGTCACAGGTGAAGGGAGATTGAATCCCATTGGTCAAAAGAAAGGAAAGGGGCAGGAGGTACAACCAATTGAGTGCAAGCAAAGTGAAGGGGGATTATAGCTAATCAGATGAAGTGAAAGGAGGGGAAGAATTACTGGTTTCATCAGTTTGAAGGGATAATTCCAAGCTTTACAGAAATGGACTTATCAGTGGTGAAATATATTGATATCCTCATTTAAACATTTACCAGATCTGTCACTTTTGATCATTTCGAATTTCCCAAGTACATTCAACATACCTCCTTTTGGACGAAAAAGAAGAAATTCTACAAACTGTCTAACTGCCAAATCAAAATTGTTACTATGATTGGATTCCTTAAGATGTTTCACAAATGTAGACTTTACCCTATTTTTTCTTGAAATCCTCCTGATGCTCTTTTATTCTTTCCCTGAATTTCCTACCAGTTTGACCGCAATATTCGACCAGTTTGACAGCGTTTTAGCGAATTTTTGTAGAAAATTAAGCTATTGCTCTCGCCTCAAAATTTGTAGAATGTGAATTTTTGAAAAAATTTTATGCAGAAATCCGTTTCAGGCTATTCTGAATCATATTATGAAGTTTAACGCATTTTTTTATGTATGTATGTATATATGTATGTAAATATGTATGTATGTGTCATTCCAGACGATAACTGTCCGTAGAATTGTGCTAGAAACTTCAAAAAAATTTTAAGTTAAACAAAACGAAAGTTCAAGTTCGTTGGCCAGCATGATCGGATTACATCTTCGGGTTGAAATTTTCAAAAATGTAGTCAAAAAGTTCAAAATAGCCTGTTTTTTGCGATTTGTTGTGCGAAATAATTTTTTCAGCATACTAACATGTGGTATATTCGGAATCAGCGTAACATTTCCTATAAGAATATGTATCAAATTTTCAAAAATTTCAAAGTTGAAAAATCAGTCAAAAATCGAAATAATGCCGTTCGCTAGTTGTAAAAATCGGTAATATTTGCATGAAACATTGTCCAAATTCAGATTGAACTACTCTTATGGAAGTATCCCTGTATAACCAATCCTAGAACCATGCTGTTTAAAACTTAGGTAGTAGGTGCTTGTTAAAAAAAAATGTAATCACAACAAATGAGTTTACTCTGTGCATGTGTTAATAATTTGATTCCATGTTTGTCTATCAGAATCATAAACTAAAATTTCTCAACACGATCAATAGCGACTGAAATGTCGTAGATTTCTTCAAAAATTCGCTCATGGGGTCATGCTGCATGACTGGACTTTTTTCACTAACTTCCGGTTTGAAATGGGTTTCCTCAACTTCGTCGCGAGTGATTTAGTTTGTTTCATTTCAAGATGCCATTCCTTCCCTTAGCAATAACGTTAATCACTTTCCACATTAATTCTAATAACTTGATATTTCTGTTCCTTCTAATTTTAATTCGTTGATAATTTTGATTGCAGCACGGGCAATGAAGAGAAACTCTGAGATGAGCGGACCGAGGGCACAGAAGCGAGTAAGGTCAGGTGGTGGGGAGGAGCCGGCACTCCGGATTCTGATTCCAAGCAAAGTCGCTGGATCCATCATTGGGAAAGGAGGTACGTTCGTGGATTATTTATTGGCAGATGTATGCCAAATTACTGAACTAAAAGTGTTTGCAGTTTTCCATCAGAGTCGTTGTACGAAAAGAGGTTTTTCTAACCACTGAGGGCCACTTTCACCAACAACATAAACGAGTTTAAGTTAGAAAAGATTAACAAATAATCGAGATTCCAGCTAATCGTCTTTCACCAGACCACTTTACGAGTTTCAACTCCTAACGAGGTGGCTTGAGGTTAATCTCCCAAGCCCCGGCCAGTTACACTTCCCAATCTCAGATTAGTGATAAAAATGATATCGAGCAATATGGCCGCGCACCAACAGCTGATACCTCATACCTCTACAGTTTGGTTCACAGTTTATCATTATAGTTTATGTATAGTTTATTGTTATTCAAGTTTTTGATGATGAATTCACGCGATTTTTATCGCTCGGATTAATTTGATTCCTCGGATGAGGACGATGTCCTGGAAAGACGCCCAAGGACGATCCGACGGCGCATTCCACATTTTGACGGGTTGGACGACGTCGAATTTCCGCGGAGATTCCGGCTCCCAAAATCGACAGGTTTGAAAGTCCTTGAGCTTATTGACACTCACCTGGAGTTCCCTTCGAACAGGTATAAGGTGGAAAAAGGCTTTTATACCATCAAATCGATGAATTATAATACGAAATTGATGTAGGATGGTAGGAAAATAAAGTATAATCGATGATGATAGCACGTTATAATACGATGTTGAATTGCTATCCCTTGTACAGTATGTACCTACCTACCTATACCACATAAAATAACTTATGTACATTTAAATAAGGTGATCAACCGTCCTGCTTCCGTCAAATGATGTGTCACACTTTCTTTGTTGGAAGTCAACGAAAAGTTGCGAGTAGATAGTAACTAGGTAACTAGATAAAAACGGCGGGGGTAAAAAAGGGTCGTGGTTGTGATTCACTGCTTTATTGTCTTGATATGTCGGACACATGGCGGGTTTTCAAACTGTCATTTCAAATTGTCCAATTTTTCATTGGACAGTTTCCGGAATCTCCGTTAGGGAAACTCGATTATTCCAATATTGGTTTAAACGAATTTTGGGTTGGTGAAAGACACCAAGGTTTGATCCTCAAGATTATATTTAATCGAGTTTGGCCAATCTCCGCTACATAAGTTGTTGGTGAAAGTGGCCCTGAGTCGTACTGTATGAATAGTAGGGAATCGTCGTAGGATTGATTGAAACGATTCAAAAGTCTCACTAACGTGTCTACGTTACTCCAAATCTTCATAATTAAGCCCGAGTCATTTATTACCTGATGTGTAATGAATTCTTTCATAATGGAAGAAGTATCAAATTAGCAACAACTTTATTTGTGGTTTAATTTTTTCAAGAAATAGATGTAGTAGAAGCAGGAAGGGAACTTGGAAGCGTAGGTTTAAGGCAACATCGAAATTCGCCTTGGGTTAGGAGAATATCTTTCGGGAACTTCAACAAGATCAGCGATCAAGATGTACATACCTATATTATAAACATGTACCTACCTACCTATTTACCCATTTCCTACATTATGTACGATATTTTACACTTTTTTCCCTTGGCCAGTTACGTTTCATTAGCTGTTGGTAGATCGTCAAGTTTCAGTATAATTTAAGTTAGGATGACTCCTACAGACCAACCACTTTTTTTTTAAATCACAAATATTACAATGCACATGTTATGCCACCTTGAAATAGGACCTAAAAACATTTATTATAGCATTATAGGTTATCGTCATGGAAGGTTATCGTCATTATAGGTAATCGTCATGCGTATTCGGAGCTGTATTTGGCTTCCCTGAGCTACGAATAGGATTTTTCTTTTCGTACTACAAATGGACTGCAAACTGTCAGCGTTTTTCGCGAATACGCAGTGTTTCATTTCTATTTGTAGTTCCTCCCACTCCACTACGACGACTCAGCGTTGCAAAAACTCCCTAATAATTTGTTACGCTCCAGGAAAATAACTCTCACAGTCGGAGAGGTTTGATCACCCTAGCCTCATAGCTCTGATCGTTAGAGTGTTGCAACTCCGGGAAATTAATAATAATTTCTCGTAGTTGTGACGACGCGAGTTCGAACTCCTGTCGAGGTATCAAATAATTTTTAGCCCGTTACAGTGGCGCAGTCGGTAGGACCCGAAATCGTACGAAACAATAATTAATTAAATCCCTCTCGAGCCAAAAGACTGTAAACATCTCATTTCCTGTTGTTATGCCTTTCATTTCCTCACTCACTTGAGTCAAAACACACCATGACAATGACCTCGCTTGACTGCTGACTTGTGCCTGCAGTACACGTACCACTGGTGGTATGCAGGGTCGTTGCCAGTGGTACGATAGAGGAGGGACTGGACCTTGTACCTCACGGGTTGAGCTATGAGGCCAGGGTGACCAAACCTCTTCGACTGTGAGAGTTATTTAACTGGAGCGTAACATTTCCCCGGAGTCAAATACCAGCCGTCTCGGCTGGTTTGGGGTCGGACGAATGACGAAGTGTAACTGCAGGCCGCTGGCTCAGCAGATGCTCGCTGGAACAAGTCAGCAGTCGAGCGAGGTCATTGTCACGGTGTGTTTTGACTCAAGTGAGTGAGGAAATGAAAGGCATAACAACAGGAAATGTGATGTTTGCAGTCTTTTGGCTCGAGAGGGATTTAATTAATTATTGTTTCGTATGATTTCGGGTCCTATTTCGACTGCGCCACTGTAACGGCCCAAAGTCGCAACGCTCTAACGACCAGAGCTAAGAGGCCAGGGTGACCAAACCTTTTCGACTGTTAGAGTTATTTTCCTGGAGCGTAACAGTTGACACAGGTGTCAACATTAGGACACAAACATTTTATGGAACCAAATGATGACACGGAACAAAACAATATTTTTCTGTTGAATTTGTAGATTTTCATGTTACGCCTTCTTCTTCATGTTATTAACAGATCATCAGAATTTAAATCTTAATTTTTACTCATCTACTTGACCTAAAACATCCAAATTTGTAGACTCACCTCACTAAGCTGCAATTCGGTACGTCTTTTTTCTAATTAATATTGTCCCTTTAGGGTCAACAAAGTACCGAACAAAGAATCGAATGTTAGCATTGGGAACAGGCTATGTCAACTTCAGGTTTCACTAAATGGAATGAAAAAATTCAAGTATCTCTATATATGCCTTGCCGATTTAAACACAAATATCAACTTCACAATGAAATTGAAAGGTTCTCCTGATATGGACACAGGTGTCAACATTAGGACACTAACACGTTTTATGGAACCTAGTATTGACACGGAACAAACCCAGATTTTTCTGTTGAAATTTTCAAATTTTTGAAATTGTTGAGGATTTTTATGCTCACGCCTTCTTCCTCGTGTTATCCGTAGCTCATCAGAATTTAAATAATGATTTTTACTCATATACTTGACCCATAAATCCAAATTTTGTAGACTCACCTCACTAAGCTGTAGAGCTGTGACAATGTCACTGGAGTGACAGGTTACTGTTGTCATCAATATCACATCACCCAGACGATTTATTCATTCCTTCATAACTAGCGGGATCGGTCAACCTCAACAATTACTTTCTTATCTTTCGAATGACGTTGACTTTGATAATCTACAGTGTCTCATTTTCTTATTTCTTGGATTTGAAATTGAAGTGTCAACATTTGGATAAGTGTCAACAATTGGTATTTTTACCCTATTCTCGACTTCTCCAACTCCCACAATGGGGAATTTTCATGGTTATTTTTTATTTGCTCAGTAGCGAGATCTTAGTGAGAGCTTTCCAAAAAGGAGCTGTATGATGGGCATCTGACTAGAAATAAGGCTCTTGAAATTCATTAGCACGATGACGTCACGGCCCTTGCCCACCTGGGGAGTACCCTCAGCTCCCTTTTACTACTACGTAATGCGTGATCTTTCTACCCGTTTATTGTCCAAACTAAACGGTCTTTTGAGCTGAAAATTACTACTTGGGTGTTTTCAATTATGCTGAATCCGAATATGAGGTCAAAATTGTGTAATTCCTACATGAAAGTTCCCCATTTGCTCTTATCTTCATGCGCTGATAATTTTGTTACTTAATTTCCCGTTGTTCTTTGCCTGCAGGTAAAAATATATCCAAGCTCCGGCAAGACTTTAACGCGACAGTTCAAGTCCCGGATTGTTCGGGGCCTGAGCGAGTTGTGTCGATCACAGCAGACATGGAAACGGCAATCAACATCGTCTCACAGATCATTCCTTGTCTCGAAGAGACATTCAGTAAGTCTTTCTATTCCCACTTCTTTATCATTGGCTTCTACTTCAGGGAACCAACTGGAAAAGTCAGGGAATTCTTAGTGTCGGGAAATATCAGGGAATTTTGCAAAAACCACCAAATGTCGGACATTTTTTAAAATAAAAACTTTGTGTAATAATTTACAGCGTTTTTAGGTATATTCTAACTCCTACGCATTCAAACTTCAATAGCGTACTTTATCATACTACACATTATTTCATAGGTGAGTCATGCGAATGACAAAAATAATTATCGAGTGGTGGTTAAACTGTTCAAAGAGTAAGAGAGGATATGTCTTTGGCTCCTCTGTTTACTACATCACCTAGTAGTAAACCAAATGTAAGAAAAATCAACAGAGTATAGAACTAGGAGCCAACCCAGCAAAGTGGCTTCACAGTGAGAGTCCCATTAACTAGTTTGTATACGAGGGTCATCCCAAAAGTAAGTTTCCCTATTTTTGAAAAAATCGAAAAAATGCTTTATTGACATGGTTGGAAAGCTGCAGACCTGAACTATTTTCCCACATAGTCGCCGAGTCGTTCCTGGCACTTTGCATACCGTGTGGCGAGTTTTCGTAAGCCAACAGCATACCAGTTTCTGTCCAACCCGCGCAGCCACTCGTTGACGGCGCCCTCGACTTCTGCGTCACAAATCGCTGGCCTCCCAAAAAAGTTTTCAATGACGGGAAAAGATGGTAATCACTCGGGGCGAGGTCTGGAGAGTACGGTGGGTGGGGGAAAACGTCCCAATCAAATTTTCTGAGCAATTCCTGGGTCAAATTTGCGGAATGTGGCCTTGCGTTGTCTTGGAACCCACCTTGCACACACTTTTGACATCTCTAAATCTTCTTTTAGGATTCGACCAACTACTGAGCGAGTTAATTCGTACTTGGGATGAACACAATTCACAATTTCATCAATTGTACGGCGTCTATCTTCATCAAGTGCTGCGCGAACGGCCACAATCGCCTCCTCTCGAGTCGAACTCGACGGGCGTCCACTACGCTGCTCGTCATGCACCGAAACACATCCTTCCTCAAAACTTTTTCGCCACTTTCGGACTATTTGGACACTCATCGCATTGTTAGCATATGCTTGACAAAGTCTACGATGAATTTCAATCGCGGTAACCCCCTCCTTGGTCAGGAATTTGATCACAGAACGCACTTCACAATCGGACGAAATCGCAAGGGGGGCATCCATGTTTCTAACTGAATAGGTTATCAACAAACCGACACAGCGGCCTGAAACTTTTACAGGACTACCACTACATCCAAACAAAAAACTTGAGACCATCCGTAGGTTTCTATGACTTGTAGGTTTTTTTTTTTTTTTTTTAAGAAAATAGGGAAACTTACTTTTGGGATGACCCTCGTAGGTACATAAGCTACGATTTCTCAGGAGGGTTAAGGTGAGGGAAATTGGTCCATTGAAATGTGGAGTCTTGTATACTAACTTACATCTTACCAGCGAATGTTTTTTATGGGACGGAAAATCAGGAAGTTATATTCTCCCTAACAAAAATTTAGTTGTAAGTGAAAATGAGCGTGACATTTTTGCTGTTTGAAAAAAATTTGGAATTGCACTCAGAGCTAAGAAATAACCATGTCATATATATATATATATATATATATTGCTTCAGATTGCAAATTGAGAGATCATAAAATATTAAATAAAAACTCATGCAGCGTTTTAAATAATGGTCTGCTATTCTAAAAATGATTTTGGATTTTTAGCTTTTTATGAAGTTTTTATTGATTTTTTTTGCACATATTAATGAAATTCAAGGACATTTTTCAGTACGATTTTGTGCATACATTTTTGAATGTTCTAATTTAGGTATAGTTGATTAACTTTATTTGAGTAATATTCCGCTAAAAATGTAAATTTAACGATTTTTAACCGAATTGGCCATTTGATGCTTTTTACTAAGTTTTTAAGGTTTTTAGTTACTTCAAGTACTCAAAACCATTCCTTTCTTGGGAGTCAATGTCTAACTGCGATGTTTTAAAAATTGGTAATACCTACCTTCTTTCACAAATGCAATTACTTAAAAAATGTATGTTTTTTCCCATGCTTGACCTTCATTATTGGGTTGCAGAATGCTGGAGTTGGTTGGTTTTTTTCTCTCTTAAAATCTTGGTCTAGTTTTGGAAATTATGTCAGGAGTTTCAAATTTCATACTTATGGTAGGAATTCGCTATCGATAAAAAGGGTTAATGGGGTTAGGGGGGTCCGAGAAATCATAATATTTTTGTTTTTTCCCTTATTTTAACTCTCACCAAAATTATATAATATATAATCCATTCATAGGGATGTCCGTGTAATGCATGCATTACTTACAAATTTGTTTACAGTGTAACTTTCGTTCCACAACTTCAACTGCATTATTAAACCCTTATTAAACACAAATGTTTGGTTTTACGTAATGATTCGGTTCTTTTTCCAGCCAAGGGTGAGGTTGACCTCCGGCTCCTGGTCCACCAGTCGCTTGCGGGCTGCGTCATTGGCAAAGGCGGCTCCAAAGTCAAAGAACTGAGAGAGAAGACGTCGGCCAAAATAAAGATTTTTGGAAACTGCTGCCCGCAGAGCACGGACCGTGTTGTGTCTATCGTCGGAGCATCTGATGTTGCCGTCAATGGTAAGCCTTTTCTCGACATTTTTTGGTTATTTTCTGATTTTAGGTTGATATAGGCTCTAATTAGATGTAGTTTGACACATCGAATTCTAGCGCTTGCTGTGGTGGTTCAAGTAAGTTTTGGTAGTAGCCGAGTCGTTATTTGGCAAAGGGGGGTACTGAAAGTGTCAAGTGGTAGATTTTAGCAAAGAACGCAGGGTGTTAATAATGCAGAAATAATGAATTCATTCATAAAGCACGTCGCACATTTACACAGATTTGAAAGCTAATAATATTTTATTACATAAGGTCACGTCATCGTGGAAACATATCCACGAGACATATGCAACTGTCATTAATTATTAGTGGATGAAGAGAGGTAAAATAACTCTCCCCCATTCACTAACCGGTGTATAGTCGCTGTAGACCCATCTTCACAAGTTCCTGATATTATGGTCCGGGTAAAGCCTTTGTCAGAATGTCGGCGCCTCCATGTTTTCCGTGGTTAAGTAGGCTTTTTTAATTTCGTGGTTGATAACCAGATCTCATACAAAATGCGCACAAATGTGAGGAGTGCTTTATGAATAAATTCATTATTTCTGCTATTAACACCCTGCGTTATTTGAGGAAATCTATCATCATGTCAACTCATACAAACGTGTCCCAGAAACATTGAATTGATATTCAAGCAACATTGTGCTGGGGTTGAAGATTCTCTCCTAACTGCTCCCCTTCAAATCCCTTCGGATGGAATCAATATTTTGAAAAAATAAAAGTGACGATCCAAACCTGATCGATATCTGAACTGGCCACAAAGTAACGATCTGTAGTGGATTTTTCCATCCCAAGAGGATCCGACCCAAGACGGATCAATAAGTATCAATCCCAAATTTTTCTCTCTGGCCCTTTTTTTACTTTGAAACGGCCAAAATCATCAACAAAATCATGTGGGAATCAACTGTGAGGCTCCATTTAAGGCTTTGAGAGAGGTAGACATCCCAATCCAACCATATCATAACCAGACTAGTTGTTAAGTATAGGTCTCTCAGGTTTTAGAAGTGCAAATGGAGCGGCACGGCTGTAGCAGGCCGATGCGTGACTGAGTCGTTCGTGGCCCCTTCTCTTCCTCCTCTCATAGGTGAATTTGCAGATTGTGATTTGCAGTTCCTTCTTCACCGTGGGCTCCTGCAAATCACGATCCTCGAATCCACCTATGGGAGGGGGCCGCGAACTACCCAGTCTCCCATTGGCCTGATGCAGCGGCGTCCTGCTCCTTTTGCACTTCTAAAACCTGAGAATGCATACCTACTGATTACTTCGAGTTGATAGTTATTACTTTTTCAATTACTTCGCCAAAATATTAGATTGATGGGTTGTATATTGATGATTTTTGGTGTGTGCTAGTGTAACAGTAGCTACAGGTCGCTACTATTAGAGGCTGGCAACAATAGTGTATTGCGTATTGGGCAGACAAATGCGCCTGAGCCAATTGAAAGGTAAGCGATCAAATATTGATCATGGATTATGTATATGTCGATTTCAATCCCGGACTTTGTTTCTACCGAAATACTTTGCATAGGTAGAATATTCAAAGTAATCTGATGGATGTATTAGTTTTTTTTTAACCATCAGCTTCTGGGGGGGGGGGGGGGGGGGGGGGTAATAAACAGAAAAAAACAAGGATAATAACTATAAACAAGACCCCTATTCTCTATTGGGAATACTTCTGTCCCAATAGGGTCGTGTTTGGTCGGCCCGGGCCCGATTTTGGGTCCAGGTTCCAATTCATGCATTACTTACCGATATATTAATAGTACTGTAATGAGTATGCACGTATTTATACTGTAATGAGTACACATGTAGTTATAACTGTACTGTAATGAGTACACACGTAGTCTACCAATGTCTTGGTCAATTTTACGAAATAACTCTTGTCAGGTTGTTTCGGAATGAGCTGGACTAACATTAAGCCGAGAAAGTCAATTTTTCGGTGACCTTGAACGGGATGTGACACTTTCATATAGCCTCAATGGTGGTTCACATTGGTTATCAAGGGACAAAATGGACTGTATTATGTAATAACAACCCAAGTCGACTTGGCAGCTAAAATTAGTTAGCTTCAGATTCGGATTCTAGGCATGTTCCTGCATTACCAGTTGATAATTTCTCAAAAATCACACCTTATGGGAGTAAAAATCAACGAGGCGTTCTCGAACAATCAAGTTGAGTCACGGGACTCTAGACTCTGACCAACTAATCTGAATTTTTACTAAGAGATTGATTATGTGATCTGTAGCGATTCACTAAGTACCATTGATGCGATTAGGGATACATATTCTGATGATCCTCTTTTGGAAAGTCTATGTGTATCGCTACACCATAACTTTCATGTGGGTGCCAAGCCATGTGGGTATTCATGGCAACGAGTATGCTTGATGACAATGCGAGGAGAGTCATTGGTGATAACTCCATCGATATGCTGCCTATATGCATTTAGGAACAAATCTCCTACATGCAGCAATGCCAATTCCATCTGGCATGAGCAATGGCTGGTTGAGGTCACTGGTCTGCGTGGTTTCCTTCAGGATTTGTGCCCGATAGGCTTATTTTCAACCCAACTTCCAAGGAGGACTGAATAGTTGTCAACTGGGATGCCACTGGCCATACCCGTCTTACTCACAGACCTGCTTTGCGCAGGAGCTCGAGATGTTGTGTGCAGAAGGTGTGGGGGTGATCTGTCCTTCCGCCACTTCCTGGAGGACTGCCTTATGGACCTCGCGAGTCCAGCATCAGCCCCCTCAGTGGGTTGCGTTCTATCTGGACCAGACAAGGTCAAGTCCCTGTTGTCGTACCTGAGAGCCGCCGAGCTCTACTATGATCTGTGATATATTTATGTAAATCTAGTCATAGTTTTATTCCACTTTGACGATTACATGTAGTAACATATTCCTATTCTAGATCTAGTCTTAGTTGTCCCCCCCCCCCCTTTATCCGCTCTAGGGCTAAACAGTAATCATCACTGTACCCCTTAGGCTATCTACACACGAACCTACTGAAAAGGAACTGATTGGTGACGAAAATTACCAACCGTCCGTTTTGAGTCACTTGCTGTGTTATCAAATGGAGCGCCGCAGACGGGGCTACTGATTACGGACTCGTCTGTGATTCACAGAAACCAGTTAGTAACTAGTCGCCTGGAGACTGACATGTCGAGTAGCCCAGTGATTTGAGTTTGCAGTTTCTTTCCGGTTTCCAGGATGAATGACCAAAAAGTCAACCTCTTGCTGGTGGGGGAAGTTGAAAAACGTCCAATTTTGTACAATTTTCATCTTCCTAAGAACTTGGCATCTGAGATTTCCAGTTCCTTTACAGCAACGAACAAGCGGCGGTGAAAATTCCTTTCAAGATAAGGGTGGACCCAGAACCTTCTGCTCATTCTTTTTCTATACCTAATGTAATAATACATTATGATGGCTTCACCTTCGCTGGATTCACTGTCCTCCGAAGATGACAAAACGACACTTGTTGAAGGTTTGGCGTCCATGATAACACTGAAAACTGCAGATTTTGATCACTAATGAGTAGCCTCGTGTGTGGAGACGGGTTACCAATCAGTCAGTCAGTTTCTAACTCGAGTTACCAACTAGTTGCGTTCCTTTTCAGTAGGTCCGTGTGTAGATGGCCTTATTTTGTCCTCCTCCGATTTGCCAGTGGAGTCCGTGATCGCTCTCCGTTTGGTGGTGGAGAGTAACATGGCCCCCCCTTAGAATCGTGTTACTTCCAGTTTCCCTTTGGACACCTTGTTCAATGCCACTAATGACCCTTAGGGTTGAGGTACGGCTTAAACCTTTAAATAGAAAAAAAATACTAAGGGATTGACTGCTTGATGTTATGTACTTTTGAGATGCGAGCGTAGTGAGCAATCCAGACCACTGATCTAAACAAAAAAAACTGTTCTGTTTAAAATCTCATTGACTTGATTGTTCGAGAACGTCCCGTGTAAAATCATAAAAGACTGTTATCCCATAAAATAGTCACTCTGTGAGCTTTGTTATGCAATAATAGGCCGAGTCGATTCGGATTGCGTGTTTTCAATAAGCGCCTATGATGGCTTGGTTACTATTTCAACCTCTCAATTAGCTGTTACGATACTGCAATAATGAACTTTCTTCTTATGGCTGTTCATTCATCCAACCATTCCAATAACATTAGGTGTTCAAAAATCAGTAGGTATAATTTTGAAATTAGATCGTCCTATTTTAGTGGATTTAAAAATTATATTGAATTACTAATTTATTAAAAGGAACACCTACAGGTTCCCATTACACCTACAAAAAAGTCCAGTCATGCAGCATGACCCCATGAGCGAATTTTTGAAGAAATCTTCGACATTTCAGTCGCTATTGATCGTGTTGAGAAATTTTAGTTTATGATTTTGATAGACAAACATGGAATCAAATTATTAACACATGCACAGAGTAAACTCATCAGTTGTGATTACATTTTTTTTTTTTTTTTTTTTTTTTCAACAAGCACCTACTACCTACGTTTTAAACAGCATGGTTCTAGGATTGGTTATACAGGGATACTTCCATAAGAGTAGTTCAATCTGAATTTGGACAATGTTTCATGCAAATATTACCGATTTTTACAACTAGCGAACGGCATGTAATCCCGAAGATGTAATCCGATCATGCTGGCCAACGAACTTGAACTTTCGTTTTGTGTCCTTAACATTTTAAAATTTGTTTGAAGTTTCTAGCACAATTCTACGGACAGTTATCGTCTGGAATGACACATACATACATATATACATACATACATACATACATACATAAAAAAATGCGTTAAACTTCAGAATATGATTCAGAATAGCCTGAAATGGATTTCTGCATAAAGTTTTTCAAAAATTCACATTCTACAAATTTTGAGGCGAGAGCAATAGCTTAATTTTCTTCAAAAATTCGCTAAAAAGTTCCAGTCATGCAGCATGATCGTATGAGCGAATTTTTAAATAGTTGTAGTATATTATGTGATAAAACATATTGTTTTTCAATACATTATTTTGAAATTTGTTGAACCGTTTTGAAATTCGGGCATTTTGAGTGTATATAACATAGTTAACACAGCATAATATAGTTGACTACTAATTTTATGGCAGCAAAACTATTTAAAAATAATATTCTGCGATTGAAAGAAATTCGGAAATTTAGCTGTTTTTGGGAGTCTTTTATAGATTTTTCAGCAAATATTAATGAGATTTGAGTACAATGTTCTGCATGAATTTGTGCGTAAATTTTATAATGCTCAATTTCGTTGTTGATCAACTTTTTTGGCTAAAATTCTGCTATACAATATAAATTTGACAATTTTTAGTGATTTTTTTTAAGTACATTTTTTTGAAATTTGGCCAATTTAATGTACTCAAAAAGTGTTTGCTAACTATTTCATCCTTCAATTTGGAAAGCTTGATTTTGTGGCAAGAACGGAATTTTTATCTCAATCCTAAGGAGAGTTATCGTCTGGAATGACACACACACACCACACGAAAAAGCGCTAAGCTCTAGAATTTGTTTCAGAATGTCCCAAAAAAGATTTTAATGAAGAAATTTCTCGAAAATTCGAAATTTTGATTTTAAAATTTTCGTGGAGCTATTGCAGTAGCTTCATTTTCTACTAAAATTCCCTTATTCAAGTTTTCCATGAAATCGGCTGAATATCTACTTCCTAAACAAGGATTTGTGGAGACACACGTTTGGTTTGCGCTTGCGCAGTTGCTATCATTGCTGCGATTAGGATGGAAATCGTGAGGTAACATCAAGAGTCCAAACCACAGTCATTCAAAATGTAATCAAAATCTCAGAAGATTCCATTTTAATTGCTACGATACTTTAAAAGTTACTCTTCGCAATAACAAAGATAAACGCGGAACTAAATTTGTTCACGAAACTTTTGCAAACTTGGTTGGTTGGATAGTTAAACTTCGAGAAAGAATTTAGCGTTGATGGTACTAAGGCGTTTATTGCATAACGCGATTAATAAGCTAGTGAGTTATGCAATAACCGTTTTTTTTTTTTTTTTTAATATTTTTTTTTTTTTTTTTTTTTTTTTTTTTTTTTTTTTTTTTTTTTTTTTATTGTTATTGTTTACAATTTGTACATGTACCAGAACTATAATGAAATGGGAATGATGTATAGGTATACCTTGAAATTTCATCTGCATGGTTCGGAAATCCTTTTTAGCGAATTTTTGGAGAAAATTAAGCTATTGCTCTCGCCTCAAAATTTGTAGAATGTGAATTTTTGAAAACATTTTATGCAGAAATCCGTTTCAGGCTATTCTGAATCATATTCTGAAGTTTAACGCATTTTTTTAATGTATGTATGTATGTATATATGTATGTATGTATGTGTCATTCCAGACGATAACTGTCCGTAGAATTGTGCTAGAAACTTCAAACAAATTTTAAAATGATAATGGGCACAAAACGAAAGTTCAAGTTCGTTGGCCAGCTTGATCGGATTACATCTTCGGGTTGAAATTTTCAAAAATGTAGTCAAAAATTTCAAAATAGCCTGTTTTTTGCGATTTGTCGTGCGAAATAATTTTTTCAGCATACTAACATGTGGTATATTCGGAATCAGCGTAAAATTTCCTATAAGAATATGTATCAAGTTTTCAAAAATTTCAAAGTTGAAAAATCAGTCAAAAATCGAAATAATCAAAGATTTCTTCAAAAATTCGCTCATGGGGGTCATGCTGCATGACTGCTTTTTTTTACTTTTTCTCCGAATCAGCTTTCCAACACTTATCTGGTTATTGTGCTGCTTTGACTGCCATTCCAAAATCTGAGTTGCGTCCCTCAGTGCTGCTGATGCAACTTTCATGGAAACCCAAAATTTTATGTGGTTGAATAACTAACAGAATTCTAAAGATACGTGCGTTTTTTTTTTTTTTTGTTTTTTTTTTTAAATAATGGAAAAATAATGGAGAAAAAATAATTGAAAATTCCTTGGATCTCTGTACTGCGGTGTAGGTACTCCATAGCCATTGCCCTGGAAGTTTCATGTGTGTTTTAGACATGTTTTCATTACTATAACTGAGGCAGCTTTACTTGTTTCAATGAATGAATGAAAGGATAGCTTTGGTAGTTTGTTGAGGTAAACTAGGCAAGTTGGTGCTCCACCAACAAACGAAACTGTAGGAACGAAACCAAATTTGCTGTCTGTTAAAAGCAAATTGAGTACCTACCTAGGTTGTTACTTTGCCAACGAAATAACTGCTTATCAACAGGTTTGTCGAATATCGAATCAGGAAATGTTCAACATGAATTATAAACCAGCTGAAAAAACCTTGAAATTCATTCTTCTGAAGGTTATACTCCATAAAGATGGGCTTTGATAAACCGGCATTGTCATTGCAGTTATTACACGAGTTTTGCACTTACGCAAATCCGTGGGACAAAAAAAGTTGATTAACTAGGTACCTACTTCAGTTTTTATCTATGGTAGTACATGATGAATAGCAAGTAATAATATACAGAAAGTAGGTAGTGTATACCGACCTCTCTAGGCGATTCCTACCTAATATCTGGCAGAGCACTCATGGCACGTCCTTTCACTTGACCACTTTCAAAGGACTTTAAAGATTTTTAGTTTCTTAATTGATTCAAAAAACGGTTCTGAAAACTGGATAATCTACATTTTTGTGGCTGATATCTGGAACTTCTAACACTTGTTTGTCAATTTCTCGAGACAAATTTCATTGGGATATGATTTGCATAAAATTTATTACCTGGCATAATAAAATATACTGAACTAGCAACTAGGTAAATACTGAACTGTAAGATAAGTAGGCGGTAACTCTTGATGGCGCTTTATCGCATAGTTTACTCGTAACCATGACAACAAGGTGAAATAACTTCGAAAATTACGTTTTTAGCCTTGCCTCAATGTAAGGATGCGCTAGTGTCGAAGTCTCGAGAATATCACCTATAACCTGAAAAAGAGAAAAGCATTCGCAGCTCGTTATTAACTTTTACTTACTCTAGATTTAATATTCAGAGAAGTTGGAAGTAATATTGGAGGTAGTTTTACAACAACAAAAAACCCCAAAAGCTGTATATACAGGCCGATATTTTCCATTCCTTGCTGTGTGCCACCTCCCTTACAGAGCTCTGGAAATGATCAGGGAAACGCCAAACCCGTGGTTTACTGTGGAGAGGGAGTTTTTGCAATGCTCTTGGAGAAACTTCGAATCGAATTGGAGCATTGCCTCTCCCACCTGATCCATGGTAGCTCTCGATGGTATGGGGACTATATCCCATCTTACTATACATCCCTCACCGAGCGAGCAAAGCGAGTGAGATAAACCACCCTGAGCGAGCAAAGCGAGTAACATCCCCTATGCACGTTGAATTTTAAAATGGTTTTTTTTCCAACGGTCTCGGGATGGACTACATCCCATCGCATGTATGCATCCCTCACTGTGAGCAAAGCGAGCAAGAAAATCCACCCCGAGTGAAGCGAGCAACATCATCCCCTAAACATTTCAAATCACCCACTTTATCCATCCTCAGTGATCTACCGTTTCCAATCATTCTTTTTGTCCCACTCAACAGTAAAATCCCATCGCATCCATACAGCCATACCGAGCGAGCAAAGCGAGCGAGAAAACTAGGATATCAATAATTAAATCGATTATTGCCTTTTGTTGACCAGCAAATTTCCCTAAATTTCGGAGTCTCCTCGAAGTTTGAAGGTATTAAATTCATTTAAAGAAGCCCTTAAAGTGCCGAACATGGTGGATTATTCGTTATTCAACTGTTCAATATCCTAATTCTGTCAAGTTCAGTATTCAATGTCCATTTTAAGAAACCTAGTTGTGTTTCTGTCACAGCTGGGCATGATGGATGGACTACATTAACCGACTTCGCTTCTTTTCTAAATATGTATTATCATTTGCATTGTTCAAAAGCGAATTCGTACATTGTGTAAATTGAAGTAATTATATCGTAGCTGGTGAAGAAGAGGATTCAATTTGTATTATACCATCTGTGATAGGTGAGTGCAGGGCACTCGAAGATTATGTAGGATGCTGTTTCGTCTGTCTCCTCGCATAGTCTGCACAGGGTTGAGTTTTGTGTGACCCCTAGGTGGTGTAGGTGGTTTTAATTAGTGACGCTACTTATCCTCAAGTAGGTAGCCCTAAAGCATCAAAGGACAACTTCAGAACCCCCCGTTTCAACAGGGTAGACTCCGGTAAGAAATTTTACCAATGTGTAGAAATAATTTAAGAGCGGAAGAAAGGAGATCAGTCACCCGATGTATGCGGTGTAGGTGGAAACGTAGCCCCTGATGTTGAATGGGGCTCCAAGTATGAGAGAGAAGCTTGAGATCGAGCATAGCAAGTTAACAGCACAGAGTTCCTAAATGATAGGTCAATTTGGATAAGGAGCTTTGGGGTTTTTATCATCTGGGGCGAGCCATACCGGATGCTAACCTGAAAAACTTGAAAGGGCCGAATTAGTGTCTTATTTTAAAGTGACGCTACTTATCCTCAAGTAGGTAGCCCTAAAGCATCAAAGGACAACTTCAGAACCCCCCGTTTCAACAGGGTAGACTCCGGTAAGAAATTTTACCAATGTGTAGAAATAATTTAAGAGCGGAAGAAAGGAGATCAGTCACCCGATGGTAATGTCGATGTAGATGTATAGGAAAACTCTCAGGAAGGGGTTATTTTGGGCCCCAAGCACGGAAGCATTAGTGGCTTATTGTGCTTGAAGAGTTTTAGAGTTCAAATCTGTGATAGGTGAGCTTATTGTGCTTGAAGAGTTTTAGAGTTCAAATCTGTGATAGGTGAGTGCAGGGCACTCGAAGATTATGTGGGATACCGTTTTGTCTGTCTCCTCCACATAGTCTGCACAGGGTTGAGTTTTGTGTGACCCCTATGCGGTGTAGGTGGAAACGTAGCCCCTGATGTTGAATGGGGCTCCAAGCATGAGAGAGAAGCTTGAGATCGAGCGTAGCAAGTTAACATCATAGAGTTCCTAAATGATAGGTCAATTTGGATAAGGTGCTTTGGGGTTTTTATCATCTGGGGCGAGCCACACCGGATGCTAACCTGATACACTCGAAAGGGCCGAATTAGTGTCTTATTTTTAAAGTGACGCTACTTATCCTCAAGTAGGTAGCCCTAAAGCATCAAAGGACAACTTCAGAACCCCCCGTTTCAACAGGGGAGATTCCGGTAAGAAATTTTATCAATGAGTAGAAAGAATTTAAGCGTGGAAGAAAGGAGATCAGTCATTCGGTGTTAATGTCGATGTAGATGTATAGGAAAACTCTCAGAAAGGGGTTATTTTGGGCTCCAAGCACGGTAGCATTGGTGGCGTATTGTACTTTCAAAGTTTTGGAGTTCAAATCTGTGATAGGTGAGTGCAGGGCACTCGAAGATTATGTGGGATGCTGTTTCGTCTGTCTCCTCCACATAGTCTGCACAGGTTTGAGTTTTGTGTGACCCCTATGCGGTGTAGGTGGAAACGTAGCCCCTGATGTTGAATGGGGCTCCAAGCATGAGAGAGAAGCTTGAGATCGAGCATAGCAAGTTAACAGCACAGAGTTCCTAAATGATAGGTCAATTTGGATAAGGTGCTTTGGGGTTTTTATCATCTGGGGCGAGCCATACCGGATGCTAACCTGAAAAACTTGAAAGGGCCGAATTAGTGTCTTATTTTAAAGTGACGCTACTTATCCTCAAGTAGGTAGCCCTAAAGCATCAAAGGACAACTTCAGAACCCCCCGTTTCAACAGGGGAGATTCCGGTAAGAAATTTTATCAATGAGTAGAAAGAATTTAAGCGCGGAAGAAAGGAGATCAGTCATTCGGTGTTAAGGTAGATTCACACTCGCGGTAACGGGAACGTCAGATCACAGTCAGGTCAGAGTCACGTCAACGGGCCACCCATTCACACAGCCAAGTCAGATCACGTCAGGTCAGGTTTTCCCCGCGCAGTGACGCGATGTCCGAGAGGATAAAAAATTTGTATAAAATAGCTTTGCTACTCGAGGAAGAAAATGAAACTAGACCCCGAACGGAGAATCGGAGTCTCGTATCAGTGGAAAATTCACTGATACGATCATTGTGTCGGCGTCGCTAAACAAAAATAATAAGGGGGGAAGTATCATGAAATTCTCAACTGAACCAAAACTTTTCCTAACACCAATAGGATGTATAGTATCACTTATAAATTATACCTCTTACCTACAGGCAATATGTATTGCATATAATATATGTACCCACTAAATACACGTATCACTAACAAAATGACCTTTTTCAAGTGAGTTTTTATATGAAAATTTAATAACATACCTATCGTTTGCAGTAATACCACATATTCGATTTAGATTACAATAAATATTGTCACTATTTGAAACTTAAAGAATGTGTAAATGACCAGGATAAAGCTTCCAGATATTTTTAAAAGCACAATGCGATTTGCTGATTAGTAAATCAGCATATTTATATTTTTTGAATTGAAACAATAATTGCGATGAGAAGTAACAATAAGAAAATATACATTTATAGAAATTTTTATCTCTACACGATTAGTTTAAAAGGTTGAGTTTACTGGAAGTGGGTATGCAGACTTTTCCATTTAGTCCATGCTTGTCCATATTGCCTATGTAAAAACACTCATCAGTCATTGTAACCTTAAAATTATTTGTCATATGTTTCAAACTACTGAATGTTCTACATTGAACTACAGAGTGGATTCGGAATAGTGGGAACAATTTTTTTGGGTGAGTAAGCCGAAAATGGAGCAATACGCCGTCATGCCAAATTTTTTATCACTATCCGTTTTTGAGATATAACATAAATGCGAAACGCTGTGGAAATTTGAACGAAAAATGCCAGTTTCATGCAAAAAATTGAAATACTTCAAGTATTCCATGAATACCTGGTACCTACAGTTGCGAAAACCAGGATTTGATTAGAATTAGTCTTCCAAATACGTCTCTTCAAATTATAGGTTATATTGCCAGCTCCCAAATTTTCCCAACTTCTCCCATGTCAGTGAGCCCCCCCCCCCTCCCCCAAAGTCACCCCTATAGCGACGCCCCTGCATGCTGTATTACTGGAATTTTAGCAAACCTTAATGAAATGAAATGACATTTAGCAGCGTGAATTCGTGCAGAAAGTTTTAACGTATTTAGTTCAAAGTTGATATACTTTTTCTAAGCAATAACTTTCTAAAAATCATAAGTTTGATGATTGTTAGTCGAGAGAATCCTGACGGAAGGGCACCCAGCGGAGACGAGATTTGACTGTTTGTGATTCACATTTCCCGTTCAGTCCGGGAAGGTCAACGTCACGTTTCGATCGCTCGCCGGGCGACCTGACGGGAAGTGACTGGACCGAGTTTGATCTTGACTGTACCGCGCGCGCCCGTGAGTGGGAATCACCCCGTAACGTTTCCACAGAAGCAATCTTGACGCGACCTGACGTGACTGTGATCTGACGTTCCCGTTACCGCGAGTGTGAATCCACCTTTAATGTTGATGTAGATGTATAGGAAAACTCTCAGGAAGGGGTTATTTCGGGCCCCAAGCACAGAAGCATTGGTGGCTTATTGTACTTGAAGAGTTTCAGAGTTCAAATCTGTGATAGGTGAGTGCAGGGCACTCGAAGATCATGTGGGAGACTGTTTCGTCTGTCTCCTCCACATAGTCTGCACAGGGTTGAGTTTTGTGTGACCCCTATGCGGTGTAGGTGGAAACGTTGCCCCTGATGTTGAATGGGGCTCCAAGCATGAGAGAGAAGCTTGAGATCGAGCATAGCAAGTTAACAACACACAGTCCCTAAATGGAGGATAAGGTGCTTTGGGATTTGATCATCTGGGGCGAGCCACACCGGATGCTTACCTGATAGACTTGAAAGGGCCGAATTAGTGTCTTATTTTTAAAGTGACGCTACTTATCCTCAATTAGGTAGCCCTAAAGCATCAAAGGACAACTTCAGACCCCCCGTTTCAACAGGGGAGATTCCGGTAAGAAATTTTATCAATGAGTAGAAAGAATTTAAGCGTGGAAGAAAGGAGATCAGTCATTCGGTGTTAATGTTGATGTAGATGTATAGGAAAACTCTCAGAAAGGGGTTATTTTGGGCTCCAAGCACGGTAGCATTGGTGGCGTATTGTACTTTCAAAGTTTTGGAGTTCAAATCTGTGATAGGTGAGTGCAGGGCACTCGAAGATTATGTGGGATGCTGTTTCGTCTGTCTCCTCGCATAGTCTGCATAGGGTTGAGTTTTGTGTGACCCCTATGCGGTGTAGGTGGAAACGTTGCCCCTGATGTTGAATGGGGCTCCAAGCATGAGAGAGAAGCTTGAGATCGAGTGTAGCAAGTTAACAATACAGAGTTCCTAAATGATATGTCAATAAATTAAGATAAGGCTTAGGGATTTTACCAATGAGTAGAAAGAATTTAAGCGCGGAAGGAAGGGAGATCAGTCACCCGATGTTGAATGGAGCTTCGAGCATAAGAGAGAAGCTTGAGATTGAGCGTAGCAAGTTAACAATACAGATTTCCTAAATGATAGGTAAATTTGGATAAGGTGCTTTGGGGTTTTTATCATCTGGGGCGAGCCATACCGGATGCTAACCTGATAAACTTGAAAGGGCCGAATTAGTGTCTTATTTTAAAGTGACGCCACTTATCCTCAAGTAGGTAGCCCTAAAGCATCAAGGGACAAATTCAGACCCCCTGTTTCAGCAGGGGAGATTCCGGTAAGAAATTTTACCAATGAGTAGAAATAATTTAAGAGCGGAAGAAAGGAGATCAGTCACCCGATGTTGATGTAGATGTATAGGAAAACTCTCAGGAAGGGGTTATTTTGGGCCCCAAGCACGGAAGCATTAGTGGCTTATTGTGCTTGAAGAGTTTTAGAGTTCAAATCTGTGATAGGTGAGTGCAGGGCACTCGAAGATTATGTGGGATACCGTTTTGTCTGTCTCCTCCACATAGTCTGCACAGGGTTGAGTTTTGTGTGACCCCTATGCGGTGTAGGTGGAAACGTAGCCCCTGATGTTGAATGGGGCTCCAAGCATGAGAGAGAAGCTTGAGATCGAGTATAGCAAGTTAACAGCACAGAGTTCCTAAATAATTTAATCACCCGAATTCGGAGGATATTTAGGAAAGGACAATTAGAATATTTTATATCTATTTCAACCCAATCGTATTATCAGTAGATCCTACGCATGCACGAATTTTAATCCTTGTGACAAGCTTAAATTCCAAAGCTTTCCTCCGATTTTGATGAAGTTCTCAGGGAATGTGCGGATTAGAGTATAAAGGTCCCCTATCAGTTTCATTGTTTCCAAATAAAATTCCACTCAGCACATGCGCAAAAGTAAATTCCATCAAGCATAATTTTCTCACGCTCTAGTGGTATGATCTCGCTCAAATTTGAAGAATAGTGGGGTGGAGGCACCGATAGTAGCCACCCCTGCCAGTAGTAGCCACCCATGAACTTTAGATTTGAAAAATAAGGATTTGGCACCATCAAGACATTTGACATTAGCACCATTTTAAGCAGGAGATTTCAGCTGCGCATTCCAACCGTTCTCGCCACAATCAAGGAACCAGTGTGATTAACAACACGCCTTATAACCCAGATAGACTGCCAGTTGATCAGATGAGCTCCTCACCAACGGTTTTGTTTAAGGACGTAGTCCTTGTTTACCTCAATATTTCACTTCATTCTAGGACTTTTTGAGATAGTTTCGTTTTATTCACGTTCTTTGGTGATTTCTTGATGTATTTCAAGTTGTTTCACGTAGGATTTTAGACAATTAGGGTCATATTTGTGGGGTGGCTACTACCAGTTCTTGAAAACCTAGCAAATTTCTATAGTAGCCATGACGTGGCCACTACTGAGTTTTCGTGTTTTTTCATATTCAACATAAAAATAAGCTAGATTTTCATCAGTATCACAGTGATATAATTAGTTTTCCTGAAAAATGAGTATTTCCAGTAGTAGCCAGGGGGTGGCAACTAAAGATTTAAGATTATAACTAAAGATTTTGGTGGCTACTACAAGCGACAGATCTTGGTTTCCTTTTCTTCGATTTTCGTAAAACTAATCCAACGCATTCGATTTTTAAAAATAGCCATTCGATAGAGCAGACATTGGGGGAGAGGAAAAACACGGGATTGGAAGAAAGAACGGAGAAATGAAGAAATTACGATGTAAATACCGAAACTGGGCTGCTTAAGGGTGGCTACTACTGGTGCCTCTACCCTAGTTGTTGCAGTGCATGCGCAAATGTAAATCCTTGTAACAAGCTTGATTTCCACAGTTTTCCTCTGATTTTGATGAAAGTCTCAGGAAATGTGCCGATTTGAGTGTAAATAGTCCCCTATCAGTTTCATTATTTCCAAATAAATATTTCACTCATCGCATGCACAAACCTAAATTCCATCAAGCATCATTTCTCACGCTCTAGTCGTCTGATCTCGCTCAAAAAGGACTTGCTGGACTTTAGTCTCGCTAAAACTCCAGAACGGCTGGACCGATTTGGTTAATTTTGGTCTTAAATTATTTGTGGAAGTTCACCCCTAATAAAAAATCGGACTAATAAAAGTTCGATCGGTTATTCAAAAAAGAACATCCGAATCGTCCCTCCCGAAACGGATCGCTAATTTTCCCTAAAAATTGTGGTTTTTAATCGAAAGGACGAGGTCAGTGCACATGGCACATGTTTGCGGTGTGCTCAACAGGCAATTTCATTGCTTTTGGATTCTTCATAGCGTTGGAAGTATGTGTGGCACGAAGAATAGGCACATGAAATATGGCATTAGGTTTTAGCGAATTTTCGGAAAAAAATGAAGCTATTGCAATACTCCAAAAATTATAAAATCAAAATTTTCGAAAATTACTTCATTGAAACCCTTTTTGAGGCGTTCTGAAACGGTTCCTGAAATTTAACACTTTTTCATATATATATATATATATATATATATATATATATACATACATATACATATATGTATATATATATATATATATATATATATATATATATATAACTATCAGTGGATGTTGAGGGTCGGTCAATGAAAACTCTTCTTATTTCGCCAACGTTTCGAGAATATATTTTCTCATCATCAGGGCCTATTGATAAAAAATATTCAAGGTGCCTTCATCTTTGCAGGTAACCCCAAACCTTTCCTTCCCCCTCACACACTTGGGTTACAGTCAAAGTCAAACTGTGCAACGCATGGGTGAACTAATATTTTCTACTGCTGAAATAATATTTTCATCAATTTAAATAATTTTTGTTTAAATTATAATTATGTGATGCTTTGAATACATTTTTGTGCACCGATGATTTCAACCAGTAGGTACCTTTATTCGTTCCTATACGGTAATAGTGAATGTGTCACCAGAAGATTATAATTACTGTCTGCATAATAGTTGTTATCCATAATTTGAAAACCGCTAAAGACGCACAACTTCAATTGACAACTAAATAGAGTTGAACGAACCTGAGGTCGAAATTTGTGCTCGTTTTCTTCTATTTTGACATGGATATGTCTTTGCTCTGGGGGACCAAACGAAAATTTCCGTGACGCAAAATTTGTGTCACAATTTCAGTGTTTTTCACGTACAACCCAGCCGTTGCTAGGGGAATGGAACTTCCGCAGTTTTCATCGCACAGAAATCGTTCGCCACTCGTTGGAAAGCGCTTGATTTATGTGATAAATGTTCACATCTCAAGCTACCAATTTCCCCCTCCTTACGTACCTGTCTACATTCCTAAACTAAGTTGATTGGACTATAAACAATTTTAATAAGCCGGTTACAATATTCTTAACGTAAAGCAATAGCATCATTTACTCCACTCCATAGGAAATATTTTCATCCTCTTGACAACAGTCGACTGTTAACAACAACTCATTGTACTGGCTTCTCTCAACAGTTTATTTTCAACATTTCTATAATACGTAAACCGTTGTTTTGTTGGAATTAGTCGGGATGCGGCCCAGGGATTTGTTTAAAGTTAAAGGATTTGTTTACAACTCTCGAGGACAACCGTTATGAAATCCCCAATCAAAGACATATCCATGTAGCATGGTATCTGCTTGTAAAGCAGATAGTGGAACTCGTTTACGAGTTTGGTTTCGGAGATTTAATTCTTTGATTTACGTATAATTTACGTTGGTGCCTAATTAAATAATCAACAGTTCAAATAACTAATAATTTTTTGGTTTCTCAAAGTACTAATCAGTACTGTTATTATAAGAACGAAGTACCTACCATATATCTGTACCTCAGAGGTCGATTATCGTAAGTGACATTTTGGCGATTTTGCAGGAGAGCCAAAAGAAGTTGTGGGCACACCTATTTTGATCCCTATGGCCCATTCTGATGACTTTATCATGCTCAAATTAATTAATTTGAGCATGATAAAGTCATCAGAATGGGCCATAGGGATCAAAATAGGTGTGCCCACAACTTCTTTTGGCTCTCCTGTAAAATCGCCAAAATGTCACTTACGATAATCGACCTCTGAGGTACAGATATATAATTAGCATACTATAGGTAGGCAGGCAACGTTCGAATTAGTAAATGGGTCATTTCACGCGAACGGCCACTTTTTTTTCGATGTTTTTTAACTGTCCTGATTTTCTAGTATACTGTACCCATTGGTAATACAAGCTAGGAGCCAAATTTTCAGACCCCTTCTTCGCCCAGCCTTTTCTCTACAACTGTCCGAAGTTTAGGGGTGTGCGCCAAACACTAACTTTTGTTTTAATTGCTCAACCGTTATTGTGCCCAAAAAAATAAGTAAGGTGGCCAATTCTTATGGTAAATCGTCTGCTCTTTCTGGTAGTCATGTCTAAATTTACAAAAACTTAAGCTTCCTTGTGAAAACTCAAAATAAAAACTTCTTTTTCACATTTCATCAATTTGGCATTTTTTGAAAAAAAATTTTTGATCTTAAATCATACCTACCAGTATGTAGAATACGAGGTTAGGAGGACGTAATGGGCCGACAAACGGTTTGTCGCCAGTGTTACTTAATGTACGGCCTGTATCAATTTCACATTTTTTGAAAAAACATTTTTTGATCTTGAATCATACCTACTAGTATGTAGAATACGAGGTTAAGAGGACGTAATGGGCCGACAAACGGTTTGTCGCCAGTGGTACTTAATGTACGGCCTGAACTCCCAAAAAACGTAAGCTTTCCCATGAAAACTCCGCATTTCATCAATTTCGCATTTTTCGAGAAAAAAATTTTTTGATCTTAAATCATACCTCCCAGTATGTAGAATACTAGGTTAAGAGGACGTAATGGGCCGACAAACGGTTTGTCGCCAGAAGTACCTAATGTACGGCCTGTACTCCCGAAAAACGTAAGCTTCCCCATGAAAACTCAAAATAAAAATTTATTTTTCAAATTTGATCAATTTCGCATCTTTTGAAAAAAAAAATGTTTTTGATCCTAAATCATACCCATCAGTATGTAGAATACGAGGTTAAGAGGACTTAATGGGCCGACAAACGGTTTGTCGCCAGAAGTACTTAATGTACGGCCTGTACTCCCAAAAAAACGTAAGCTTCCCCATGAAAACTCAAAATAAAAATTTCTTTTTCACCTTTCATCAATTTCGCATTTTTTGATCTTAAATTATACCTACCAGTATGTAGAATACGAAGTTAAGAGGACGTAATGGGCCGACAAACGGTTTGTCGCCAGAAGTACTTAATGTACGGCCTGTACTCCCAAAAAACTTAAGCTTCCCCATGAAAACTCAAAATAAAAATTTCGTTTTCACATTTCATAAATTTCGCATTTTTTGATCTTAAATCATACCTACTAGTATGTAGAATACGAAGTTAAGAGGACGTAATGGGCCGACAAACGGTTTGTCGCCAGTGGTACTTAATGTACGGCCTGTACTCCCAAAAAACGTAAGCTTCCCCATGAAAACTCAAAATAAAAATTTATTTTTCAAATTTCATCAATTTCGCATCTTTTGAAAAAAAATGTTTTGATCCTAAATCATACCTATCAGTATGTAGAATACGAGGTTAAGAGGACTTAATGGGCCGACAAACGGTTTGACGCCAGCGGTACTCAATATACGACCTGTACTGCCAAAAAACGTAAGCTTCCTCACGAAAACTCAAAATAAAGACTTCTTTTTCACATTCATCAATAACGCATTTTTTGAAAAAAAAAAAAAAAAATATATATATATATATATATATATTTTGATCTTGAATGATACCTATCAGTATGTAGAATACGAGGTTAAGAGGACGTAGTGGGCCGACAAACCGTTTGACGCCATCAGTATATAATGTAAGGCCTGTACTGCTTAAATAAAATAAAAATTGAGTTTTTATTATAAAATCCCCAGTTTATCAAATTTGCTTATAACTAACTTCACATTTGACGGCACATCAGATAGGTGCAAATTTTATCATGAAAATTCAATTTTTCTTTTATTTTGGTAGTACAGGCCGTACATTAAGTACCGCAGGCGTCAAACCGTTTGCCGGTCCATTACGTCCTCTTAACCTCGTATTCTACATACTGGTAGGTATGATTTAGGGTCAAAAAAAATTAATCCAAAAAATGCGAAATTGATGAAATGTGCAAAAGAAGTTTTATTTTGAGTTTTCATGGGGAAGCTTACGTTTTTTGAGAGTTCAGGCCGTACATTAAGTACCACTGGCGACAAACCGTTTGTCGGCCCATTACGTCCTCCTAACCTCGTATTCTACATACTGGTAGGTATGAGTTAAGATCAAAAAAATTTTTTTCAAAAAATGCCAAATTGATGAAATGTGAAAAAGAAGTTTTTATTTTGAGTTTTCATGAGGAAGCTTAAGTTTTTCGTAAATTTAGACATGATTAACAGAATGAGCAGACGATTTACAATAAGAATTGGCCACCTCACTTTTTTTTTTGGCACAATAACGGTTGAGCAATTAAAACAAAAGTTAGTGTTTGGCGCACACCCCTAAACTTCAGACAGTTGTAGAGGAAAGGCTTGGCGAAGAAGGGGTCTGAAAAATTTGGCTCCTAGCTTGTATTACCAATGGGTACAGTATACTAGAAAATCAGGACTTTTAAAAAATATCGAAATAGAAAGTTTGGCTGTTCGCGTGAAATGACCCAAATACCTATCTGGTAACGCTTATTACCTGTCCTTACGGAACGGATAGTAATCGTAGATTAACCCTTTCAGTATTTTTGTACAGTCCACTGTACATGACCTTCTAACTTCGTTTTCCATAACCAGAACCGTTTTAGGGCCATAATTTGTGTTCACCAGCAACTACAACCCCCTAACATCGACGGTAGCGTGACTTTAAGTTCCACATAATGTAAACTAAAGCCTTTTTTGCTGATTAATTCCGTCCTCCACCCACCCGTCATGGAATTAACAGGTAAGCACCACAATTTTTGGTTTTTTTATGCAATATAAATACGATCCATCAGCTCTTTTATGCTTGGAATTGATTGAAGACGTCCTTTAGTTACTGTAGAAGCAAAAATCGAGTTGGTTATTTGCGAAATGAAGTTGTGCCAAGTGTTCAAACGTAGTGTACAGCAGGTTGTACAATAGCACCAGAGCGACGTGGATCGCTGCCACGCGTTCAAACGAAGTGTGCAGTAGGTTGTACAATAGCACCAGAGCGATGTGGATCGCGTGATGTTCTGAATCCAAAAATATGAGAATACCGTCGAGACTTCGGCGGGGAAAATGCCGATTTCGGGAACTAGACATTATTGGGAATGATTACGGGTGTAGATTTTGTCAAGCAGTACCCTGTGGATGTTGGAGATCGTTGGTTGGAAACAATTTTGGCACGATAATACCAAGAAACGACATCATAGGAGAGCTGTTTACGATGAATAAGCCGTTCATCAAATAAATTCGCGATTTTCGTGTACCTACCTAGGTACCTACTACCAGCCAGTTTTTGACATTTTATGTCTTTACTATGGCACATAAATGAAAAAGCGTCACGCGGGGGAGCGTCACACGGAGAGCGTTACGCGGAGGTTCCCTAATGATGCCACGATTCTGAAATTTGGTATGTAGCCCCTTGAGGGACTTCTGAACACAACTGACCGATCCCAGATCAGCTGAGTGGCTCTAGAATCCAGTTTCTTCCCTAATGATCCCACGATTCTGAGATTTGGTATGTGGGCCCTTGAGGGACTTCTGAACACAACTAACCGATCCCAGATCAGCTGAGTGGCTCTAGAATCCAGTTTTTTCCCTAATGATCCCACGATTCTGAGATTTGGTATGTGGGCCCTTGAGGGACTTCTGAACACAACTGACCGATCCCAGATCAGCTGAGTGGCTCTAGAATCCAGTTTTTTCTTTAATGATCCCACGATTCTGAGATTTGGTATGTGGGCCCTTGAAGGAACTTCTGAACACAACTGACCGATCGATTTTATCGACTGCCTATCCTAACCAAATAAATAACATTACGTATCTATCAGAATGGTGTGTATTAATCAATTTTTGTTATTAAAAGTAAAGTAAACAACCTGTGCAGGTTGGGACTTTTTGTCCAACTGCCTCAGTCATCAGCTGTCCTTCAAATTGAGGATCAGAATTAGTTCTGATGATTTCCCTTGAAGCTACTCATTGCCTCGCCCCCTTGAGTGGAGAGGGGTTAGCCGTACAGAAGCGTTAAAATTACTGGGACGTCTGACCCTTACCTGGGCGGTCACCTCCAAGTACTCAACATGCACGACGTTGCTTAACTTCGCTAATCGCATCTTTGTCTGGCAGCAGTTGTTGTGGTGTGATCGAGCAATACCAACTGCTCCAAAACCCAGCTCATTTGCTGAGTTCGCTGGTGCACTGCATGAGTCAGTAGATGGTAAAGAACAATGACAGTGCTCTAAATCCCCCATTTCTTCCCAGTGGGTGGAATGGGCTTCAGAGGTCATTGGGGCCAACGACTATTGCCATTTTCACACCGTTCGCCGGGTGGCTACGTTAGCCACCTTGGTGAGATGTTCAAGGAGTGGTCGTGGGACAGTAGACACCCTTTGCTGTGCCTGTCAGGGTAAAAATGAGAATCTTCATCATGTGATGCAGCATTGTCCTCGTACTCATCGATTGTGAAATTTTGCAGCATGCATAACTTTCGTTTCATTGCAACGCCTAACCCGTACGGCGAATAGTAAACAACCTCTCCATGTTGGGGCTTTTCGTCCAACTGCCTCTTGCTTCGTGGACAGCTGCCTTCCGAATGGAGGATCAGAATGCGTTCTGATGATACAAGTTGTCACCGTTCCGTTTCATTCCAAGGTCAGAACCGGTTCCACGGATCAGTTCATCCCTAGTAGCCACAAATTTACGTAATGGGAGCCGCTTTTTGTTTCTTTATTCGTTTTTGGTGGTCAGCAAATCATCTAAAATCACCGTAAAACTCATACCTACTCTTGAACTGGGGAACACTAGGCTTGATTTACCGCTTCCAATTTATGCACCATAACAAGAAGTGCAGCAAATACATAGACATGTGAGACTCATGAATGTATTATTCTAGCATCGTCGTCCTACCAATAACTAGTGAAGAGCAACTCTTGTAATTCCATGTTTGTGAAATGTAGCATAGGTAGGAAAACAAGTGAGATGAGTTAGATCTGTTTTTGGCTACGTGACTATAAGAGATATAAACCATGGTAACACTATGGGGAATTTCTATAGTAATATTTTACTTCTTATCAAGTTTATAGTTATCGTTATTGTTCAGCTGCCAAATCGTCCCCCACCGTTTGCACTTTGGTATTTTTGACAAATAAATTATCCGTGGTTCTTTTGACGTTCCTTATTTACTCAAATCAGTTCAGTTATTCCGCTACTTACTGATTCCGCCTTTGTTATTAATTTATTCAGTTTTGCTTACTACAAGAATGAATAATTCTTATAGGATCCAAACGGTAAAAGGTTTAAAATGAATTAAAAAAAAAAAATCTGGGGGCTATTCCAGAATGTTTCTGCCAGAACGGAATATTTCTACAGGTTGTCACCGTTCCGTTTCGTTCCGAGGGTAGAACCGGTTCCGCCGAACGGTTCATCCCTAGTAGCCACTTCCAGAGATCTGTGTTCCGGAATTTACGTAATGTGAGCCGATTTATGTTTCTTCTTTAGTTTTTGGTGGTCAACAAATCATGTAAAAACACCGTAAAAGTCTTACTTACTCAATAACTGGTTTGACGACAATAGCTTCGTTCTCAGTGCGCGTTCTACGAGTTCGGAACGGTTCTGGGCAAGCGCAGTAGAGTTTTGTGGTTCGCAGTGCCAGAACGCCCAGTTCCGAACGGTTCTGACAGTCCCCGTTTTTAACACAGAATGTGTTTTAGCCATGGACTAACTAGCCAAAAATGGAACGCGGGATGGGAACGAAATGTGTGACGGGAAGCGAGAGGTCGTGGGTTCGAATCCGGCCATGCCTGAAAAATTTTTTTTTTTTTTTTTTTTTTCGTGAGACGAAGGTTGTGGGTTCGAATCCCGGCCAGGCCTGAATTTTTTTTTTTTTTTTTTTTTTTTTTTTTTTTTTTTTTTTTTCGTGAGACGAAGGTCGTAGGTTCGAACCCGGCCAGGCCTGATTTTTTTTTTTTTTTTTTTTTTTTTTTTTTTTTTTTTTTTTTTTTTTTTTTTTTTTTTTTTTTTTTTTTTGTGAGACGAAGGTTGTGGGTTTGAATCCCAGCCAGGCTTGATTTTTTAACAACGCAATTTTCGTAGTTTCATACTATAACTATATAAATTGATGTTATAAATGAATAGTAAACAATGACGCTTGTTTGGTTGTCACTTGGTTGCGCGACAACGCAAACACATTCTGTGTTTCAATAATTTCGTCCGAAGTATGTAAATAGAGGTAACCGGGGGTCCAGGGGGCTTGCCCCCTGGCTAGGCGCGGAGCGCCGAGTTTTTTTTTTTTTTGGAACTGTGAGAACTCGAACGCAAGGACGTAGTTAACGCATGCGCATTTCACTATTTTTAGGATCTCGTGGAATAAACAACTTTCTTCTTCATTCTTCTTCATTCAACAACTTTATTCTCGTTTTATTTCGCTCGCTTTATTTCGCTTCATCGATCATAATAACTTAATTTCAGCTTCATTGATTATAACTAGTCTCTATTCGTTAGCAAACTATTCTAAATAATTCGAAATGTCAACTAGCTCGTCAAGTTCAGATAGTGATAATTTCGACGGTGTTCCGTGGTTTGTAGACGATGAGGACGAGATCAAAGTTACAGTTGGAGTTGGAATTATTTTGAGAAAATTGTGCCAAGGTTTGACGACGAAGAGTTCGTTTACCATTTTCGAATAAGCCGTGGGCTCGCGGAAGAGTTTGCCCACCCTTTTCAGGCCAGCACCCTCTACCATTACCACTTCGGTCCTTATGGCATGGTCGGTATGGCAAAAAAAAAGTTCCAGTCATGCAGCATGATCGTACGAGCGAATTCTCGTAAATTATCTTAGTACCTATATTACGTTAGGTACATAGTTTTGAAATTAGAACACTTTGAAATTGTAATAATAAGTGTGGAATATATATATATATTTTTTTTATAGCCGGTTTTTTAATAATTGCAATAGTTTAGTAATATAGGCATCAAGAATTATATACACGGGCACTAAAAATATTCGAAAAGGGAGCATTGGAAGGTAACACGAGTTGAGTGAGGTAACAAACAACACAGGTTATTCCACTTCCAAGTTCTCCGATATCGTTCACAGTGCAGAACGCGGTTCCACAAGTTCCGGAACACCCCGGGATTTTCCGTCCCAGTTCTGATGAGTTCGAGAACTGTCAGAACGCACACTGAGAACGTGTTGTGTTCCGGTTCAGCCTTCACCAAATTTACATTACGGGTTACGTTACTTTTCTTGGACGGAGCTCCGAGTTCTGGAAATTTACGTAGTGTTACCTCCATGCAGCCACCTCCATGCCGGCCACTAGTCATGGAGGAAGGGAAGGAGTTGGAAGAAGCCAAAGACAAGATAAGGTATCACTCCTTGGTGGGTGACGTCACTGATAGTGGTTCACTAACACTTGACGGACTCCCACCAAGGAGTGATACTGACTGCGCCAATATGTAGTGTGCTATGCTGGATAGAGAATTAACAGCATACACCAAACATCAAAGTTGGGAACAGGGTTCACAAAACTACAAGTTTTTTCTGGTGAAAATATGGAACTCTATTAACCGTTCTACAACTGGAATACGAATGCCCCACGTCGCGCTACAATTTCCCGGCATCAGGCATTCCCCTCCTCCTTCCATATTTTCCTGACCCACTTAAATTAGCCGAAATCATCATCATCGGAAAGGGAGTCCGTCAAGTGTCAGTGAACCACTATCAGTGACGTCACCCACCAAGGAGTGATACCTTATCTTGTCTTTGGCTTCTTCCCTTCCTCCATGACTAGTGGCCAGCATGGAGGTGGCTGCATGGAGGTAACAGTAGCAAGCGGCTTGCTTTTGTTTTCGCTCATTAGTTGTCGGTGTTCATCATTTCACTTAACAAATCATACAGTCTCGTATGGTGAGCTTTCACTGAATGCAAAATCTTTGGTAATTGTTTACAATATATGGCGCCACCTCCAATCGTTTTGATACTAACATATATTGTAGTGGAAAGGTATAGAAATATAAAGAGATAGTATTTGAATGCCGGAAGCATGTTTGAGCCCGTGAAAGATAAGCAGAGATATCATACACTTCATTCTGATCTACATGTCTGACTAATCTGTATTTTTACTAAGGGATTGACTACTTGATGTTATGTAATTTTGAGATGCGAGCTTGCGAGCATCCAGACCACCAACCTATACACAGCATTCTGCATTCTTGGTGGTCTGGATGCTCGCAAGCTCGCATCTCAAAATTACATAACATCAAGTAGTCAATCCCTTAGTAAAAATACAGATTAGTCGGACATGTAGGTCAGAATGAAGTGTAACATGTTTCCGGCATTCAAATACTATCTCTTTATATTTCTATACCTTTCCACTCCAATATATCGCACCCCGGCAAGAAAAGTGACTCTTTTAAAAAACCTCACTTTCCCTGAAAGCCAAAAAACCGAAATCAGTAATACAATAATGATGATTACATCCAAACGCAACCAATTTTTGCATCCACTTGGGACTGCCATTTTAACTTATTGTACGGAAGAAGCAATTCAGATAACAGATATCTTAATAATTGTTTTGTTAATGTCATCAGGAATTGATTATTCTGCCAAAAAAGGCGAATTTCGTAGATGTGTCACTTTTCTTGCCGGAATAGTTCAAAAGGTGCTAGTAAATTGAATTGTAACTAGCTATGCAAAACGACACTTCCATTTTTTTAAATTGAAAAAAAGGGTGTGAAACAACAAAAAGCTTGTTGTAACAGCAACATTTTAATAGAACAGAAGGAACAGTGAACCTCAATAACAGCACTTGAAAGAGTTTAGACACTTTTGGGTGGCACTTGATTAGGTACTTAGTCTTACAATTTCCTAGTTAAATGTCATTGTTCTCAAATTAAACAAATTCAGTCTGCAAAGAAGTACACGCATTTAAGAAAAAATGGTTCATAAAACCAAGGAACATTTAATTTAAAAAAAAAAAAAAAGTTTTTTTCTGAAGAGATTACAATGGTTTATTAAAGGATAATAAACCAAAAGAAATAGGTAGGACCAACAACTGACTGTAGAAACTAATTAAAAAGAGTTTGGCACGAAGTAGTGTTGTGCCATTAGAGCTAAGACTAAGAAATTCGGAGTCACATATAAGTCATTTGCAGTCAGTTAAATAAGGCGCGATAGTACGATTCATAAAATTAAGGAATCAGGTTGTCAGCTATCAAATCATTAATATCTGATTTCTTACCATCTGCTAGTGGTATCTTGCTTGAGTAAGCAGGGGAAAGACGTAAGATGGGACGAAGAAGCTCGCCTTGAAGAGGCTTGAGTATTTTTGACAACCACTTCCGAAAATTCATCTTTGGAACCAGATTTAAGAAACAAAACCCCTTGAGTCGATTTTTGAGCCTTCATAACCCTTACTTCTGTGGTTTTAATTGACTTTCCATCAACGGTTTCACTATAATTAGTTCCAGTTTGCTTGCGCCAAACCCTTGAGATCATAAAACTGGGAAAATTTTTCTCGAAGTGTCACTTTTCTTGCTGGGAGTTGGCCCAAAACAGGTGCGAGGAAAACTGACACTAGCTACTTCGCCAGTGTTGTTACTACAGCCAAAATAACTGTTTCCTCTTGTAGATATCAGTCTGGAGCACACAATGAAAGTGCTAACCCAAAACCGGATTTTTTGAGAAGTGTCACTTTTCTTGCCGGGATGTTAGTATCAAAACGATTGGAGGTGGCGCCATATATTGTATACAATTACCAAATCTTTAATATTTAAAACACATTGTCACCAACCCCATGTCATACCTAATATAAATGTAGCATACATATGTCATCATCCTGTGTAAATGTACCCATTTCACCCCCACCGATCTCCTTAAATACGTTCACAAAAAGGAAAAAAAATCTGTCCCCCAATGCCATTAAATTTTCCCAAGCTAATTTCTCCGTGAATCCACAAAACACCCACATAACCAAATGTTAATTTTTTTTTTTAATTTTTCTCTTTTTTTATTTTTCTTCTTAATCCCCTTTTTCAAAAAAATCTGAATTTCGGCGTTTTGTTTGTGTGTTGTAGGAAGACGTTCGGATCGCGGAGGGAGCCGCAGATAAGCCCCTAAACCACCAATCAAAAAAAAGCTTTCTTCCCCTGAAATCTTTTTTATTGGGCCTCTAAAATTTATTGGGACAATTTATTGGTATAACTTACGTAAACAAAATAATTCTAGAAGCGCTCCCAGCTTTTTACTTTTGTTTATTTTTGTTTATCTTCTTCCTTAAATACAAGAGAAACCTTTAGCACGTTTTTTGTATGGTGAATTTTCTGTTACTATTTTTCAATTTATATTCATTTTATCCTTTCTTTTTCACATTGTGTGGACTCCTCGTTTTTTCGCACTCAAAAAAAGTGTATTGTGTAAAACTTCAATTTTTTCATGAGGAATTTATAAGAAATATGGATACATATATATTGGATGTATGGATGGTGTTCTATTATTTATGTTGACAAATCATACCCGAGGTACAAAATACATCTTAATTATAGCATGATTGAATTAGTATTTGGTATACAAACTCATTATATTGTGTAACGAGAAATAATTTTTTCATGTGGAATTATTTCTGTGGAATCTTAGCATTGTAGCGTTGAATACAGAAAATATATTGTGTAATTTTTACGTTGTCCTCGATTTTTGAAATTCCCCTGGTTGATGACGTAATGTGCAGGCTTGCTGCGAAACCAGTAAAAGCTTTGGGTTGGGAAATGTCAGGGAATTTTGCAAAAAGCACAAAATGTCAGGGAATTTTTTTAATGAAAACTTGGTGTAATAATTTGAACCGTTTTTGAGTATATTTAACTCCTAAACAATCGAACTTCGACAGTCTACTTTATCATACTACATATTTTTTCATAGGTGGGCTATCCGAATGTCAAAAATAATTATCAAGAGTGGTATTAAACTGTTGATAGAGTAACGCCGTGTCCTACGTGGACGACCAAAGAGCGTGACCGAGTGACCTCAAGTCGCTCGCGTGCGCCGCTATAGTGTCCACAGTAGGGTAACCTGTTGTACCCAGGGCCACTTTTTCTTCAATTCTTAATTTGAGTATCAAAGTACCCATTTATCGTTGAAGTTTACAATTTATCGTTGAAGCGACTCCTTAATAACAATTCTCATTGGCTTAATCATTCATCAAGACGCAATTTTTTGTACAGCAGCATGTTTTTCAAAAAATGGGAAAGTGGCCCTGGGTACAACACCCCGTTGTACTCAGGGCCAGAGGGTGTTGAACCCAGGGCCACCACAGTTGATCTTTAAAATTAGAAGAAAATGTGTCAATAACTCAAATAGCCGCTTGATTTATACCTTAAAATGACAAATTTAATATCACATTGATTATATTACAGAAGATCCTCCTTAAATTTTGAGATTTCTTAAAATAACTTTGCAGGTCCTAAATCAAAATCACATAGGTATTTAAAACTCAGCCTGACTTAAGGATGAATAGATTTTGATTATAGTTTATACAAAACCATAAAATTGAAATCTTAGGGCTATTGATTGGTCAAAATCACATCCAACCACGATTGAAATCCAAGATCTTATTAGTCACAACTTAGAGACAACTAGAATATGCTTATTCATACAAAGGCATTGTGATGTTAAGATATAGGGAATTCTCAAATTAATGTCCTATGTAACTAGCTCACAATCACATAAAATCGCAGCTTGACTTGGGAACGACAAGAATAGGACTACATAGAAATTTTAGAGAGCTAAAAAGCTCGGTCCTTAGTTAAGATAACCAGAGAGCGCACTTCAGTTTTATCTTCTTAACTTCTACGGTTTAGGTACCTATAATTTTCAATAATGAACCTTTGTAATCAAACAGAATATGGCGATAAATTTGTGGACTGCTCTTGGAATGGAGCCAAAAAAACGGGGTAATTCGCCTGCATTTTATAATAACGGAAATGAAAATACAAACATACGAAATGAATGGAACCCTGAGAGTGGTCACATGGTCTACCGAAAAAACGTAAATCACATTACGTTCAAACCTTGGAAGTTGAAAAAAAAAAACTTCATTTGCCCCTTCTTTGAAAAACTGGATCTTAAAATACCTGGAAATGGAACCTTAAAAAATTGGAAGATGTTCTTCAGATGCCGAAAAAAACTTTTTTGTGGTCACGATTATGATCATAGTTAACTTCCCCGTCACCACTTTGAATTTTTTGATCTGTCACTATAGAGTAGAACGCGCAATATTATGGGCCTCAGCTGCTTTATTTTAGCTTGTTCCTGCTAACACTTCATGCACAGCAGCAACTATTGTAGCTTCAGAGGGGGGCGGTTTTTTTATGCCCACAGAACTTGGTGGCTTCTGAAAAAGAATCGTTTACTTGCAGTAATAACGAAATTGACCGGATTGGGTTAATTTTATACTCCTAATCTCATTTTATTACAATATTGTTTCAGATATTGTACCCAGGGCCACCACCTCATGTTGTACCCAGGGCCGGCCCTGGGTACAAAGAATTATCAAAAATTATAAACTTGCATATCTGCTATAATTCTTGATTAAATTCTATAAAGCCATTCAGAACTCTTTAATAAGATGTTAACCATATAGAAGTACCATAGAAACGTGAATATTTTTTCTTACCTTGTTCACTTGCACCTCAAAAACACTCCAACTTTTTATAGCAGAGCTCAAGAACACCATACAAAAACTTTTGACAGCCCTCACGAGTCAGCACCTGTTATCATGGATATTTGATATGGAATTTTTACATGTGCCTGGAAAAGGCTATGCAGCATGGTAGACACATCACTGTTATGATCTTTTTTTCTGCTTCAACTTTTGATCGGCCCTGGGTACACCTGGTTACCCTACGCGTCTAGAATCCTTGCGAGGTTACCTTTGCTTCGTGCTAAGTGTAAAATTTGTTTCTATTTTTGCGATATTATGAACAACTCATTTCTTTCTAATAATGCAGCAATGCTTTATTACTTGGCGAAAAAAGAATTGGCATCAAATGCCCCCCCAACTCTGGGAGCATGTTTTACAATTATAAACATTTTAGCGGTCATATCCTGCTAAGCAAGTGTTGGGGAACTTGGAGAAATGGATATTTAATTTTAATCTTTCCAGTTCGAGAATGAGCGTGGAATGTACATTCGGCATTATAACATCCAAATTCCGAGTTTTATTGAAGCCTATAGAGACCTGCGTTGAACATGCTGTGTGCATTGTTGAAGCGATTACATTATTACACAACATTATAGCATTTACAAGTCAAATTAACCTTTTTACAAGTCAATTTAACCTTTTTACAAGTCAAATTAACCTTTTTACAAATCAAAATAACCCTTTTACAAATCAAAATAACCCTTTTTACAAATCAAAATAACCCTCCTTGAGCAATGAGCAAAAATCATTAAAGGGTGCAAAGAAAAGAAACTGAATACATTGAATACGACAAAGTAGGTATAATAATAAATAATTAAAAAATATCAATTTTCCAACAATAAATATATCAAAATGTTCCATAAAAAACCATAAAAAAAATCAGGTAGGAGGTAGGAAGGCAATGAGGTCAATCAATATATAGAGTTCCGAAAGTATGTAGGTTGAGCAATATAAGTCCTATGAGTGAGGATATGAAAATTACTTGAAGATCACAGTGAGAAGGAATACTGGGGTAGGTATTCATGAAGATCACACTGAGAAGGAATACTGGTGTAGAAATTCATGAAAAAGGAATGCCAGTTAAACCCGTACTCTTCCACGATTAACCCCATTTCTTTGCCCTTCAACGATTTTCGCGCATTGCTCAAGGAGGGTTATTTTGATTTGTAAAAAGGTTAAATTGACTTGAAAAAAGGTTAATTTGACTTGTAAAAAGGTTAATTTGACTTGTAAATGCTATATAATGGACGGAGAAGGTGTACCGGCAGAGGAAGCAGACGAATTTAGAAATAACCCTGATTCCCAGACTAGCCTAAATTTACAGAATTTCCGACCTTCCCGCAATAATGATAGGTGCTCAGCTTCTGCAATTCAAATCAGGAAAATATTTAGTGAATATTTTATGCAAAGAGATTAAAACTATACCTAGCACTGTAAATAGATTTGTTGAATAAATCAATCAAATAAATTATATTTTCTTCTATTACACCTAACCTAATACCTACCTAAATAAATTATTCCTATCTAATTATTCTACTTAATTGGTGCTAGCAACACAGGCCATGTTTTTACCTTTTTACCAGCTTATTTTAATAATAAAAGTTCATAATAAGAAGTAAATAATACCACTTACTTGGCAACTTCAATAGATTCGCGACCTCTTCCCACGACGCTTCTACCAAAAATCTGTTTTTATTAAATATTTTATTGTTTTATTTTTATTCTGTTTTTATTTTAGTCAATTCCAGGGAAAAAATTAAGGATTACGGGAACACAAACAAAACTTGAAAACACAAATGTAACCTCCCGGTAGAGCGACCACGCAAGCGCGCGACCTCAGCCCGAATTGCGACACCTCGTTTGGTTTACCTTGTTTGAAATCTGCTGGTCGCTCGCTCGCTCGCGCTCTTTGGTCGTCCACGTACGACACGGAATAACACGCAGATACATTGTGACATCGATATGTCTTTGGCTCTTAGTTACCACAACATAGTTGCAAACCATGAGTGGGAAAAATCAACTGAATAGGGAGCATACAAAGCAGAGTTGTGGACTGATCCATTGAGAGTCCCAACAACTAGTTTGTATAAAAATCTAAGACTTAGTGAATCTTAGAAATCTGGGAGTGGTCGTAATCAAATCGGAGCTGAAAAAAAAAGTCCAGTCATGCAGACCCCATGAGCGAACTTTTGAAGAATTGTTCGACATTTCAGTCGCTATTGATCGTGTAGAGAAATTTTAGTTTATGATTTTGATAGACAAACATGGAATCAAATTATTAAAAATAATTAGGAGGTACTCATACTTTATTATTATTAAACTAATCTTGTAGATATAAAGACAACTGTAGGTAAATATTCATAGATTTCGATGTCCAATGTGGTCAGTATTGAAGGCCGAGTGGAGGGAGAGGCCTTGAGATTAACGTTACTGACGGCCGAGCGGAGCGAGGCCTTGGGTCTGCGAGCTAATACGTACATTTCATAATTTCATGGCTGATATTTTCCAAGCCGCAGTCAGTATTAAAGCTACATCAAGTCCTGAAACAGTTGAGCGTAAAACATTAAAGAGAGCGACTGAGAGAATCGGAGGACGGAATATTTCACAGAGTAAACTCATCAGTTGTGATTACTTTTTTTTTCTTTTTTTTTTTTTTTTTTTTTTTTTTTTTTTAAACAAGCACCTACTACCTACGTTTTAAACAGCATGGTTCTAGGATTGGTTATACAGGGATACTTCCATAAGAGTAGTTCAATCTGAATTTGGACAATGTTTCATGCAAATATTACCGATTTTTACAACTAGCGAACGGCATTATTTTGATTTTTGACTGGTTTTTTTCAAAACTTGATACATATTCTTATAGGAAATTTTACGCTGATTCCGACTATACCACATGTTAGTATGCTGAAAAAAATTATTTCGCACGACAAATCGCAAAAAACAGGCTATTTTGAAATTTTTGACTACATTTTTGAAAATTTCAACCCGAGGGTGTAATCCGATCATGCTGGCCAACGAACTTGAACTTTCGTTTTGTGTCCTTAACATTTTAAAATTTGTTTGAAGTTTCTAGCACAATTCTACGGACTATTTACATCGTAATTTCTTCATTTCTCCGTTCTTTCTTCCAATCCCGTGTTTTTCCTCTCCCCCAATGTCTGCTCTATCGAATGGCTATTTTTTAAAATCGAATGCGTTGATTAGTTTTAAGAAAATCGAAGAAAAGGAAACCAAGATCTGTCGCTTGTAGTAGCCACCAAAATCGTTAGTAGTAGCCACTGTAAGGGACCAGTGGTTGCCACCCCCTGGCTACTACTGGAAATACTCATTTTTCAGGAAAACCAATTATATCACTGTGATACTGATGAAAATCTAGCTTATTTTTATGTTGAATATGAAAAAACACGAAAATTCAGTAGTGGCCACGTCATGGCTACTATAGAAATTTGCTAGGTTTTCAAGAACTGGTAGTAGCCACCAAAATCTTTATTAGTAGCCACTGTTAGGGACCAGCAGTAGCCACCTCCTGGCTACTACTGGAACCTCTCATTTTTCAGAGAAACTAATTACATCACTGTGATCCTGATGAAAATCTAGCTTATTTTCATGTTTATTGTGAAAAAAACACGAAAACTCAGTAGTGGCCACATCATGGCTACTACAGAAATTTGCTAGGTTTTCAAGAACTGGTAGTAGCCACCCCACAAATATGACCCTAATTGTCTAAAATCCTACGTGAAACAACTTGAAATACATCAAGAAATCACCAAAGAACGTGAATAAAACGAAACTATCTCAAAAAGTCCTAGAATGAAGTGAAATATTGAGGTAAACAAGGACTACGTCCTTAAACAAAACCGTTGGTGAGGAGCTCATCTGATCAACTGGCAGTCCATCTGGGTTATAAGGCGTGTTGTTAATCACACTGGTTCCTTGATTATGGCGAGAACGGTTGGAATGCGCAGCTGAAATCTCCTGCTTAAAATGGTGCTAATGTCAAATGTCTTGATGGTGCCAAATCCTTATTTTTCAAATCTAAAGTTCATGGGTGGCTACTACTGGCAGGGGTGGCTACTATCGGTGCCTCCACCCTATCGTCTGAAATGACACATACATATATACATACATACATTAAAAAATGCGTTAAACTTCAGAATATGATTCAGAACAGCCTGAAACGGATTTCTGCATAAAATGTTTTCAAAAATTCACATTCGACAAATTTTGAGGCGAGAGCAATAGCTTAATTTTCTTCAAAAATGAAGAAACACACATGCCCTGTTGTCAAAATTAATTTTCTTCAAAATTCGCTAAAACTGATTTTTTAGAATTTTTGGAGACACTGGAAATTGCAAATTTGAATTTGTCGATTCAAATTTGCAAACGCCAACGAAGTCTTTTGCCAAGAAGAACGAATTTTTTTAAGCCGTATCTAAAGAGAGTTTATGGGAAGGGAATACACCCTATATATAAATGACGTTAAAATCTAGGATTGTATTCTTTGATGTACGAGATAGATGTAGGGGGTCCCAGCCCCCTTCCTCCTCCCAATTTTCAAATATAAGATTTCTCTTCTGATCTTATACGACTGACAAAAATGATTATCAAGAGTTGTGGTTAAACTGTTCAAAAGTAACAACGCTACACGCACCTAAAAAGTGAATGGATATGTCATTGGCTTCCCTGGTAACTACATCGCCTATAGTAAACCATTTGTGAGAAAAATCAACTGAGCATTGAACTAGGGATAAAAAACCCAGCAGGAGTGTGGATTGATCCAGTAAGAGTCCCAAAACTAGTTTGTATACATAAGCTTAGGAGGGTTATAAGGAGGCGGAAATTGGCCCTTTGGAATGTGGAGTCATGTGTTATAAATTCACAGAGCAGCTTTCCAACAAACGATTTTCGTGGGATGGGAAATGAGGAAGTTTCTCTGGCAACGATTGGTAGTAGGTGAAAAAAGGGTGACATTTTTTGCTGTCAGAAGAAAATTTTGAATTATCCGCAGAGGTAAGAAGGAAAAAATATACTTCAACAAATTACGTATTGAGAGATCATAAAATATTAAATAAAAAGTCTTGCAGCATGATCGTATGGGTGAATTTTCGTAAATTTATGATATTTGAACACTGAGGGCAATGTTAATAATAAGTAGACTAGTAGACTAGAGAGTAGTAAATTGTTAAATATAAGTAGACTACATATAAGTAGTCTGTTTTTTTTTTTTTTTTTTCCTTCAAATTATACAATTTTTGTTTTAGAAGCATTAAAGGTACAATAAAATGACGAGAAAAAAATTGAATATTATATTTTTTGTCAGGGGAATCTGAAGTTCGGTCAGGGAAATCAAAGGGGGCCACCCTATTTCAAAATTCCATGCATGGAGAGGCATCTTCTTGACCTCTCTCACATTGTTTTACCCTGGAAAAATCAAAATTTGGTATTTTTCCAAGTTAGAAAGGCTTAAATGTCACTAGGCTGTCCTGACCGGAACCCTGTCTCATATTCACACCCATTAATGGCTTTCATTTCTCTGTTTAAGGGTTTTGAGAGATATATACTTTGAAATTACCCTGATGAAATTTCAGTAAAATTTGAATTGATTGAGGTATATTTTCCTCAAATGAAAAAACTCGCCTAGTTTTACTTTCTTTTTTTTTTTTTAACACAGAATGTGTTTTAGCCATGGACTAACTAGCCGAAAATGGAACGCGGGATGGTAACGAAATGTGTGACGGTGATGATTTTCACGTACAACCGAGCCGTTGGTAGGGAAATGGAACTTCCGCAATTTTAATCGCACAGAAATCGTTCACCATTCGTTGGAAAGCTCCTGATTTATCAACCATATTATGTTAACTACTGCGAAGTGCGTGGCCATCAACCTGAGTTATGAGCATGGTTATTTGAATCAATTGTTTACACACAGATGATCATTCTCAATAATTGATATTGTCAACATGATTGCAACCGCTTGTAAATTTTCTTATGATTTTCACTACAACCAAGCCGTTGGTAGGGAAATGGAACTTCCGCAATTTTAATCGCACAGAAATCGTTCACCATTCGTTGGAAAGCTCCTGATTTATCCAACCATATTATGTTAACTACTGCGAAGTGCGTGGCCATCAACCTGAGTTATGAGCATGGTTATTTGAATCAATTGTTTACACACAGATGATCATTCTCAGTAATTGATATTGTCAACATGATTGCAACCGCTTGTAAATTTTCTTATGATTTTCACGTACAACCGAGCCGTTGGTAGGGAAATGGAACTTCCGCAATTTTAATCGCACAGAAATCGTTCACCATTCGTTGGAAAGCTCTCAATTTATATAGTATTTTTCTTGTAGTTACATATTTATTTATATAATATTTATAGGGTTTTAGACCAAATTAAATGTCTAACAATTATTTATTTTATTATTGCCAAATATTGTTATTATTCACGTGCAACCAAGCCGTATGTAAGGAAATAGAATCATCGCAAAAACACATTCTGTGTTCCTATGATTTCATACAGAGTATGGAAAAAGAAATAAACCGGGGGTGCAGGGGGGCGGAGCCCCCCGCCGAGGCGCAAAGCGCCGAGTTTTTCCAAGTTAGAAAGGCTTAAATGTCACTAGGCTGTCCTGACCGGAACCCTGTCTCATATTCACACCCATTAATGGCTTTCATTTCTCAAATTTTCATTTCTCTGTTTAAGGGTTTTGAGAGATATATACTTTGAAATTACCCTGATGAAATTTTAGTAAAATTTGAATTGATTGAGGTATATTTTCCTCAAATGAAAGAACTCGCCTAGTTTTACTTTCTTTTGCATTAGGCTGTTCTGCCTGGAACCCTATCTCATATTTACACTCAAAATTTTCGAGGGAGATACATCCTTCTAATATACCCTAATGCAATTTTATCAAAATTTGAATTGATTGAAGAATATTTTCCTCAAGTGAAAGGTTCGCCCCATTGATTTTCGGACACTAGCCTGCCCGTTTTGGAATTACTGCCTGAAGTGTTGCAGATGACAAATTTTCATTTTCTCTGTTGGTATCATTGAAGCTAACCTCTGCCAACATTCCACGCCACCCACATATCGGTTGTAGTTTATCAGCTAACAACAGGTGGTGGAGGTAAGTTAAGAAAAAAAAAAAGCCACAGTTCCTTTGAGCCTGACGGCTAAAATTAAAAAACATGAATATGCTTTAGCCGTACACGACTCACTCCTCGTCGATTCTCTGAACCCGACCCCCCATCGGCCTCTGAACTCTGTTTATCATTCAAAACAAAAAAATGCTTTAGCTCCTCGCTCTCACTTTATTATAGAAATGATCACGACCATTGAGCTCTTGTGAGATGATGATCTCCTAATAGAAACTCGCGAGTAAACATTCACTTTATTATAGAAATGATCACGACGATTGAGCTCTTGTGAGATGATGATCTCCTAATAGAAACTCGCGAGTAAACATTCACTTTATTATAGAAAGAGGCTAAAGAGGCTACATACGAAATTACAGCTTCCTATAGTGTAAAGTATAGAAATTACCTATTAAAATAATTTAACCACCGCTTCACAAATCTAACCGTTCTCGCAATATTCGGATCACCTGCTATGAATCACATAATCGAAACACCAGCTCAATGAAATCATCAGAAATTAACAAGCGGTTGCAATCATGTTCACAATATCAATAATTGAGAATGATCACCTGTGTGTAAACAATTATTCATATAACCATGCTCATAACTCAGCTTGTTGGCCACGCACTTCGCAGTAGTTAATGTAGTATGGTTGGATAAATCGAGAGCTTTCGAACGAATGGTCAACGAATTTTGTGGGATGAAAAACGACGAAGTATCATATCCCTAGCAACGACTCGGTTGTAAGCGGAAATCATCACAATTATTGGCGCTACTTTCGTTGCACTCTCGTGGGACATTTTTCGGTAGTTAGGTCACGGCTAAAGCATATTCATGCTAAAAGCCTGTCCTGTTTGGCTGGTGCCGGTGTATGATTGTCCTCCAGTAATTATATTTGTACAAGTACTTATATTGAAGGCAAACAAATGTACTTCTGACTTTAAGTCATTACAGATCTGTTGACCACAAACTTATAAAACCTCTCAACTTTCACTAGGGTGTCCTGTCATGTACTCGTAAAAACAGCCTCTTGACTTTTCACAAGTATATACTCTTCAGCCATGATCTCCTATTAATTAGTCACACATATAACACCAGAAACCACAAAAAATCTATAACCATATTGGCTACAACAGTAGACTGACAAGAAGCACAGTCAAATCTCATGCAATAAGTGACATGAGGGATTTTCTCTCATCTAACCCTTCTAAACCTCAAACAATACCATATTGTAGTACCCCCAAAATGAGCACATAACATGGAAATAAATACGTGATCTGGGATTTTATGCTGAAAAATAGTTTTGGGGTGTGAGCAATGCGCTTGTGTCACCTTTCGCGTGTAATGAATCCATCGCCAATGGCCTTAAAATCACCTTCCTGGTGAGTAGGCAGTGCTGTGGTTCAAATATAAAGCAATAGGATTGTCTGGAAATTGAGACTGAGAAATGCCGCCAGTGCTCGAGACGTTCAAAAGCATACAGTCGGACCCCGCACTACCAAGCCCATCCTCAATTCAGCAGTTAATTACAGTAATTGAATGAATATCATACAAAGTCCTCTGTTGATGACTTTGTTAAATAAACATTTCTTGATTCTCTGTGGATGAACGGTTAACCTATGGTGCAGGAGATCCTGGGTTCGAGCCCCACTCAGAACAAAAATTTTGCATTGTATCCCATTCTGGTAACTTTTAATCGTATTTTCGATATATTTGTTCAACTAATCTAAATTTACTAAAAGGATGTATTTAGGATATTTTTTTATTTTTTGAGATGCGAGCATCCAGATCACCTAACTACACATAATTCTGATTTAGTTGTCCAACTAATCTATAGCATTTCCAAGTCAAATTCAACCTTTTCCAAGACAAATCCAACCTTTTCCAACTCAAATTCAACCTTTTCCAAGTCAAATTCAACATTTTCACCATTATTAGGGAAATGACAAAAAATACGCACGATCCCTAAATGTAGTACCAAATGCTTGTCTGTGATTGGGGACTGGGCTGAAAACAGTAATCCAAACGCAGTAGGTAGGTACCTATACATAAAACAAAATCATGTTTTATTAAAAGTCCAGTCATGCAGCATGACCCCATGAGCGAATTTTTGAAGAATATTACCGATTTTTACAACCAGCGAACGGCATTATTTCGATTTTTGACTGATTTTTCAACTTTGAAATTTTTGAAAACTTGATACATATTCTTATAGGAAATTTTACGCTGATTCCGAATATACCACATGTTCGTATGCTGAAAAAATTATTTCGCACGACAAATCGCAAAAAACAGGCTATTTTGAAATTTTTTACTACATTTTTGAAAATTTCAACCCGAAGATGTAATCCGATCAAGCTGGCCAACGAACTTGAACTTTCGTTTTGTGCCCTTCACATTTTAAAATTTGTTTGCAGTTTCTAGCACAATTCTACGGACAGTTATCGTCTGGAATGACACATACATACATACATACATATATACATACATACATACATATAATACATTAAAGACAGCGTTAAACTTCAGAATCTGATTCTAGAACCAGCCTGAAACGGATTTCAACATATGTATCATGTTTTTCAAAAATTCACATTCTACGAATATTGATTCGTGAGCAATAGCTTAATTTTCTTCAAAACGCTCAAGAAATTAACAAAAAAAGTCCAGTCATGCAATCATGTTCACAATATCGAATTATTGGAGGAATCTTCGACATTTCAGTCGCTATTGATCGTGTAAACAAATTTTAGTTTATGATTTTGATAGACAAACATGGAATCATAACTCAGTTTAATTAGGAGGTACGCATACTTCGCCGTAGTTAACATAATCTTGTTGGATTAAAGACGAATGTAGCTAAATATCGAACGAATTCGATGTCCACTATGGTCAGTATTGTGGGCAGTTGAAATCTTAACAGTATCCTATCATAACATCATCAAATTTTGACATAAAGTTGGTTAAAATTGGTATAAAATTGATTATACAGGGATACTTCCATAAGAGTAGTTCAATCTGAATTTGGACAATGTTTCATGCAAATATTACCGATTTTTACAACTAGCGAACGGCATTATTTCGATTTTTGAAGGATTTTTCAACTTTGAAATTTTTGAAAACTTGATACATATTCTTATAGGAAATTTTACGCTGATTCCGAATATACCACATGTCACTATGCTGAAAAAATTATTTCGCACAGGAAATCGCAAAAAACAGGCTATTTTGAAACATTTGACTACATTTTTGAAAATTTCAACCGAAGATGTAATCCGATCATGAACTTTCGTTTTGTGCCCTTAACATTTTAAAATTTGTTTGAAGTTTCTAGCACAATTCTACGGACAGTTATCGTCTGGAATGACACATACATACATACATACATACATATATACATACATACATACATATATACATACATAAAAAAAGCGTTAAACTTCAGAATATGATTCAGAATAGCCTGAAACGGATTTCTGCATAATTTTTTTTCAAAAATTCACATTCTACAAATTTTGAGGCGAGAGCAATAGCTTAATTTTCTTCAAAAATTCGCTAAAGAAATTAACAAAAAACCGTATTCGCCTACCCTCAACCCGGTGGAACATGCGTTCTCGAAAATAAAAACCGCTGCTCGTGGTATTCTGAGTGAGCCACGCCAAACTCATGATCTGTGCGATGTGATTCCACGGGCTGTGTCATCAATTACAGCTACAGATCGTACTAACTATTTTATGGATATGATGCTCCTGCTCCCTCAAGCGCCAGTTGGACAGCCTCTCCACTGATGTCATATTTTTTGTCAATTTATCACAAGTACCTACTCGTATTTCACAAATGTACCTACCTGTACATTTTTTTAAGTTAAAAAAAAAAAAAAAAAAAATCAAAGATAGACTTTCTACAAGTAAGATTTTTAATTTTTAGACTTTTAAAATATTAATTATGTAAAGAAGAGAGAAGAGTTTTTCTTTCAAAGAAATGTTGATTTTTTAAAATTATATTTTTTTATTGATTTCTCTTTTAATAAAACATGATTTTGTTTTATGTATGGGTCAACCTACCTACTGCGTTTGGAGTATTGTTTTCAGCCCAGTCCTCAATCACAGACAAGCATTTGGTACTTGTGCGTATTTTTCGTCATTTCCCTAATAATGGTGAAAAGGTTGAAGTTGACTTGGAAAAGGTTGAATTTGTTTTGGAAAAAGTTGAATTTGAGTTGGAAAAGGTTGAATTTGACTTGGAAAAGGTTGGATTTGACTTGGAAAAGGTTGGATTTGACTTGGAATAGGTTGAATTTGACTTGGAAATGCTATATATTGGACCGTTTCCGTTATCGTTCCTCCAGGCCCTCCACTGTTATGGTTCTGCCACCCTGATAATCTATACGTCCAACTTATGAGTTTTGCTAAGGGGTTGACTACTTGATGTTGTGTATTTTTGAGATGCGAGCGTAGCGAGCATCCAGACCACTGATCTATGCTAAAAACTGATCCGTGTAAAATCTCTCTAGGAGTGGTTGTAGAGGAGATTACATTAGTTATAACTAATTACAACTAGTTTTGGTGAATTTCGGGTATTTTCGGTTACATGATACGGTTTTACTGCAATATAATAATTAGGTAAGTACCTACTCTGTGTGGCAGAACTATAACAGGGGTAGCTAGTGGCCAGGCGGTCTTCTATATTTTACAAAAGTCCAGTCATGCAGCATGACCCCATGAGCAAATTTTTGAAGAAATCTTCGACATTTCATTCGCTATTGATCGTTTAGAGACATTTTAGTTTATGATTTTGATAGACAAACATGGAATCACACTATTAAAAATAATTAGGAGGTACTCATACTTTATTATTATTAAACTAATCTTGTAGATTTAAAGACAAATGTAGGTAAGTATTCATAGATTTCCGTGGTCAGTTGTTTGAGAAGTATGCCATTTTTATTTTTTCATTTTTTAAACAAGCACCTACTACCTACGTTTTAAACAGCATGGTTCTAGGATTGGTTATACAGGGATACTTCCATAAGAGTAGTTCAATCTGAATTTGGACAATGTTTCATGCAAATATTACCAATTTTTACAACTAGCGGCATTATTTCGATTTTTGACTGATGTTTCAACTTTGAATTTTTTGAAAACTTGATCCATATTCTTATAGGAAATTTTACGCTGATTCCGAATATACCACATGTTAGCATGCTGAAAAAATTATTTCGCACAACAAATCGCAAAAAACAGGCTATTTTGAAATTTTTGACTACATTTTCGAAAATTTCAACCCGAAGATGTAATCCGATCATGCTGGCCTACGAACTTGAACTTTCGTTTTGAGTCCTTCACATTTTAAAATTTGTTGGAAGTTTCTAGCACAATTCTACGGACAGTTATCGTCTGGAATGACACATACATACATACATTAAAAAATGCGTTAAACTTCAGAATATGATTCAGATTAGCCTAAAACGGATTTCTGCATAAAATTTTTTTAAAAATTCACATTCTACAAATTTTGAGGCGAGAGCAATAGCTTAATTTTCTTCAAAAATTCGCTAAAAAGTATTGATTCCTGAAGCCCATTCAACGGAACGACCGAATGCGTGTCGACTTAATATGACTCTAGAATAAACAGTCAAATTTAGAATGAAATTGGTGAAGGATCAATGGTAAGTGGTGGTATTTACGACTAGCTGATTGTCTGTGGTCATCAAAGTGATAGAGAATTACATTCTGCGTTGATCGAAAGAAATTGAAAATGTGGTGCAAATTAAGTGTTACCGTTATTAACTTTTATACCACTGATTCCACAAAACAAGGAATTATTATTGATCTTCATTCTAGAGACCTTACTAGACTTTTTGCAATAGATTTTATTTGCCCTAAATTTCCCCTAAAATCAACGCAGAATTTTGAATGTTACAAACTACTTACGAATTTTCCTAATTCATACTACTTACTATGTTATGCTATTTATGAGTTCAATTTTTCGTGTTGTACTCTGGAGGTCAGTATTTGCACCTTTTACTTCAAATTCTCAATCAGCTCTCTTGAAAACCCTCAGAACAGACATTCATCTCAAAATTCCGAATAGTTTTGACATAAAGCATAAACAAAGTTATCTGTAATGGCCCAAAAATATTTGATACCTCGACTGGAGTTTGAACTTGCGTCGTTCCAACTACGGGGAAATTTCCTCCAACGATCTGAGCTATGAGGCCAGAGTGATCAAATCTCTTCGACTGTGAGAGTTATTTTCCTGGAGCGTAACATATGCATGATGTCATGAGTGGAGAGTTCTCCCCCAGTGGTCGTAGTTATAAGACATGGATGACTTAAGCATTTTGTTTACATTATTTACGTTGACAAGGAATTTCTGTAACTTTGGATTTCGTTTGTTGAGGCCTGGAGGATCGTAAGCACCCAAAACGTGACTATGTCCTTTTTCTGTCTCGAAGCATCCTCTTGTTTTCTTGGGGTCTCTCTCTCTCTCTTCGATTTTGGTGGAAACTCCCTGTGACGGGACCTGTTTTTTCGAGAGAAAGGCGGGAAATGAAAGGTCGCGAAAATGTTACTGAACGGGGGCCTTGATATCAATGGGGAACGAAACGGAACGCATTCTTTCGGAGGCCTGATCATCTATAATAAGTGTGTTGAACTCCACAGCCAACAGAATGCGTGGTAAACTCGTCATGAGGCAGATCGTAGGAACCTATGTGCTCTCTGTAGCTGGATCGATCGATCCATTCCGCTCGGAACGTGTTAATGCCGAAACAAATATCAAACGTCGTGTTATGGGTTGCGGCATGTCGGCTTATGGGGTAGGTCCTAGTTAGAACTAACGACAGACGCTCGATGGTTGTTGACCCTCAGGGAGCTTAACAGTGTCAGATCGCGCAATGAAAAATTGGAGTGCAACTTTCCGGGATGACAACTGAACTCGAACTGTCCAGGTGCACTCCCCCTCGCACCTCGATGAGTTGTTGCCTTCTGAAAATGATCTTTGTCTAGCCAAGTATATGATCCGAGAAAACAATAATGATGAGTCTGGAAACCGTTAAAACCCTTGAGGAGTATGTAAAGACCGGTTAACCCTTTCGCGACGGCCGCCGTATTAATACGTCGGTACAGATGTCCTCCGTAACGCCAAACGACGTATTAATACGTCGGCCATCAAGTGCTCCGTAACGCCTGCTGACGTATTTTGGCGTTTTCGAATTTCCCTCCATTCTATCAACTCTCATGCCATCCGTTGAGAGGAATTGTAACTAACATTTACGTCTAGTATCTAATAGAATACGCTGAGATCAAAGACGTTGTCGAGAGTTTTATTCACATCAAAATAGCAGGAAAAACGTTGACTTGGACACTGTTGTTTTTCGCCCGCATTCGGTCTTTGTCATAATTTTACTCATACCTCTTTCCATACTTGTACTTTCTTTTACGTTTTTATTCCTCACAGGTGGACGGATGAAGGAATTCCTAACGAAATAATAACCGGGAGTTAGGTGACAGTGATTGTTAAATTGGTAGTTCAACAAACTTTTATAATTGACGTTGAATGATTGAAGCCTCGTTCAACAAACTTGATTAGTGATCAACTCAAAGACGATTGTTTTGACGATTTTCTCAATGATGGTGATCATGATACTCGGGAAATTTCAAATTCTAAAATTCTTGATTCAGTTCCGAAAGGCGAAGGTGGTTCACCGTTAATAAAGCCTATGGCGGAAGGTACTCGAAGAATTGGTGAAGGTTGGCACTTTCTGTCCTAAGGAACGCGTGATGTGTAGATGGAACATAGTTTTCAGCATCCATGCATGAAAGCAATGGCGTATCAAATTCCAATAGAAACTATCTCGATGTAGAAAGAAATTTGGATGATAGTTGGAAAAGGTGATAGGTAAACGAGGAAGCTATGTGCTACACTCAACTTTGCCCAAGTTTTTTTTTTGTTGTATTTCATATTTATGTTTTCATGTTTCCTAAACAGGTCAGTTGAACTCTAGTGGAGGCGGCGGCGGTGGAGGTGGCGGCGGAGGCGGCTCAGATACGACTCAGGTCACAGTTCCAAAGGAACTCGCTGGCGCCATCATTGGCAAAGGTGGCAATCGGATACGCCGTGTCCGCTCTGATTCAGGTAAACATAATCAAATAATACAATGATATTAGAGAGTTCCTAGGATGCTTTTTGATAACGGTATGCCGTTACTGGTAGTGCTGTTACGGGTCATTGCATGTCAATTCAACACACCCAATTTACCTCACCATATTAGATTTTACTCAAATTTGGTATGCTCATAGTAGGTGTTGAGACTAAGAAAAATACCAAATTTTAAATTTTTATCTCAAACCGTTTCTTAAATATGGCTATGTAAAACTTACAAAATCTCGCCAAAAAACCATGAACGGATTTTATACTATTCGCTCTAGGAACTGTCCTAATTGAGCTAGAGAGCTGGGAGAGGTATCATTTTGCAGCTTTTTTTATGCTCTTTCCAGTGATATACAACAGGACATAGGTTCTAATAAGAAATTTTTTGTCAAAATACAAATACAAATTTTGATTTTTTTTTTTTCCAAAAAGTACATCATTTAAACTTTTCAAAATATTCCTATAAATACTTCGTACTGTTGTAAACAATGTGACAAAATATAAATATGGGATGATGATGGGTTCATTGTTTAAAAAAAAAAAAAAAAAATATTCCTGACACTAGTTTTCCACCAATAGCCCGGTTTTGACTAAATAATAAACATACGTACTTTTACAAAGAGGTAGGCCATTTAATTAAATATATAAATGTATACTATGTATAAAGGTAAAAAAATATCAGAAATATTAATTCAAAATACTATCTTGTTAAGACAAAACAAATAACCATAGATACATTCTAATAAAAATTAAGTTAATTAGGATGCTTACTTTAATTTTATACAATTTAAACTAAGTTATTCGCCTATTAATTGCTGAAACAAAAAGCTTGAACATTTCTATAACAATAAATTTGAAAAAGGTATGAAAATAGTCTAAATAGTTATGTAATAATTCTGGTACAAACAGATTAATCAAAATTTACATAATATTAGACATATTTATGATGATGAGTAGGTATGCGAGTAGGTACGTAAATGTAACCCAACTGGCTTTTACAAAATGCAATTCCGTAAACTGAGATAATGTTTAGGGAAACTGCTGTCAACTCAAAACTCAATTTTTCCTCAGGTTAGTGTTAATCTAGTTTGTTGTTTAAACATTATCGTTAGTACTGCACCAAGTTAGTATTTTGTATTAATATTTCTGATATTTTTTTACCTTTATAGATAGTATGCCTTTACATATTTAATTAAATAGCTTACCTCTTTGGTAAAAGTACGTATGTTTATTATTTAGTAAAAACCGGGCTATTAGTGGAAAACTAGTGTCAGGAATATTTTTTTTAAACAATGAACCCATCATCATCCCATATTTATATTTTGTCACATTGTCTACAACAGTACTAAGTATTTATAGGAAAATTTTGAAAATTTTAAATGATGTACTTTTTGAAAAAAAATTAAATCAAAATTATTATTTCTATTTTTGACAAAAATTTTTCTATTAGAACCTATGTCCTGTTGTATATCACTAGAAAACGATACCTCTCCCAGCTCTCTAGCTCAATTAGGACAGTTCCTAGAGCGAATTGTATAAAATCCGTTCATGGCTTTTTGGCGAGATATTGTAAGTTTTACATAGCCATGTTTAAGAAACGGTTTGAGATTAAAATTTGGTATTTTTCTTAGTCTCAACACCTACTATGAATATACTAAATTTGAGCAAAATCTAAAATGGTGAGGTAAAATTTATATTTAAAGTGGGTTGATTTGACATGAAATGACCCATATGCAGTCTGTGTAGGGCGAATCACTCTGAAGCTTACTCGGATGCAAAATAACGGCATGGAAGGATTAGGATTAAGGTGATGGAGAGTTACAGCCATAATTTAAGTGACGCTAAATTGAAAAGTGACGCCAATTTTCCCATTTACCGTTAGTTTTATCTAGTTGATTGCTGTTTTGATTGCTCTTTCCCGTTTGAATCTCGAATTTTTTATTTGTCTGTATTTTCTATTTATATATCTATTTATTTTTACTTTTCTCTATTTTGAAGAGAACGATTTTGTTATGGATCGCTTCATGCATCTATATTCCGTGGGCCTTATCTCCGCCGAAGAGTTTATCCTCGTTTTGGATAACTTTGTGGAAAACGAGGGCCGACCCCGAATTCCTCGTCAGTTAGCAGAGGAGTTTGGAAGATTTTCACTTGACGGAATGTTGGAAGAAGATGCTCTTCTCCTGTTTCGATTTCGGAAACCTGATATTGATTTGTTGTTGGTACATCTCGGGGTACCGGAAATCGTTCGATCCAAGGGTTCTCTTGCGACGATTATCATACCCCAATCGTCTGACAGATCTCGAGAGAATTCGTGAGCGAAAAAGATAAAAATTTGAAAGTTTAAAAATAAACGAACAACAATAGTAAAAGAATAGATAACTTTAAAATATAACTTAAAAAACTTCAACAAAAATATTATAAATTAATTTAAAAAAACGAGGGTTTCACGGGGTCTGAAGGAGACCACTGGGACCGGCGTCTAGCGGATAGCGGTCTGAGCTCTAGTGGTTGTCATGGCGTGGAGGAGGGTAGATAAGTGTTACCATCCTGTAAGGTTATTTTACCACAACGGCGAGATGTTACGTTCATGACCGTTTTGACTGAGTACCGGGACCTTTTCCGTTAATTCACTACCATTCTTTCATTCTGTCCTGTATGTCCAACTAATCTGTATTTTTACTAAGGATTGACTACTTGATGTTATGTAATTTTGAGATGCGAGCTTGCGAGCATCCAGACCACCAAACTATACACATCATTCTGACCTACATCTCCAACTAATCTGAATTTTTACTAAGGGATTGACTACTTGATGTAACGTACTTTTTAGATGTGAGCTTGCGAGCATCCAGGCCACCAAACTATACACAGCATTCTGATCTATTTTACCACAGTGGACGTAAAAATGATTGGGGAACAGTTTTTAGAACAATAGAATATATATCAAGTGGTAGTGAATTAACGGAAACCAATAAAAGGGGTGGTAGTGAATTAACGGAAAAGGTCCGAGTACCGTTGTTTACCGGCCTAGTACGGTCTTAGTTTAGCGCCAAAACGTAAATTCACACCGTTAGGCAGTGTCCTACGTGGATCCGCCGCGAGCGTCAAGCCGCGCGTTAAAGACGAGCGTCAGTGCGTTGCCGCGTCATGCCGTGCGGCGGAAAAAAAGGTGTCCTACGTGGAAACGCAAAAACGCTTCGTAGTTTAGCAAGTTAACCTGTTCTGTTCTCATCACTTGTGTTTTCAAGTTCCTTTTTTCAATTTGATTTTGCATTCATGCCATCGATCAACAAGTTTGAGCTGCTGACCAGCTCAACGGCTCTTTCCTATTATTCAGCTGTAAATAATAGAAAAAAAGGAGACCGGCCGAGGAAATACATGAAAGCCGGAGCGAGTTTGGTGAATTTCATCGCTTATACTCCAATAATCTTAGAAGAGTTTCTGAAGATTTTGTGTGATAATCTTAGATAATGAGGTTTTATCATACATATAAAAAAGACCTTTCAATTACCACTAATTTCAGTGATTAATTTAGATCAGTGATAATTTAAAGGTCTTTTTTGTATGCTAAAACCTACTTATAATCCAAATTGTGGGAAAGAAAATAACACTTTAAATCATATGCGAAGATTACATCGTGAACAAAATTAAGCAAGAACTTTACCATTTATATTCAACAAGAATTTTAATTCGTCAAGTACAATGATTTTAAAAAGGATAACAACAAATATTTGGTAGAATCCAAAAGTTTATTTGTATGGCAGAATAATAGGAACTACCTACAACAAAGATTTCCAGAAAAATTGCAATAGGTAAATATACTCTGAATAATTAATAAAATTTACTCACATGAGCATGACTCAAACCTTTTCACGATTGTCTTGGAACACTGGACAATATATTGTAATTTTCTTCGAAACTGGGCATCTCCTGATAAAGGTGTATATGGTTCATCATCACAGATAAAGCCCAGGCAAACTCTAGGTAACTAGCGGCCTCGGATAACTTCTCGTTGGTTGTTTATCAACTCACATATAATTGCAAGACACCACTATCTGATTGTTATCCTTACCTGAGACTTATCTCCCTCAGTTAGCGATTTATCCTGTAGGGTACGTACGACTGTGTGTAACGTGTGGAAAATGCACCAGGCACTTACGAAGTTGAAGTTTCATAAAGAAAATTGTAGAAAACATGTATTTTAAAATTTTTGGATCCATCGCAATAGCTTTATTTTCTACAAAAATTCAATATACAGGGTGATTCCCTCGCAGATGCAAAAAAAAATTTGGGTGAAACTACATCGAAAGTGGAGTAAAATGCCGCCAACCGCATATTTTTATCTCAATCCGTACTCAAGATATGATTTTTTAAAGGTTTTTTCAGGAATACCGTGTTTTTTCATTTTAAACTCGGATTTCTCCACTTTGCCTCATTTAATTTTAACTTTCAACCTCATTTTCGGTATGAGCATCAAATTTCCTATAAGAATAGCGTACTTGGGTTCTTAAAAAGTACCATCCGAAGACCCTCACATCAGCTCAAACATTGACGATTTTGAAAAAATAATATTTCTGAAAATCTTTAAAACTTTACTACTCTTTTAAAAAGAATCCTGGAAACTGGCAAATCTCATGAAAACTGCTTCATCTAATATGCTTTCCAACGGTATTATCAATTTTACTTTTATGTTGTTATATAGGGGAGAAAATAATGTTTTAATGTTAGAAAATGTGGGTTTTTCAATGAAATTGTTGGTTTTTTCGAAAGATGACCCTCCATGAACCAACGAGTATGGGGTCGGTTTCTATGTATTTTTTCTCGCTGGATCGGAAGGAAACTCTTGCAGATCTCTCAACTACGTTATAATCGA